>CM069453.1:20813064-20995328 GCA_035610835.1 Ophiura sarsii
CATCTGATACAAGGCAAGATGATGACAACATACATATCGTACTGGGTTAACATTTCGTAAAGGTATAGTTAAACAATCAATTAACTCGCTAGTAATAATATTCTTACTCATCTCATTTTGTAAAAAGCATGTTCATCATTAAAACTATACATAATAAAATAGTAAGCATATAGAAACATTTTAAGTAAGATACCTCTGATCATTCAGCCTTGTAATCTCTACTTAACAAGTTTAGTGGATCTTGTTGTATTCTTTGTGTAGTTAGTTCTTCATCTCTCTCTTGTCACGAGGATGAATATAGAACAGAATTACTCTTTGTTTATTATAGGACATTTTAGAATGTTAAGAATGAACGTTTCAGTTTCCGTGTGAATCTAAAGTATTGGATCGAATAAACTATTGAACATTTCCTCGAGCCATCATTAATTAGAAAGCAAGCGGTTTTCTTTAGCAAACAGTTTGATTTGCATGTAATTCGTGCACTCGGCCGAATTCATAGTCTTCAATGTCAGGTTATTTGTTTTAAGCAATAAAACAACCGGTTGTCTTCCTCAATTTGTTCTATACTTTGAAATAATTTCATATCAGACCTTATATTATATATATAAGTTTAATATGAGCCGAACATGTTCAAAGTCAAGAACATTCAAATGTCGTGCATTTCAGTCCACAGCGGAATAAAGCACATACAACTTAGAGCAAGACATTCAGTTGTCAGATTAGAATTAAGATATAATTTCCTAGTTTGGAATTTGTATCATTCTAAAAGTCGTACATAGTCAGCTTTTATCGAGTTTCAACCGGAGGCAGATTCCGTTCGACATAGAATCACCAATATGAAATATTTTGTCAGATGTAGACAAAATAGGAATTTTATGTTTAAAAATTCAATGTTGTTAGATTTAAAAACACTAATCTAATAGATTTTGCCACGACAGATATTGTCGGACATGTGCCTCTCATTGTGATTTCTTTTAAAGCAATGGCACTGCTTAGTTCAATTACACTAATTAATGAATGTCGGAAGCATTATTCATGAACAATTTTTGATTTGAGACTGAAATCAGTTAGGCCTACCCTTGATTCCCTCCCACCTTTAAAAAAAAGTGGGAAAATGTTTTACTAAATTTCTTGTTCACTTAAAATACGTTTCGGTGACATTACACAACCTGCCCGAGCAAAAAATGAAGCAAGTTATTTTATATTTGTGACACATGAATTCCATTTTCAAATACAACTACAATAATGGCCAATATTATGTACCTCAGTAGTCACTTCTCTGCAATTCCAGGGGAAGTTGGTTAACTACGCATACATCATATCGACAAGCTGGTTTAAAACAATATTACGCACCAAGCGATATTTTTCCCGTCTTATACATTCCTGCTAAATATTTACATAATATTAGGTGCGAATGAAAGCGAAAAACAATACAGGAATTGTACCATGCTCATTAACTAATATATAGGTTACCTACGAATACAAAATGGAATATGAAAAAATTGATTATGAAGCCGAAATTTCATGGATATTATGACTAAATGTACCCATTTTAAGACGATCAACGTGTAATCTATGGATATAAATAACATTCATTCACTCTAACGCCAACAAAAAATATGTTCTCGGCAAAACCAGTGTGATTACACCATGCATTTTATTTAAATTAACACCTCCTATTTTCATTTAATAAGGGAATATTAATTTTTTCCCTCCAAATATAAATCTAATAATATATCCAGTCAGATTGTATGATTGCGCACTGCTTGTATGTAAAATAAAATCATTTAGGGCCAATATAGACCGTGTATATTATTGAATGTTGCCTACATATACAATGTTACCTCCGAATACAACATGAAATCATACACGAGAAGCTGTTACTGAATATTTATATAAACATTAATCACCCCTATTGCGATTTAAATCAACTGTCAGAGGATGTCTTTGCGTGAATAAAATAAAAAACTACACTAATAGGAGTAACAAGATTGAGACAGAGGGAGGCTATATTCAATCAACTTTTAAGACAACAACAAATTATTGATGCACTTGTTCGCAAACTACAGAATTTAGTGAAAAGTTACTTACAAAAGCTGAAAGATTGATGCAAAACTTCTCCGTTGCTTGCCGAACGCAGCGCACGTTTCTACTTTATTCCAGTCGTTACAAGTATGTAACAACAGAGGGAAGTACCACGGTATCGTTATTTATATTTGAAGGTAACAGTTCATAATTCAAATTTGCCTACGAATACAGTCTTTTATTGCAGATATTTCAAAAAATATTGCCTTCAAAAGGATAAAACTTAGCACACGTGTACATCATACTTCACGTATTCTATAGATATCATTCACTAATCTGTGTTTAGTCGCACCAAGCGATATTTTTCCCGTCTTATACATTCCTGCTAAATATTTACATAATATTAGGTGCGAATGAAAGCGAAAAACAATACAGGAATTGTACCATGCTCATTAACTAATATATAGGTTACCTACGAATACAAAATGGAATATGAAAAAATTGATTATGAAGCCGAAATTTCATGGATATTATGACTAAATGTACCCATTTTAAGACGATCAACGTGTAATCTATGGATATAAATAACATTCATTCACTCTAACGCCAACAAAAAATATGTTCTCGGCAAAACCAGTGTGATTACACCATGCATTTTATTTAAATTAACACCTCCTATTTTCATTTAATAAGGGAATATTAATTTTTTCCCTCCAAATATAAATCTAATAATATATCCAGTCAGATTGTATGATTGCGCACTGCTTGTATGTAAAATAAAATCATTTAGGGCCAATATAGACCGTGTATATTATTGAATGTTGCCTACATATACAATGTTACCTCCGAATACAACATGAAATCATACACGAGAAGCTGTTACTGAATATTTATATAAACATTAATCACCCCTATTGCGATTTAAATCAACTGTCAGAGGATGTCTTTGCGTGAATAAAATAAAAAACTACACTAATAGGAGTAACAAGATTGAGACAGAGGGAGGCTATATTCAATCAACTTTTAAGACAACAACAAATTATTGATGCACTTGTTCGCAAACTACAGAATTTAGTGAAAAGTTACTTACAAAAGCTGAAAGATTGATGCAAAACTTCTCCGTTGCTTGCCGAACGCAGCGCACGTTTCTACTTTATTCCAGTCGTTACAAGTATGTAACAACAGAGGGAAGTACCACGGTATCGTTATTTATATTTGAAGGTAACAGTTCATAATTCAAATTTGCCTACGAATACAGTCTTTTATTGCAGATATTTCAAAAAATATTGCCTTCAAAATGATAAAACTTAGCACACGTGTACATCATACTTCACGTATTCTATAGATATCATTCACTAATCTGTGTTTATATTTAAATGGCAGTGTTTTGAATAGGTATTCGGAGGTAATGCATTTTTTTTACCAAACCGATCGTTTTCGCTTTTATAATTTCTAACAACTTTATCAAAAAATCGACTTGAATGGGGACAATGCATTTAAGTATTTAACATATTTAGGTATCCTTACAGCACAAATAACACTACCTCAGGCGAATTCTTCCCCGAAAGTGAGATTTAACAAAACATGTATTGGTAGGTAACGTCAAAACTTACCACAGCAAAAAAAATCACAACAATTCAGGGGATTGATCAAAAGTAACAACAATTACAAGAGGCATTCTTGAGATATCCACCAATCAAACAGGCAAAATTCATCTAAACGGTTATATGTCTAAAATAAAACCTTAACAACTATTTTGTAAAAAGGGTGAAAAATAGCAGGTTTATTGCTCGCATACGCCCAATTGTGCATAGAAGTTAGTCATATTATATATGGCGCGAAGCGTCTCATCGAGGCGGATACGTACACTCTTAGAAAAAATGGTTCGTTTAAGAACCCTTTTTTGTCCCGCGGGGAGCACCTTTTGGCCTAAAAGGTTCTAAAAAGAACCTTAGAATGGTTCTTTGAAGAACTTTCAAATTTTAAATAAGACATAAAGGTATATTTACTTTTTTGTTTTTATGTAATATGCAAATTCAAGAGAAATGTAAACAAATTTAGTCCTTTTCAACTGTTAAAAATCATTTCTTCTTGGCTAAAAACATTTTTTACCGTTTTACCCAGAACCATTGAGGGTTCTCCATAATTTTTCCCCAAAAGGTTCTTGAAGCTTGAGGAACCATTTTCTTGGCTAAAGAACCCTTTTAGAACCTTTTTTGGTTCTAAAAGGAACCCAATGAAATTTCTATAGGGTTCCTTTTAGAACCAAAAAAGGTTCTAAAAGGGTTCTTTAGCCAAGATAATGGTTCCTCAAGCTTCAAGAACCTTTTGGGAAAAAATTATGGAGAACCCTCAATGGTTCTTGGTAAAACGGTAAAAAATGTTTTTAGCCAAGAAGAAATGATTTTTAACAGTTGAAAAGGATTAAATTTGTTTACATTTCTCTTGAATTTGCATATTACATAAAAACAAAAAAGTAAATATACCTTTAGGTCTTATTTAAAATTTGAAAGTTCTTCAAAGAACCATTCTAAGGTTCTTTTTAGAACCTTTTAGGCCAAAAGGTACTCCCCGCGGGACAAAAAAGGGTTCTTAAACGAACCATTTTTTCTAAGAGTGTATAACACAAAAATAAGATAGTCAAGATATAGATTATTTTATTATAGGCCTGAACATCACGTGTACACTTTTCGTTGGATTCGGCCATATGTAAGGCTGCATATAAGCACCGGATCTTGATAAAGTTGTTAGAAATTATAAAAGCGAAAACGATCGGTTTGGTAAAAAAAATGCATTACCTCCGAATACCTATTCAAAACACTGCCATTTAAATATAAACACAGATTAGTGAATGATATCTATAGAATACGTGAAGTATGATGTACACGTGTGCTAAGTTTTATCATTTTGAAGGCAATATTTTTTGAAATATCTGCAATAAAAGACTGTATTCGTAGGCAAATTTGAATTATGAACTGTTACCTTCAAATATAAATAACGATACCGTGGTACTTCCCTCTGTTGTTACATACTTGTAACGACTGGAATAAAGTAGAAACGTGCGCTGCGTTCGGCAAGCAACGGAGAAGTTTTGCATCAATCTTTCAGCTTTTGTAAGTAACTTTTCACTAAATTCTGTAGTTTGCGAACAAGTGCATCAATAATTTGTTGTTGTCTTAAAAGTTGATTGAATATAGCCTCCCTCTGTCTCAATCTTGTTACTCCTATTAGTGTAGTTTTTTATTTTATTCACGCAAAGACATCCTCTGACAGTTGATTTAAATCGCAATAGGGGTGATTAATGTTTATATAAATATTCAGTAACAGCTTCTCGTGTATGATTTCATGTTGTTAACGACTTGTATGCGAGGAGTGGTTTTGAAGATAATCCATTTTTGACGCAGTCCTAGCATAAAGCATGCAACTGGAATCTGGATGTATAATATATGAGTGGACTGCAGCATTTGAATGGATTCAAAATAAGAACTAAGACATGTTAAGACAATAGATGTATAGTCTATTTCTACTAGACGAGTGACATAACTGCATAATTCACTAATTACAGCGTATAGATGCACACACCTACTCATGGGGCTGGCATATACACACCACATACGCATGAGTAAATGCTGCGCCTGTAAAGTTATCTGACTGTCCAGAGGATGAGAAATATAGTATAGAAAATGACATATTTCTTAGTTGAATGAGAAGGCTTCTGTCTGGCTGTGCAGATTGATAAAAGCAAGACAGGAATAATAAATGGGAAAAGACAATGACATCATTTACTTATTACTTTATTATTGAATATGCATTAGCATACAACATCATGCCAATAATTATTGCACAAAATAAGTACTCAAGTGTAAACTTATATGAATACAGGGCATCAATAAAAATGTAACTTGTAAACATCTAATGTGGAAAACAACTTTGATCTGTGTTATGGAACAAAATTGCCCATTTTGAGCGGTTTGATGGTGGTATTTTTTGTATTGTAAGCATGCCGGCATAATTTAAAGAGGGGCAAGGTTTTATGAGACACAAAAATGCAACAATTCCTTTTGTCAAATCACTCATCACAGACTTAATTCTTTGCCTTACTGCAATGGATGGGTTTGTCCATATAATTTTATCGTAGTTGCGCAGACATCCACTACTCAAAATATTGACAAACCCATCCATTGTCACACCACAGTACGGCAACCAAAATGTCCATCGTTTATTCTCTAAGTAGGCAGCCCCTTCTCCAATGTTTCCCTCTTGAGTTGCAACTTGTACTCACTTTTTAATTTGGGTTGCAATTCTCTTTTGTTGGACGATATTTTAAGGTGCAGGTTTTATGAAAGTAATAACAACTTAAATCACAATTTTTCACCAGACCAGAAGTTTCTCAATTTAGAAATAAAGAACAGTTGCATTTTGGATATTTTGTGGCTGTGTTTAAACTCAATTTAATACAACTGCGGAAACAGATGATGGCGGTCATGATATTTCAATCTGGCAAGACCCCTGGTATAGTAAAATCTTTAACAAAACACACCGGCAATACTGGCTTCCACGATCTTGCTCACATTTTTCATTGAAGAACAAAATGAAAGAAAACATTTTTTTTAAATTATTGCATTACTTTATTTCAAATTTCATATATCAGAGAAAAAGAAGTATTGCAATGTTTTACTTAATACTATGTTATTTGTGACAACAATAGAAGGGAGAATAAACCTGTACAATGCTGGACTTGAACTCTGGTCCGAGGATTACAGGCAAAAAAGTTAACCGCTTGACCAATTGATCTCTTTGTAAAGATTAAGCTACCTACCTATGTGTTTTTCAATTTTTGTTATTAACCCCAAAACTACAAAATTATTTCATAAAGGCCAGCATATCATGAAGTTTTATATATTATTGGCTATGACCATCTCTTTTCTAATATTGCTTCAGTGCTCAGCCACATGCTTGAGAACATGGGGAGGTTGCAATCGGAAAATGCTAACATCAACACTATTTTGTGCTTTAAAATCAATAGATCATCACACTACACTGAAGTGGTCAATGTAACACTTCATTGAACATGTTGAACAGCCGACAAAGCTAAGATGTTCTTTTGAGCACGAAATAGTGTTGATTTTGGCACATTCAGATTGTGACCTCCCCATGTTCTCAAGCAAGTAGCAGATTGCTTCAAATTTGGTATCATTGTAAAGATGAATACCTCGGCTTTACATGGAAATATAACACTTAATGAACATATCCCGCAATATTTACAAATCTTGTGCTTGAAAAAATATTCCAAACATTTTTTGAGCGGTTTAGTTCAAGTTATAATTTCTATGATAATATATATGGGAGAAGATATAATTTCTATAATAATATATATAGGGGAAGATATGCATCTAATCTTTGACTATTGTTGGGGAGGTAGATTCAAGATTCACATTATTGTCTGCATTAACATACACACAAATCTAAATTGAGGAAGAACAATCTCTGATCTCCACGGAATCTTTTAATCAAACACAGACTTGTATAGGAGGGACTTGAACCCAACACTGCACAGAAGTGGTTCCTGATCAATTCCACCAATGTATGAGAGAGCTTACGATTACATATAACTTTCATTTACTGTTTTAGTTAGGTTGCAGAACTAGCTGGTATTTTCCTCCTCCATTGCTGAAATCTGGGCAACCAATTGAAGTTCCTGAAGTAGTTGCGCAATCAAATCTGGCTTTTCGCTCTCTGGTGTGAGTGGTGCTGACTTTGACGTAGATGGAGTGGTTGTTAGCAACAGTTGCATAGATGTTTGACGCTGTGACTTGGCCTCTGATTTTGCTGAGTTGGCAGACGATAGTAGTGTGGTTGTTTGAGCTTCAGTTGTAGTTAATTTAGGTGTAGATGAAAATGGTTGTCTGAGCCTCCAGCAAGGTCTTCAACTTATCATCAACATTAGCAAGAGTTTCTTCATCCAGACCCAATTTATTAAGCATTTCAGCAAATGCTGCCCAGAGGGATGGAGGGATAGGCGTGGTAGTAGCATCCACATCTTGTGTTGCATTCGTAGATATTTTAAGATCTACATTGGTTCCAGCTGTGGTTGTGATGCCATCAGTTGCCATGTGTTCAGATTTTGCAGTAGTTTGTTCAATGCTGTCGAATCCAGACATGGTAGCCGATGATGTTTGTTTAGCGGCAGTGGAGGATGTTGTACTGTCAGCCATGCTAGAAGTAGTCTGTTCAGCAGAAGTGGTGGTGTCAGCCATAGAAGAAGCTGGTCCAAGACTTTCAGTAGATTGTCCAACATTGGTGAAGACTTCTTGTGAGTATACTGTAAGAGCCTTTTCGACAAGTTGATCTACAATTCTTTTACATATGGCTCTTTTGGAATTGTCGTTATATTCAAAGGTACAAGCACAAGGACTGCTGCATAGATCCATCACCCAATCAAGGTCAGTGAAAGTCAGAGTATCTGGCGTTACAATAGCCTGTTTGACAAGTTGATTGACGACTCGCTTACACATGGCTCTTAAGGAATTGTCGTTATATTCAACAGGTTTCTCAGTTGGCCGAGCTTCAATAATCTGTAAAGAAAAGCAAGCATAGTAAGTATAAACATGTAATGTACTATTGCCTATGGTATATTACTGATTGATTTTAATTTGTCATAAAATGTGATATTGAATCACGATAGTGTTACACTATCTTTTCTTTTCTCCAGTAAATCCTAAAAATGGTAAAAACTGCCTTTTTTGAAGGGAGCGTTCATGAATACCTAATAGTGAAAATATGGGGGTCACAAAAACAGTCCCTAAGGGGATCCAAAATGGTCCCCTCCCTTAAGTTTGATCACATTTATTTGCATAACTCTACACACAATAAGGTTTATCGCGAATCGAAAAAAACCCCATTGATTATCCTTTTCTGTTGCATTGTGGGATCGAAGAAGATAATAAATGGATTTTTTTTTCCGATTGGCGATAAGGCTTATTAGACGTTTTGAGAGATTGAAACACTTATGAAAAGCAAAAACACTTGGCTACCCATAGAAAGTTTCTCCATTTCAATATCATTATTACTTTTCCCAAAATAGTCGCATTTCACAAAAATGATGTTTTCAAAAAAGTGGTACTTTTCAATATTCTATACGAATTTGTTTGCATAAATCCACACACAATTTGGCGTTTTGAGAGATTGAAACATTTGCGAAAATGGAAAACCCTTGGCTACCCACACAAAGTTTCCCCTTTTCAATACCATGTTTACTTTTTCCAAAACAGTCACATTTATGATGTTTCAACATGGTAACATTTATATTTCCCTATTTATAGTAGCCAAGTTAAAGAAATTGACCCATTTTGACAGACAGGTCTGCAATGTGGCTTTAAAAAACCGGAAAGACCTTTGGAACAGGGGCATCAATGGTTTCCTACAGTTATCATGGACTTCAGAAAGCTACAGTCCATGGTATTAAAATGGTCCATGAATTTACTCACGACAATTTTGAATTGATGACGTTTTCATCTTAGCTTATTCAATGTAAAAAAGGGTCCTGATACCAGAATATAATATATTCCTATTGACGTAAAATTTTACATTTTGGTCATTGGGGTCAGTTTTGTGTAATCAAAAATATCAATTTTATTTGGTAGGGACGTTTATATCATAAGCCTGCCTTGGGGTAAAAACGGTCCATGCAGGCCTCCGATATGTGGTAACTAGAATATTAGATGTTTTTTAAAGTTGAGCCTTATATGAAGATCAAAATATGAATTATTTAACAAATCTGCATTAAATGAATTTACCATGCAAGAAGAGTAACTCATCTTAAGATTAATCTTATACTTTTATGCAATTTCATGATTTTTGTTTGTTTACCTCTGAAATGTTGGTCATTGAGAGGACCCTTTTTTACCAAAAACGTCAATTTTGATCACGTTTTAGGGTGTCCCCACCCCCGTACCGCCACTTGAGAAAAGTTACCACCATATTATCATTATAACGATTTTAATAAAAATCATGAGGTTTGAACCATTAACGTATTCTCTGGGCATTATTATTTACCATTATAACGTGTCTGTACTATTTTTAAATCTAGAAACTGTATTTTAACATGGTATCATTTATATTTCCTAGTAGCCAAAAATAAAGAAATTTACCCATTTTGACGCACTGGTCTGCAATGTGGCTTTAAAAATCGGAAAGACCTTTGGAACGGGTGAATCAATAGTTTCCTAACCTTTAAAAAATAAACCATGTAAAGACATCTACATATCTCCCTAAACGAGAGTTATCAACCGTAATTCCCCGAACTAAGCCGATTAGAAAAGCCTACTTACTCATCAACAATTTGGATTTTTTTTCCATAACAAACATAAATATTTCTGGTAATTTTCTGCTTGAGATATTTATATAAGTGATGTTGGTCTTCCAAAAGCTGAGAAGCATGCATATTTTCGGGCATTAACTGAGGAAAAACATGTTCAAAAGAAAGGGTATCCGGTTGGATTTAAAAATCCAACCGGATACCCTTTCTTATACTTTTCTGTAATGATTTTAATAGCAACATTAAACCGGTAATTTACCCTGTAACATCCATATTGGGATCAACAATGCCTATACCATGTGGCACCGTATAATATGTGTATGAAACAAAAATCACAAAACAAAACAGAATGTCAAAAACTTACCGAAAATCCACCGTGAAGAAGCACCAACATGATTACAAGACCATGTGACAGAGAATCCATCGTCATCCAAAGACCGTATCTCAATTGACTACAACAAATTGACTACAATAAATAATTATAAATTATAAAAATTACTTGAAGATGATACTATGGAGAGCAAGAATATGTTCCGTGTTTGGGTTTTGAGAGTCAAAATGGAAATAATTGATGACATTTGTAGCGCGATAGTTTTATAGGATTGAAGACTCTTAGGAGACCTGAAGATTTGTATCAAGGAGTCGAGTCAAGACCAATATTAGTGACAGACGATCAATATATTTTGATATGTCGCTGTCAAGATCGTTATACGTCATCTTTACCCCCGTTACTGTTGATTGATCAATCAATGTCAATCAATCAATGTCAATCCCAATTGATTGATTGATTATTTGGTTGCTTGATTTCATAAACGTTTACAAACATCACAGTTTGACACTTGGCATCAAATCCATCAATCCCATACCATACTTAATAATAATTTACATTAAAACCTTCTCTACGAATATCTTTGGAAAAAAAGACAATATAAAAAATGGAAGAAACTCAGTCACTTTTGTGAGGCAAAACTGGTTTTTGGATAATAAGTTGACAAACATGTTACGGTGATCTGCCAAGTTGATGTGGGAAGCTTGCAACAACATACTACTTTATCTATTGTGTGTTCGCCAAATTCAACCAGTGGCCGCAAGGATGAGAATCACGACCTGCCCATAGGGCGTACACTCCCTGCCCCGCTCTCCCCTACCTTTAATGTTTCCATTAGAATTTGAGTAATTTTGTTGATACTGAATATCACCATGATCACACTATGCATCTTTGGAGCTATAACAAGCTATTCAAATGCACGTTTAATAACAAAGACATTTTATTGGTGTAACTTGAATTTTGTAATAGGAAGGAACAGTGGCTTCTTAGCTACTAACTTAGGAGCGGGTAAGAAATAATGTGAACCGACAAGACTTTATTATGCACTGAGTTATTTGCTTCGATTAATCCATACCCTAAATTTCGGGCCGTTAATTACTGGCTCATTTGTTACTAAAAAGTGTCTCGATACTTTTTGTGATGAGTATATATAATATACATGTACATGAGTATGAAATGGAAATGAAAATTATATTTACAATTTAAACTCCTAAAGATGTACGCAAATCAAAACCAGAGTTTACACACTAAATTTATAATATGGAATTTGAAAATCGACAGCAGCAGTGTCAATCAGGGTGGTGGGAGAGTGGAGATTGGCTATTACATAAGGTCTAAACGTTTACGTGAGTAAAACATGCAAATATCTTTTTTTAATTCCGCAGTTTGTTTTTCTAGGTGAATTTATGGCCCGAGTTTCAAGTCTGTGAATAATACAATGTGAAATTTTAATTGTGCATAGCGAGCGATATATACCTATTTCTAAATAAAGAGACAATTTCATAGACCTCAGGGGCGGATTTAGGGTGTGGGGTGCGCGTTAATTTTGACACGGCGCCTTTTTAACTGGGCGCCTGCGCCCCCGCCTGCGCCCCCGCCTGCGCCCCCTTATTTTTAACAGGGCGCCTGCGCCCCCCCCCTATTTTATATATTGCCTTTTCGACAGGGCGAAAACGTGTAAAAACGTGTAAAAAAGCGTGTAAAACGTGCGAAACCGTGTAAAAAAAATCGCGGGGGTGATCCCTTGACCCTCGTTTTGGCGCCCATAAATACGTGCGAAACCGTGTAAAAAAGTCGCAGAGGGCTACCGCCCACTTGACCCCCGTTTTCAGGCGCGGATCCAGGGGTGCCCCCCCCCCCCCCCCCCCCCCCCCCGGTAAAAAAATCAACAACAAAAAAGGGGGAAAGAGAGGGGGAGAGGAAAGGGGGAAAGGGAGAAAGAGCCTTTATAATTGAGTGACTGATTGGTGAATGAAATAACGTTGTATGTCGTGATATATACGATGTAGGCCTATTACACCACTTTTTTGCAAAGAAAGGGGAAAAAATGAGAAGAAACGGGGGAAAGGGATTGCTTTTCAATAACGCATTGGTCAAACTTTACACACCAAATCGCACCAATGGGTTCAAAAATTGGGAAAAAAATCCAATTCTTAGGGGGGCACATCCCCCCTCAGACCCCTCCCCCCCCCCTGTTCGAGCTTTTAAACCATGTCTAGGCCCCTACTTAAATCAAGAATATATCAGTTATGCTCAACTTCTCTCGTGCATTGATAAAAAACAATATATTTATTAGAAATGAAGAGATGGCTTTTCGATCAAATTTTGGTCAAAAGTATACACCAGATCGCGCCAAATGAGTTCGAAAATTGATTTTTTTTTCTACTTCTGAGGGGGGCACATCACCCCTCAGACACCCCCTGTGCGAGCATAGCTCGGAGGGCGGTGCTGCGCACCGCATTGGATAGTCCAACACAGGACAATTAATACTGGTTTTGGCGCCCCCCACCCCTATTCAGAAATCCTGGATCCGCCCCTGGACCTAACATTATATCCTAATCCATTTCTTATAAGTTTCAGATGGTAGGCCTTGTTTGATATTTTTCAGTTTTCATAAATGGCGAATTAATGTTACACTTGGTCAACGGTTATACGGGGTTGAACACGAACGTATTGTTCTCTCTATGTTTTGACATCTATCTTACTCTATGTCACTTTCATTGGCACTTTTAACCTCTGCCCATTTGTGTTTCTTATATTCAAGGGCGGCGGAACCAGGGGAGGCACGTGCCTCCCCCTCCCCATAACTGAAAGTGTACTGTAGGGACACTATGTGTAATGTGCCCCCAACAACAACAAAATGCAAGGGGAATCATGGAATTATGACGGTCAGATGTAGGCCCTAATAGCAATTTTTCGCGCGCATGTCGGCATGTGCCCTCAACAAATGAGTATTGGTTATTTTAAAAGCTTGTGTATCCGAAACGTACCCGTAATCATGGCAAAATTAGTATAAATCATTTTTTATCACAAATGTATTGTTGGTTCACTTTTATTTGTTCCCTCCAATATTGGAGAACAAAATAGATACGCCACTGACGTAGACCCAATATCCGTGCGATTAAATATATTCGAAATCGAGAAAACCGACTATCACGGCTCTTCTGTACCACCAAGACGCTCGCGTTACTTTACATATTATTAGGAAGACTTATAGATTCGTTGTTATTGCGCATGTTTTGGTCAATAAAATATCAATCCCCGCACATGGTTTTATGCTAAATCATGTACATAAAATAAGATTTTTTGGGCAAAATTTAGCACCAAATTCACTCCCTGACACTGTACTAAATGCCAAACTTATAGCGCACAGAACTTTGGACGAAACAGTTTTCGAAAGGGGTTGACTCTATGCGTTTTCCGGCGTTTTAAAATCACAAGAAATTCAACATTTTCTTGTGTGTCCCCCCTCAAAACCCTCGCGGGACCGCTTACGCAGTCGACAAGATCGACATTGTGCCCCCCCCCCCCCCCCATTTCAAAATACGTTTCGCCGCGCCTGTATTCATAGGGGGGATGGCCTATGCAATCCTCCCCCTCCCCCATTGTATGCATAAAATGCTCATCAGTCAGGGCAACTTGTCCAAAAACGGCAACCTGTCGTATATGGCAGCATACTGCCGGATCCGGCAATATTGCTTTTTTGCCATTGGTTATTTTTGTGAATTGAGAACCTACTTTTGCATGTTCAGTAAGGTGGTTTTATAAGTTAATTAGGTCAAAATGATAACCACTTATCATATAACATAAATCGCAAAATGTGTGGTATTTATTTTCGTGACTTTGAATCAGCAATATGTTCGCGAAATTAAATAGATCGCAAAATTAAGTCATTTTTTGCCTCTAGCGTCTTTAATTTAAGTTGGGTGATCAAATAAGTTGATGAATCATGATGAGAAAATAATTCCCTAAGTTTTGACCAAAGCTCATACATTTTGACAGTGAGGTTTTATATGTTTTAAAGCAAAATGCTTAATTAATTAATTAAGAACTAATTAATTATCAATTGCCTCTTAAACAACCTTTCAATACTTATTTTTATTCTTCTTTATTCGAACATGACTTATACATCAATGTTTTAAAATAAAATATCAAAATAAAATATCTTAAGACCATTTTTGACCAAAAATATAATTAATTATGACATGCAGAAGTAAGTTCTTAATTCACATGCAGAAGTAGGTTCTTAATTCACAAAAATAACCAATGGATCCGCAGTATGCTGCCAGATTCGACAGGTTGCCGTTTTTGGACATTTGCCCTGACTTGCTCATCGTAATAGAAATGTCTAATTCAGAACAAAGCTAATTCAGGCAATTTGTACAATAAAAGCAAAAATGTGGGTGCGCTTTGTGCACATTCCCCCAAAAGTGTATTTTCCCCATGATTTTTCCACCCATTTTTTTCCTCGCCACCGTTTCAACCTAAAATGTTGAGGCTGGTGCCTATGGGCGGCTATTTAAGTCAAAAAGGTCTCAAATAGGAAAGATGTGAAGTTATTCGAAGGGGGCACACCACTAAATACGTCCCCCATTGAAATACACGCGTTTCGGCCCTTTTTCAAGACCGTATTTTTACCCCACGTAACAATGATGGAAGTTTTTATTTCGCATGAATGTATTAGATATGTGTTGAATTTTGTTTTAAACTTGATTTTTCTGACCAATTTAGATGAAATTTTTCGCTACGGGCACCTAAACAGCGCCCTCACCATTTTAAACCGATATTTTCGCTTCCTCACCGGTTCCGGCAACGATATCCTTCCGCAGCCTAGGCTCCCGTGCGTATTCGATTCCGACGATTTTTGACCACATTAGCAATGCTGAGGTTCTATTCTATCTTTTTCATAAAAAATAAGCAAGATTTACTTCTATTTGCTTCCCCTGGGTGGGACGATGATCAAATTGATATAGGTACTATTTCTCCGAACCATACACCAAACGCGTAAGGATTTAGTGTAGTGCCCCCTTAATAAAGGTCTTAAATGCGGAGACATGTCTCGAATGTTGATAAAGGTGTCAAATACAGAAAAAGGTCTCACATGTTGATAAAGATAAATACAGATAAGGTCTCATATGTTTATAAAGGCCTCAAAAAGGTCTCAATGGCGGGTCAAAAAGGTATATGGCGTGTTTTTTTACCTTTTTCGTGTTTTGACACCTTATCGTGTGTATTTTTCCTTTTCGTGTTTTGAAACCTTTTTCTGTATTCGGAACGTATTTTTCACGTCTTTATCTGATTTTGAGACCTTCTCAATATCTGAGGCCTTTTAAGTTTTATGTTTGAGGGCTTTACCGGTATTTCACCCCTTTTTCAACATGTGAGGCCTTTTTCTGCATTTGACTCCTTTATCAAAACGTGAGACCTTTATCTGTATACTGACCCCTTTATCACTCAGTTATTGACATCTTTTCTATTATTATTTGACACCTTTCTCCATTTCATCAGACCTTTTAATAATTATTTGACCTTTCTTTAGACCTTTTTTGTTGTCTTAAGACCTTTTTGAGCTAAATAGCCACCATAAATAGCCACCATACTTGTCAATCATCCCTCTAATGCCGACAACAAATGTAGGGGAAGGTGGGGTAATGGCGGACGCGGGGTAATCGCGGACAGGGCTGTATCTAAAGGCAGGTGAAAGAAGGTGGTATTTTGCCACCCTATGATGTTAGGTGCCTCTCCATTGGAATCACACAAAACCTAAATGGGATGGTTGTCTCGCAAATTCTCGCGAGAATTACAAAAATCACTTTTTGGGCAAGTTGATATTTTGGTGCATTACTTTCTCTTTGAAACTGGTATTTCTACATCAAGGAAAACAAAGTCTTATTATTTTTTTATTTAATGTATGATACCTTCTGATAAAAAAGAAATGAATTCGGAGTCACAATGATGAGCATAATAATAAGAGAGGATGTGCCCATACATTGTACATGGATTGGGGTAATCCCGGACATGTACCGTTTCCATGGTAACCAATATGGGCGTGGTCAATTTAACATCATAAATCGGTAATAGTTGTTGACCATATAAATATGTGACATTGTTCTTTGATTTCTGCTACACTTTTAAAAAGGGTATTTTTTAACTCCCATTAAAATACTGTATTCCAATAAAAAGAGGGCTGCCATTGAAAAATACGGTCCGGGATTACCCCCAGAGTGTGGGGTAATGCCGGACGACGCCATTTTTTATTGCGTCGTAGCTTCGAATTTCAAAATGATGAGTTGATAAAAACTTGATAAAAGGTAGAACCATCACAGTGCTTTGTGTTTACATGATTTTTATTGTTATATGACGTATTATATGTGTGTTATACCTCTCTGACAAAATGTGTCCGCCATTACCCCCACCTTCCCCTACGCCACTGCTTGTTTTATGCAATGCATGTTTTCTAGCTGAGTTTCATGCAGTGAACCCATTGATTGGCCCATCACAGCTCTTTATAGAGAGATACCAGTTTGATTTCTAATCACTCAGTTCATTAACTATGTTAATGTCTGTTGGGCTATTGTTCACAATTGCTCTTGATATACAAAAAAAAAATGCCAGGTCGAGTGTCATTTCCTCTAAACATTGCGCCGGCATCTGGGCAAAGTCCTATTTTGAAATGGAAGATTAAATTCAATACAACTGCAGAAAACATGATGGCGGTTATGATATTTCAATATGGCAACACCCTTAATTGATATACTAAAATCTTAAACAAAAAACACCGATAATACTGTCTTTCAGGATTTATTGCATGATTTTATTTCAAATTTATATAAATATCAGAGAAAAAAGTATTGCAATGTTTTACTTAATACTACAAGTTATTTGTGAGAAAAATGGAAGCATAGAAGGGAGAATAACACTTTTACAATGCGGGACTTGAACTCCGTTCCGAAGATTACAGGCAAAAAAGTTAACCGCTTGACCAATTGATCTCTTTGTAAAGATGACCTGTGTGTTTAAAATTTGACCCAAAAAAACAAAAAATCATTTTTGGATCAAATTTTTTCGAACAACGTAACAAAATCAATTTTTGGTAACAAAAAGCTGAAATTGCAACAAAATCATCTAAAGACTCTTCTCTAGGAACGCATTTTTTTATTTTTTTCATAAAAATGTTTCGTTTTAAAAAAATTGACCAAAGAGTGTAAAAAATTGATTTTTTTTTTTAAATCTAAAAAATTCGATTGTTTTACCTTTTTTGGTCAAAAAAAATAATTATGAAAAAATATAAAATGAGTTCATAAAAATGTTTAGTTTTAAAAAAATTGACCAAAGAGTGTAAAAAAATTGATTTTAAAAAAATTAAAAAAATTATGAAAAAATATAAAATGAGTTCCTATAGAGAAGTGTCTTTAGATGATTTGAGTGAGATTTGATAGCAAAATTAGATTCTCTGACTCATTTCCTTTCCAAATATGTAAACTTTTATATACATCACATTATTAGTTCAAAAGTTATCTTGGATTGAGGTGTATTAACAAAGTAAAAGTTCTGGATATGAGTGTCTAGTGGTCTAATGCATACACCCCTCTATTAATACTTATTGCATTTTTTTGCCCATGGTATCACCATTTCTGGATCCTACTAATATACCGGTACAAAGACAAAATAATACTTATTTGAATCTCTAATTTGTTCCTTTCATGCCTTCATTTAATTTCCAGCAATTGATCATCCATTCCTATAATAGTTGACATATTATATTTAACATAAAACAAGGAATTACAAATAAGGCATAACTCTAATATTATAAGATACTGTTCACAGACGTTTTCGTACATCCAACATCATGGTTACTCAGCTGCCAGTACCTGTACAGCTATTGTTTGCTTTTTAAGAACCTAGGAACTGTACAGTACCTGTACTGTACCGTCACACAGTATCAGAATTGTTGGTACTATAGAGCTATTTTAACGGTACTTCACTATCCATGCGGGTACTTGGTATCATACAGGTACTGGCAGCAAATAACTATGATGCGCGGGGCATAAGAAAATAACTGGGTACCATAAAATATATGTGCATTTCTATATTATATTTACATCCTATCCTGACATGGACATGGTGGAAGACATGCCTGCATCAACATACATACAAATCAAATCTCAAACGACTGAAAGGACTTTGAGACTCAAACATGGACTTTTAGGATGGACTTGAAGCCAACACTGTACAGAAATTGTTCCCGATCAATGCCACCATGGTATAAGCGGGCTTATGATTAAATGTCTTTCATACTGTTTTTTTAGGTTGCACAATTATTTGGTATTTTCCTCCTCCATTGCTGAAATCCGGCCAACTAGTTGAAGCTCCCGAAGCAATTGCGCAATCAAATCTGGCTTTTCGCTCTCTGGTGTGAGTGGTGCTGACTTGGACGTAGATGGAGTGGTTGTTAGCAACAGTTGCATAGATGTTTGACGCTGTGACTTGGCCTCTGATTTTGTTGTGGTGGCAGACAATGGCAGTAGAGTGGTTGTTTGAGCCTCAGTTGTAGTTAGTTTAGATGTAGACAAAACAATGGTTGTCTGAGCCTCCAGCAAGGTCTTCAACTTATCATTAACATTAGCAAGAGTTTCTTCGTCCAGACCCAATTTATTAAGCATTTCAGCGAATGCTGCCCAGACGGATGGAGGGATGGACGTGGTAGTAGTATCCAAATCTTGTGATGCATTCGTTGATATTTCAAGATCTACATTGGTTCCAGCTGTGGTTGTGATGCCATCAGTTGCCATGTGTTCAGATTTTACAGTAGTTAGTTCAATGCTGTCGGATCTAGACGCAGTGGTAGCCGCTGATGTTTGTTTAGTGGCAGTGGAGGATGTTGTACTGTCAGCCATGCTAGAAGTAGTCTGTTCAGCAGAAGTGGTGGTGTCAGATGTAGACATAGAAGAAGCTGGTCCAGGATGTTCTGTAGATTGTCCAACATTGGTGAAGACTTCTTCAGAGTATATAGTAAGAGCCTTTTCGATAAGTTGATCTACAATTCTTTTGCATATGGCCCTTTTGGAATTGTCGTTATATTCAAAGGTACAAGCACAAGGACTACTGCATAGATCCATCACCCAATCAAGGTCAGTAAGAGTCCGAGTATCTGGCGTTGCAATAGCCTTTTTGACAAGTTGATTGACGACTCGCTTACACATGGCTCTTAAGGAATTGTCGTTATATTCAACAGTTGGCCGAGCTTCAATAATCTGTAAAGAAAAGCAAGTATACCTAGTAAGTATAAACATGTAATGTGGCCTATACTATTGCCAAGGGGATCAAGAAAAATGTTTAACTGTTTCCAAAGTATTAATGAACACTCCCTAAACCATTATTAGCCACACATGTCAAATTCCGAAATCATCAAATCTTGATCCTACGATTAGGCGTATCTAGGTATCCCCAACAGTTGGTATATCCACTAGGTATCCAAGTTAAAAATGTGTTAGGACAATACGAGGTCATCTTGATACCAAAAAAGGTTAAACATGTTTATCTCATCCGATCATTTTCAATGTTTTAATTCTGCATGGCCAAAATCAAATCCAAGACTGCTCTGAACTCCAAATACATTATTGATTCCAAATAATGTTGAAATTGAATTTGACCTCTGTAACTCTCTATTTACTAGAAATTGTAACATTGTGGGAAGTTTTTTAAATAAATCCATTTTTGGCATCAAATTTCACTAAAAATACTGATTTTATGAATTTGACCAAACAATCACTTTTTTGGCTCAAAATTTGCTGCAAACCAACGTAGCAAAATCAGTTTTTTGAAGATTTTATGGTCAAAATTTTAAAAAAAACTAGCCTTTTTTATACCAGAAATGGATTCTCCTACTAATTTCCTTTCCAAAAATGTATACTTTTATATAGATTAAATAAATAATGAAGAAGTTACGGTAGTTTTTACGGAGGCTATTCATGAGACTTAACAGCCCCCTTACACCTTTGGAACATGGGGTCTCCATGGTCAGTGATGGTTGCTTAACCTTTTAAAAATAAAACCATGTACAAATATCTGCATATCTCCCTAAATTCCCCGAACTAAGCCGATTGGAAGAGCCCACTTACTCATCAGCAATTTTGGAACTTCCGTCATAACAAAGCATAAACCGAGGAAAAACATGTCCCTTCCTTATATTTTTCTGTAAATTGAACAAAATTAAACCTCTCATTAATTCAACCAAGGGAGCAAACATAGGCCTGCTGCACTTAAAGGGCGTGTCAAAAAGTGTCCCTTTTGTGACATGATTTGTTGGCCAGGAAAAATATAAAAAATTGACGTGAAAATGTGTCAAATATTTCTACGAATTTGTTCTATCCATTTTGGAGCTTTGTGTTAAAAAGAAGAGACTCAAGACCAGACTAAAAGTAACACGTCAAAATACCCTGTTCTCCCGGACCAGTTTTACGAGCCCGACCCATACATGGAGAATACAAAACCCGATCCATACAGCGTGTCCCAGAAAATATGCAACTGATTTGTTTACTTTGATGCCACGTATAGTATTGTAATATTGTTTTGTACATTTTGGAAACCTTAAAATCTTTTTAATGATAAGAATGATTGCACATCGGTTTTCCAATAATTGGTCAACGATCGATGTGTCATAAACACATTCAACCGATTTCACGGATTTTAATTTGCTGTACTTTATTAATTATACTATTTGTTTATGTATAGTATTGAACAATGAATATGTATTTTATTAATATTCTTGGTATTTAAATATGTTTAAGATGAAATACACAATTCTAATGAACACCAAAAGAACATACATCACTGAATGGATTGATACACACAAATTGTTACGATCTGAACAAGCGTTTTTATAGTTTTTTGATTTGGAAAATTTAAAAGAAACTGGATGTTGCTTCTTCACCAACTATATTTACCGAAATTCGGATGAGCATATTACTTCTACGGTTCATTTCGAGTCATAAAGCTGCCTGGCAAAGTAGCGGTGTAATTGTATGTCAAATCTGTTGAACTGGTTTTAGATATAATGTCTTTGATCACACGTAATTTAAAAATAAATTTAACAATGTTGATTACTTATTCACAGTTGAACTTTGGATATTTTAAGGTTTCTAAAATGTATAAAAATGATCGCAGTCCATGGTGAGAAAGTGAAACTCAAACGCCGTCAATCGGTTGCAAGTTTTAGTGTGAAACTGGACTTAATTAGAACCGTCATTTTCTGTCGAATCGGTTGAACGGTTTTCGATATACCTATCTGTACACTGTTAAAACTCTGTTTTAAATTTTAAACAACCACAAGTTAACCAGTGAATCGCTCAACGTTGTTTAACATTATAACATAACAACAATATTGCTCAAAATTGTAAACAAGTTCATTACATTTTGAGCAACGTGTTAAACAACGTTGAGCGATTCACTGGTTAACTTGTGGTGGTTTAAAATGTTAAACTACGCTTTTCACAGTGTATAGGCCTACATGCATGTGCATAATTTGAAAACAGATTAATTAATCTTAATTATCATTTCACCACTTAAATGTGGAGATCCTAAGGTTTCCAGAACGGTATAAACATGAATAAAATCCAGTGCGTAAAACTAAAGTCAGAACTAGAGCGCTGTCAAAATATGGTGCATGTTTTCTAGGACAACCTGTAATACCGGGATCCACACTTCCCACGGCACCATTGTATGTGTATGAAACAAAAATCACAAAACAAAACAGAATGTCAAAAACTTACCGAAAATCCACCGTGAAGAAGCACCAACATGATTACAAGACCATGTGACAGAGAATCCATCATCGTCATAAAAATATCTCAGTTGACTACAACAAACAATTATCAATTCAAAAAGTTGCTTGAAGATGACACAATATGGAGAGCAAGAATATGTTCCGTGTTTGGGTTTTGAGAGTCAAAATGGAAATAATTGATGACATTTGTAACGCGATAGTTTTTATAGGACTGAAGACTCTTAAGAGACCTGAAGATTTGTATCCCAGCATGTCAAGACGAATATGAGTGACAGACGATCAATAGTTATCAATATTTTGATATGTCACTGTCAAGATTGGCGCGTCGTTATACGTCATCTTTACCCATGCTTAAACCGCATTACTTACTCAGAGTCGATTGATCAATCAATGTCAATCCCAATTGATTGATTGAGTGATTATTTGGTTGATTGATTTCATAAACGGTAGTTACAAACATCACATGGCACCTGGCAACAAGGCATATGAAATGATACAAGAAAAAAACTTCATCTTTGAATGGTCATGTTATGACACTCTTGATTTCAAAAATGCTTAAACGACACCTTTTCGTTTAAGAATTTTTTAAGCAAAAAGCATTAAAGACACTCAGTCATCTGGTATAGGAAATTAAGCGCACTAATTATTCTACACAATAAGGGTTTTGTGCTTTTTGTAATGCTTTACATGTAGGAAAGAGTCCTGTGTTATACAAATCGTAAAAATGGTTTCGAAACTTTTGGGATACCATGTACTTCATGGAAGCTCACAGAGGTCGATCAATCAAGTCCATCTTTATCATGAGTATGGGATTTGTAGCCTATACATGTTTAATGTTCAGGATTTGTTTTCAATTAGAATTTTGTAAAATTAAACTGATTAGCGTATTTACAAATCTTTGAAGTAAACAAATTCCGAGACATTCATTTTCATAAAAAAAATACTTCAAAATCATTGAATAACCTTTAATGGTTACAACCGAATTTGAGTAATTTTGTTGATACTGAACATCGCCATGATCACATTATGCATCTTTGGAGCTACATGTATAACAAACTATTCAAATGCACCGACAGTGCCTGTCTTGACACAACTCAAATGTTGTTGGGGCGACACTCCGCATAGCATTCTTTACCCAAGAGTGTCTTCTGAGACAAACTTTGGTGTTTAGCCAATAAACATATTTGATATCATGACATGTTATAGTTTTGATGACTATAATTTGTATCGAAGTTTATAAAGTTGACATGCACGTTTAGGTTTTGTTTAAAAAAATACAAATCGACGACAAAATGTAACTAAACATGCTAAAAGAGCCACATATTTGCCTGTGTTTAGTGCAAAGACTATACAAGTCCACGACGCCAGTTCAGCAGTTGAAACGTAAACTATTTGGTACATTTTTGTAAGCCGCATATGATATAAGATTAATTGGTTTCCCAAGTTTGGTGTATCATCCATCGTTCTTGTTTCTTGCCCCCCCCCCCTCCCCTCCCCCCCCCCCCCCCCCCAATTCAACTAGTTTCCCTTTACATTTGCCTAGTTTTGTGTGGGGTGTTGTGCTTGTCCACAGGTGCGTAACCAAAGGAAATAGTGGCAGGGGACAGTGGGCTCGCCCCAGTGGCGTAGCTCAGGGGGGGGGGGGGGGCAGGGGGGGCAGTTGCCCCCCCCCCCCTGACAGAACGTTTTTGTGCCCCCGCCCCTCTCTTTGGATATAGTGTTTATATGCGGGGTAACCATTAAAAATTACCATTTTAGCTTGGTTTTTGAAAAATAAATGACCATTTTTGTTAAAAACTGCTTAAAACCCTGAGGATTGGCCAAAATTTGTTGACTATAGTGCTTTTTTGACTGGGAAACTTTGTGTCCGTGCGAAATTTTTTGACCGTGCGAATTTTTTTGACTTCACCCCCCCCCCCCCCCCCCCCCCACCCCCCACCCCCCCCCCCCCCCCTCCCCCCCCCCCCCCCCCCCCCCCCCCCCCCCCACACTTACGTGAAATTCACGAGGTGACTGACTTGGAAAATTTTTGGGGCAACCTTTTACGAAAATTTTAGAAATCTTGCCCCCCCCTGAAAAAAAACCTAGCTACGCCACTGGCTCGCCCCCAAATGAAATGGCAAATCATATATATTAACCGAAATTAGTTGGTTTTGCCCTTCCCCTGATCACAGACTTTCCCCCTCTTGCCCCCCTAACAAATTTAATTTAATTTAATTAAATTTGATGACCCTAGTTACTGCTTGTCCATCACCATTGACTGTCATATCAGAGAGATGTTACACCTCCCTCGTCATATCATCTTTGTTAGATGTAAGATCATGAACTCAAAGTGAGTCTATTGTATACATGACTATTATAATATTATTAACGTTATTTCGCCGTGTTAATTATTGTATGAAGAGCTATATGTTTCAAAAGGGATCAACTCCATATAAGTGAAATATGAGAAAAGCAACGGGTTTTTTTAAATTTAGGATGTTGCACTTCTTTGATTATGCTAATTTTCTGCCATATGAAAAATACTATACGAGCAAGCTTAAAACGGGTTTGATTTCATATTTTATTTTAACTGTATTTCCTTGTATTTCCTATGCCATTCTTTATTTTCGGAAACTAGTGGAGTTGATCCCTTTTGGAACATAAATGTTTCGACCAATCTGAAAATTTGGACAATTTTTTGAAATAACAACACTTCTGTTTGTGTGCAATTTTAAAAACAATTGTCCCATATATTCTACGTTTTCTTCATTGCATTTCATTATAAGAACATTCCTATCAATGTTTTGCCACGATAAAAGAACCATATTTCTACCATTTTGGCTTACAAAATAGTGAATTATATTCAAATTTCCGGAAACTTCCGGAAATTACCGGACATTTCCGGAAATTACCATAACTTTTGACCCGAACATGCTAAAGATGTTCAGCACCTAACTCAATTTCGACAAAAAGTGGAGTTGATCCTTTTTGGAATAGAGCTCTTCAATATTAAAGAACGCATCGTCGGGTAGACGGGTGCCACTGCTGTTAAAGTGTATGTTCAAATAAAATATACAAATAAATAACTATTATTATCACTGGAACATGCGTAAAACACTATCAACCTAAGTGGCATTGATTGGGTGTCACTCATACCATAAGAAGATATCCCAAGTCGTCTCATACCGATTATTTTACATCATAAAATACCGGATGATCAGTGTCAATAACGGCTGGTGGAATGATCGGAATCCTATTGTGTTATGACATGGGGTTTGAAGTACAATTTCAAGTACATGGCATGTACTTCTTTTTTCTTCCCGCATGGCATCATTTTCATCAAAAATCAAATATAACGTTAATGATGAACCGCAACAATAATCAACATGATGAGTGTCATTAATTTTGATGTGTATGAAGCTATACATCTTATTAGCTGGCCTACCGTTACGTAATCGCTCATATCTCCAAAAGTATAACTGAACCGAATCAAATGCGAATTATAGCTAACTAAATTCAACTTCATTTTGATGCTTGTAATAATTCATTCTGACACTTATTTAGGACGTTTCTATCACCTATAGGCTATATTCACGTTGTAATATTTTTGGACACACTGCATAGGTAGGCCTACATGTAGTATACTTACTACGTACTCTCGAAGTTGTAATCATGTAAGCATGGTAAGTGGACCGGCATAGTCTGTTACTGTTCCCACGTCTTTTAGTACAACATACATTAACCCGATTTGGATATCATGGATTAGACATGTACAACGAGATATAGCTGATAAAGTTTCACAGTTCATCTTTAATTTATAAATGAAGGTTAAAAGTATCAATCTATATAGGCATAAATCAAGTTTCAATTCGATATTTTTTATTCATCATAATCGAAAAACATAACTAAGAATAATTGTCGACCACTTTGTTATCGATCTGACGTGTTGCTTCGTTCTTGTAGTTCGATTAGATTGTAAGAGGTCAATTGCTTGTTTCTTTACCATTTGGGTGTCTATATTTAGTAATAGCAGAGACCTTCCGTGTTTGGGATTAGTATCCATCTTGGAGGTAACACTAAAACTCTTTTCAATTAACTCTTGGCTAAAATTCACATTATTTTGTCAAGTAATCTTAACATTTTAAGTAACGGTTATACACACTTGGGAGGTCATTCACCAGGTTGTATTGAATGGGGAGGGTTGTGGGTCCCAACTGTGTTACAAACGCTTTTGTGTTGGCAGATTATCCAAAAAAACAGAAGGTCTCTATTATAGATACAAATCATTCCAAAGTGATACCAAGTAGTTCAGATACCATGACTTATTTAATTCTCCCAGCATCCATCGTGATTGGTAGCTTTAAAAGGAAGATTTAATGGATTGAGACCCCTTTTAACAGATTCATCAACCAATAATCGTAACGTGTCTCTATCGATAGTTGGACGCCGGGCAAAGAAATGAAGACAATAGTCCGTCTCATCACAATCATATTCCACGGCGAATTCTTGACCCAACTCGTCAATGTCAATCACAAAATAGTTGACGTCATAGGCCATCTGTAAAAGGAAAACAAACACTATGTTGTCAATTCAAGCATTGACAGTAATTCTAGCAATCAATAGCTCACGATGATCCCTCTGCAGGGGCGGGTGTGGGGGGTGTGTTGGGTGGGGTGGGGTGGGGAGGGGGTAGCAGCAACAAAAACGTCAATCTAAAATAAAAGGAAGTACGTACACTTTATATTAGGCCAATTGATTTAGCACGACGTCGATCGCTGGCGTGGAATTTAACTGATCGAAAAGTTGAAAACGATTATCATTTACTCCAATTATGGCTATAACATGGATTAATTAACCACAAAGTTGGTGTATCACATTGACTTATATAAACATGATAAAGTGGATACCAGTTTTATACGGTAATTCCTAAATGACAGCCATAAGGCTTAGCCTTGGCAAAAAATCCAAGAAAGAACTCCAAAATGTCAGCCAAAACACTTCCAAAAAATACACCGTTGGTAAGCCCTATTAAAGTATTATAAGTCCTCTAAAAATACAATTTATCCCTCAACTCTTCAGTAACAAGAGTATTAACCATGAACAAAAATTGGATTTACAATTAAAAAAATGCTTTGAGATTCCAATAATGATTTAAAGGATATATCAATTTAATTGTTTAAAATATATCTAATATTCAAATATTCTGTGGTTTGTCATGGATATATTGTGGATGAAAATATATTGTTCTGCTCAAATTGGTAGATTATTATTTTATTGACAATATGTTCGATAACACACTGAGTGAAGATTCTCATAAAAGAGTTCTCTGCACACAAAAATTAGCCACATTTGAAATGCCTGAGAAGAATGCCAAAATAAATAGAAACAAATCTTATGACACATCAAAGATTGCTGAACATGATAATTAGTACTTTACGTCCAATATTTATATTTTGTCACGGTAAACAAAAAACATGTTTCACGTGGGACACTTTTTGACACGCATTTAGTATCTTTGAACCTATAGTGTATCTACTATGTATACCATGCTATTGTTATTGTTTTTCATATACAATTTGTAATTCTAATTGTTTTTATTCATATTTTTAGCACGTAACAATTTTTGGTTGGTTTTCGTTCAGCGAAAGTTTGTTACAGATCAAGTTTTTTTCTGTGATTTCCACTGTACTGTATTGTTTTTCTTGTTTGTTCATTGCGCCTTGGATTAGAACTTGTTTCTAGATAAATGGCGCATTATAAATGCTTATAGGATCAGGTCAATGGCCCAACGTGATACAAGTGATACAATAGATCACCTAATAACACACAGCGTCCGAATTAAGGGAAAAAATCTGGTTGCCCGCCGGGCAACCAAGCAGGAAATTATGGTTGCCCGGCAGATTTGTTGGTTGCCCGTTCTGTAAAATATTTAAATGCATGTGTTAAGTGTTTCACTTCTTGTAAAAAAATTGGACCGGGCAACCAAATAAGTACATGTTGGTTGCCCGGTGCTAATTTTGGGTGTCCCGGGCAACCGGGCAACCACCACTTAACGCGAACGCTGATAACACACTGTATAGTTGTAAATAGACTTGATGTGGCCGCAGGTAAGGGGAAATCTACACTGTGCATTTCAATTGAACTGATTCCCAACGCGTCTTTGTATACATGTACATAATGTAATCCGGCATAATTTGAAAACTTTTTCTTACAATCTTGATAAACAATTCAAAAAGTAAAATGTACGCATGTTAAAGGAAGTGTCTCGCAAACATAAAAGTGTCCATAATATGTTACAAAAATAACTATCGAGCCCAACTTTTGTAATGATATAGAACAAAACACCACACTTATGACAAAAACAAATAAAAAACCGCAATCTCTCAACATGCACTTTTTAAAATTCGCGGCGATCGAAAGTCCCAGTGTCGATGATGTCATAGTTATACAATGCACATGCGCAAATTTTAGCACCGATACCCATGACGTCATCGACACCGGGACTTTCGATCGCCGCGAATTTTAAAAATTGCATGTTGAGTGATGGCAGTTTTTATTTATTTTTTGTGACTAGTATGGTGTTTTGTTATATATAATTACGTAATTTCGGCTCGATAATTATTTGTCTAACAAATAATGTTCAATGTTGTGCTTGCGGGAACCTTCCTTTAAGGTTTTCATAAGAATGTGTCAAAACTAATGCACTCTGTGGAAACATAAACAATTATAGCCCCACAAAATAAGTTGCAGGATTTCTTGGATATCCTTATCAAAATATACTCGTTATAACAACAGGGAGGGTGATAGGCCTACGTTTAAAACTTACCGATGGAATACCTGGGAAGAATGTTTCAATCCAAACGCCTGGGTTTTCTGGGTCCATATCATGTAAACTAGCTATATTTGGTGTAAAATTAACAAGTTAAAAATATTCGTTATTAATTTGTCATGGCTATATGGACGCCACCGTCAACAAACATGGGTCTAAAATCCGGAGAGCTTATAATTCCAAATGTAGGATAGCTGTATCATATTTATGGATTAATATAGACACACTGTTGGCCATCCTAGCTGCGCTAGCTCGTGTGATAGCGGTTCTCGGGTTTGGAGCAGTTTTAGGGTCAGGTATAGGGTAGTCCCATGATCGGACTACATGAACGATGTGTATAATGTGTTGCATTTGTGCATCATAGTGACTTCATCAAAGTTGTGCCTCTTAACTTTATTCTTTACAATGACTTACTTAGAAAAATCTTCTTCAAGGGGAATTAAAAAGTGTAAATACCAATAAATGTTTTTAAAAAATCAAATAATAACCTTACACTGCCATTCTTCAGTGTTCTTTGTAGCCGGGGTATCGGTTCAAAAACCATTTCTTCGGAATTGGACACCAGCCAAGTCATTCATTTCATCAAAGTAATTAGAGGCAGGGTATCAATCAGGGCGCTCTAACAGTTGCTCTGTTTTTGTACACTTTCAATAACAAGGCCAGGTTACTGCAATGGGTATTTCTAATGCTGAATATTGATCCAAAATACCTGTAATTTAACCCTTTATTACCAAACATAAGTTATTTCGGAGAATAAACATGCAGGGAAAACTTGCAACCAGAGCACGTAGGTAATTTTTGACTAGAAAATCTAGTGAGATCTTATTTTATTTAAAAAACGACTAGTCATTTTAAGAGTGCATGGAATTTCCTTTTTCTTCTTGAACACCGACTGATTGATGTGATCGACCAGGATTCGAACCACCGCATACCGACTCACTTAACTTACCTGTTACGTTATTCCATCTACCCTGTGGTGTTTTGTTACGGCATGCATAAATTACGCGTGCATCGCTGGGTTCAGCATTAGGCTGTTTCGAAGGACCCATCTCAGTTAAAGTACAAACACAGTTGACTTGATATTTGGCTCCTCCGTTCGTTTGAATCTGAAATTAACAACACCTAATACAATCAGAACGAAACCATATCACGTTAATGAATGTGATGTGATAAAGGAATGTTGCATGATCAGTGAACAGACATTTATAAATAAGTTCGTCAATCGACCACAAATTAGTCCGATATAAGTCATCATCATATTATGAAAGAATGTCAAACAATGTCACTCTGATTTATTTTACAATGTACGGGACGATGACGATGTACCTTGAAAAATATCACGAAAGAAGCGACAGTGTCTACTTTCTTCTGGAAGTACACATAACGGTCTTTGATTGTTCGCCAATCGTCATGTTTGTTGGAATTAATTATTCGGGGGAAATGTGAACTTATATAAGACAAAGGAGCAGAATGACCTGATTGAGAGACTGCCCCTGACCGGGAAGACCTATTGCACTTCATCCTCGTTCATGCATTCATTCCAATTGTTCTATTAGTAAGTCCTATTGAAACTAGACTGTATTAAGACATCAGTTGGTAACATGGGGATCAGATGATATAATTATTCTCTATAATATAGCATATAATATAAAACTGACCTACCTTTCCAATTTCATACCAAAGTCCGGTATATTTAGTGTAGTCAAAGTCTTTCACAGGTTGTGGAGACTTACACGTGCCCTCACCAGCACATGACATTACAAATGCCAACAAAATCTGCAAATAAATAGTTAATTTAATCAAAAATCAGGAGTATCACAAAATGGTTGAGTAAGATGCGTATAATGTATTTTGCGGAGTGGAAATCTTTCGAAAGTGGACCTTTGGAGAAAATGCGAACAGGAACGCTTGGGTGCAGGACATGCAGGAGGCGCCTCGAGGGCCCTTGCTGATGTCCACGGGGAAAGTCCCAGTAGTCAGGTAGTGGTCCAGTGGTTTTGATGCGGGGTGTTCTGCTGGAAAAGGCACACATTTTATAATAAAATTAAGTTATTTTTCAGCAACAAAGCGTTTTTATAGCTACATGACGGGCCTGGCTGCATAATTTCTTCTCAAGTTCTCGCTCTACAATGTATACAAAACGTCTTTTGCAATAAATGTTTCAACATATTACTTACCGATATCACAGTTATTGAAAACATGATGGTATTCGTAAACGTGACCGAAAGAATCGCACACGATGTTTCCCTCCCGAATATAAACTGTGTATAACTATATTTCCATATGCTTATGAGACTATACGTACCTTTATATATCAATACGCGTGAGGCTATAGCCATCTGGATGGACAGAGGATTCCATCGGTTATCTCAAAATAAAGCAGTTTACTAAAGGATTATGATGATGCACTTCTGAGATAATGATACCATGTATAAACAAGAAATTAAACTGTACAGGCCTACGTACGTCTTAAAACATATTATGATAAATAAATCCAGACGTTTTGTTAGATAGCGATTTTTTATAATTTTACTCCAAAATCAAGATTTCTGAAGACATTATTAACTTATTGATCTTATGTATTGATCATATGTATAAGGCCTATATGATAAATTGTTTTAAAATACAGTTTTTATGTTAATCTTAATAGGTAACTTGTCCACAAACATTTTTATCTTTTGTTATCTTCTTCAAGGTTGTGACATTTGTATTACAATGATATTTATATCAAATGTTGATACGTTGTATCTTGAATAATTGGATTATCTTGACGAACTACGTCCGTATTTTGCAGTCTACATAAAGCTTATGTTATTTGAAATACAAGCTTACACCTTTAGCTGCGATCATCATACACGACAACTGTCATACATCATGTACATGTACATGCGTTTGCTTCCTCCAGTTTGTTGCAAGACTTTTTGGTGAGGACCACGAGCCGTTTTCAAACATTTTATAAGCTCGGTGGCCGCGATATTTTGTGAATAACATGATTTTGTTGTAGCTAGCCCTCTATAAGTTTGAATCAGCTTCATCAAGAACTGGAATTATATCTTCTTCCAAATGTGCATCCGCAATAGGCATTAATAATCAAACTTCAACATTGTTCAATGGGCCTGTTGTCTGCAGAAGCAAAAACACCTGAAGTTAGTTTCTTCTCTATAAGTCTTCAATGAACCAGGATATTACAAATAAGCTGAGGTAAGATTCCAAAATGTCCGCTGGTAAATAGTAATCGCTGCTCACCATGATCATGATGATTATAATAATTTGTGGGCTTTAACTATTTTCTTACAGTTACAATTTAGAATTGATCGTACAATCAGGACTATCTTCATGACATGACAGGTGCATATTGCGTACTTCGTCATGTTTAGCAGTTTAGTAAATCACTTTGTGGAACATGTTGAACATGGAAGTACTTCAATTCCATGCTTTGAATGAACGATACCTCGAGTCACAACTCACAAGTCATAATACGTTGCAAAGCTCTGCTAACCGGTTGAAGTTTTAGAAAAAGTGTACTTTAGGTCCCAGATTCTGGACTGTACTAGTATCGTTCGATATTGGTACAAAGTCAGTGTTCCAGTATCGGCCGATACTGGCGCATATAAAATGTTCCATTATCGGGCGATACTGGAACATAATTGTGTACCAGTATCGTTCAATACTGGGACAAATCTCACTGGTTTCAAGTGTGTACCAGTATCGCCCGATATACTGAACCATAAAAACGTTCCAGTAACACAATTAGATGTTCCAGTATCGACCGATACCGGAACAGTACAATCGTATTCGATACTGGCAACGTTTATGTTCCAGTATTGAACGATACTGGTATACCAGTATCTGGGACCTATATAGTACATTTTTTCCTCACTGTTATATATATAGGCCTATACATGTTGTATAACAACTAATTTTATTTGCACTTTCTTTTTGCAGGCGCATGTTACGATTTCGTCGTTGCTAATGTCAATGTATGAAATATGGCATCACTGACACTTCAGCTGGCAACTCTTGCTGCAATGATGTTCTTGATTGGGTTAGTTATGATTCACAACTCTAATACATCTGCTGGATTAAGAGCTGTTAAAGTAAGAGATGTTGATCACAGGGAAACCTTCGTATTGCCAGAGATAATCGATGCGAAACATAAAAAGAGTACCACACCCATGACTACGCACCAAACTACCACACACTCAAAGCCAACCACTGCACAAGATCTCATATCAACGCAACCAACAGGCGTTCCATCCACAGTCACACAGTCCACAACCACAATACATCCAGTCACAGAGCCAACAACAGGACAAAGTAGAAGACATCTTTCAACAGATACCTTGGAAACTACTACCAGGATTACAGAACACACTACCACCACAGAACCATTTGAAATGGAAACAAGCTTCACATTTATCACAGTGACCATTCCATTGGAACCGACAATCATTCCGGACCCAGGGGAACCTGAAGGAAACGAAGACAAAACTACCTTATCGACAACTGCAACAGTCGCTTTGGCTGTAGGTTTAACTATGACAGCTGTCATTGGTGTATCTAGCGTCGTGTCCTGTCGCTTAGTAGGAGGATTTTCAAATGGTAAAATAGCACCGGATCCATTTGACAACGTACAAGATTTCATAGCGCAAGATGGCGACAAAAGTAAACAAAACTGCAAAAGGAAGACATCACATTTTCAGGAAAACTTTGACAATGTGGTGGCTGACAAAGTCGAAGGGCGTGATAGTGGGTTTAACATGAGTGCCGTTAGTGAATGTTGAAGGAGAGTGATGAAGTACTCTTTGTCGACGACGGTGACAATTTGATTGTAAAGTAGGGATAATCATGATAATAGAGCCGAAGCCCGAAGATCATAATCTTAGAAGGATTGGCTTGAAAAGAGATAGGCCTAATATAGAGAATCCTCAATCTGTTGTTAGCCTCTTCATCAGCGAACAGGCAAATAGTCACTCAATCTACCCCTGAAATGGGCATCATATTGGAGGAAAATGGTTTGTGTGGTCTTTCCAGATTAAGATCGAATTCTCTTGCCCCCTTCCTCATTTCATGATTGATTGACGCCTTTAAGACTGAGCAGTTCTTTGTTATACTCTGAACATAAGATCATTTACATCAATCATGTGCCAAAAACTAGTACATAAGCTGGGGTTAATTCATTCCGCTCCTATAAGATAGTTGAGCCCTACCTTGTGATGGTTTTTCAAAATGTCATATTGACTATAATCGGATATCAGGGAATTCCTTTAGACGCTCAGATTCTCTTTTCCTTTATGTTTGATCGGATATTAGAAATTTCCCTTGGACGCCCAGATTCTCTTTTCCTTATGTTTGATTGAGTTCAAGAAATGCAGCAATGGATGTTTGTAAACAAGTTGGAAAACTAAACGAGGACATCACGTCACTGCAATATCTATTTAGAAGTAACGTCATTCATTCTGCTTCCTTCATTGCAGATTGAAGGAGCCCGAGAAGGAGCCATGGTAACCCTGGAGCCATAGTCCGCCCTTGGTATAGGAGCACTCATCTCTACACCACTAGTTTCACGCTTCATTCCGTGTCTATGGAGGCCGGACTATGGCTCCATAGTTACCACTTACCATACCATGATGGTTGCACACCACCAAATACATCTCCCATAGGGTTACACGTGAAATGCACAATTTTAAAATGGATATTTCTCGACGTTATAAGAAACTGGTAACTTGAAATTTGGTTTCAACTTGAAGATGAAAGCCATGACTACTAACTCAACAACTCATATATGGGGGGTAACCGGCATAATTTTGAGCTAGAGCCTTTTCAAAAAGTACGAGTTGAGTTTTCCTGGTCACACGCAATTGTTGATTAAGATTATTGCGTCAGATACCGGAAATGACCTGAACACAAATGTCTCTGTTAAAATATTAAAAAATCATCATTGCATCAGTTTTTTTGGACCTGAAGAACTCTGATGTGTCTGTCAAAATTCACACTATATTAATTTCGCCATAACATGTAGTAAATACCCTAATTTTAAACTGTAATTTACAATAGGTCTCCCATTTCGGCACAGAAACGGGCCGGTTTTGGACTTTTGCCTCAAAGGGGGTAGGGCCAGACGTTATTTAGTGGTGTGAAACCTTGATGGTAGTCCTTTCATACCGGCACAATATCAGCAAATTGACAAAGAAACTTGGCAAATTGATGACACTAATTGAACCAGATAACAAATCAAAAACGTTAATACAAAGACTGCAAAATGTTGCTGTACGTCCGTGTATTGAAAAAAATGTAGATGTGATGGTATCGGTAAAATGTTATTAGACTCCTATGTACAATCTGATTTCATTTGTGCAATTGCAATTTATAATAAATATGAATGATGGATCAAACAAAGGCCTATGTTCAGCATTATACGCGATGTCAGTCAAGAATGCTCCATAAAACTCCATATAAAACTAAACATCAGGGTTGCACGAAGTTGTTTCTTCCACAGGACAGGAGCAAGGTTTTGAGCTTAGCATTTCCCCACCTATACTGACAGGTTTGATAAAAATCAGATTACAATATCGTGTTAGCTATAGTGTTGTTTAGATGTACCAGAACCATAGTAATAATTTTACATTTGAGAAGAATTGTTGTTAGTTGTGAAAGACTGTTTTTTTAGTTGATTAAGTATGGCAAATAAATTCTGCTATAATTGTCTTTCTTTATCTAGGTATCTATCCCAATGGTTCAAAACATAATTACTGCCGCAAAAACTCAAAAAAGAATTTATTTTTGTCTCTATAAAGCATTGTTTTCCATTATTTTATATACATGATTTTGGCCACCCTGTATATTTTAACGGAGGACGATTGGTTGATTTACTTTTTCTTTACTGAAGGCCCTATATCATGCCTTCTTACTACTATACTTGTTCAATGTAATACTTTAGCAAAAAAAATAACCAGGGTATATCAAATCTAGTAAAAAATGTGTTTTTCTTATGTTACACCTTGTATAACTAATGCGCACCCTGTATAATATCACTTTGTATTGACATATCTGGTATCCTTGTATTAATAGCTTTCCAGTTATTACTCCGTTTAGATCAGATGTATACAATAAATACAAGTTATGTGGATTACAGTAGTACTATATTCTATCGCACACTTGACCTAATACTTGACCCTATAGATGCATAGATCAGGGTGCACTTGGAGTTAGAAAAACTTAGTCCAGACAAGACTATTTGTATCGTTGACAGGTGTTTAACACTCTTTCCACGCGGCAGATGACAGTTCTAAAATTTCACAAAATGTTACAAATATGTCACACGTGAATTTAAACACCATATTTGGAATCGCCATAGGAAATGCATTAAAATAAGTACAAATATGCCTAGTATTAGTTCAGTCACCTTTGAGATAAACTTTGACACTTAAGAAAAGTTTCTGAAAAATCTGTTTTGTACATGGTAAAACTAGTAATACCAGTATGTAAGGTGTTACTAAAGGCCTGGGGAGGTCTGTGAAAAGACCGCCATTCAAATCACATGGGTATTTCATCATGCTGCAAATAGTCCCAACTATTTTGAATAATAATAGCTAGTAATAAAACCACCTGTTTGGGCAATAAATATGGAGGCCAGGAGTCACTTATTCCTAAGAAATCAAAGGCAGTGTTTTCGTCCAAAGCACTAAAAGGCGCTTTAACATTAATGTATGGCCTCTAATTTGTTGACTTTTGCTTCTTATACGCGGTAACCGCGAAAAACTGACCAACTGCATGTACTTCAAACTATAAATAAAAATTCCCTTTAAAAGGGAAGGAAAAACCCAGATTCAAGGAAAATGCCGTGCAAGGAGGTTCAGAAACTGGAGGAATCAAACTATGGGGAAATAATCAAATCTCCCGCAAACTACCTCCATGGTGTGGATCAGATGGGGACCCTACATTTTGACAGGTGCGTGCGGCACCGACTTTTGTAAAGAAGAAACGGATCAAGAGTGAGTGAAATCGACTTTCTTAACAGAACTCATCGTATTTTTGACATGAACCTTTAAGTTAAATAACTGCAGCACAACCTCAGATGCCAACATTAAACAAGTTGTATGTAGTAAAATAGCTAAATAGGCTATCATAGGTAGCTTACATCTGAGACGATTATAACTAAAGTTTAGTTATAATCGTCTAGGCCAGTGGTTCCCAACCTCTGGGTCGCGACCCCAGTTGCGTCGCGACGCACTTTTTGTGGGGTCGCGGACTATAGCCTAAATTTGACAAAAATAAAATACTATGTTTTCATGAAAAGTGTACTGTACTGTATAGTTTTACATGTATAGCAAATATATTGGTTAATAACCCAATGTAATCTATCGCCTCCCATAATAGAATCGATCATTCCAATCGGTATCTGCACAGAGATTTTACTTATCTACAAGTAAGAGAATTTTCGAAATTGTTATTGTGTCTTTTTTGAAAACCCAAACCAAAGCAAGATAGATTTGACAATCAAATAGTCTGTCAAAGTCAAGTCAAATGATGGTCAAAGCATGGTCAAAGCAAGTCAACGCTACCATCACGGTAATTCTGAACACAACATTGTGTAATTGACAAACACACACAAAATAGACTATAAACATGGTAATCTTTACAAGCTTTAATATAACTGTCTTGGTAATGTTTGCCTACCGCGTACAGAAAAGCTCAGATAGTGCCAGCCTGACTGACTCTGATTATTTAACGGTCCAGTTTATTACCTTTAATCTTTCGATAAGTGAGTAAATGTAAATAAAAGGTCTTGTTCAAGATAAATGATAACACTAGATGAAGTAATAAGATTGTTTGTTGCAATAGCAAAGTCCATTGTTATGTTTTTGCCATATCAAATTCAATTATCAAAATGTAGATTATTCAGTTCTTCTCTGTTACCACCAACACCATGCTCATTTTATGCGTTCCGTGACTTGTAATTAATGATATATAAACAAGAAATGCTATAATAATCATGGTTCTATTAAATATTTTGAACACCTATGTTGAATCTGTTCCAAGTTTTAGAATGCGTATTAGAAATTGGTTTTAAACAGCTGTTTTTATCAATCAATCAATTATCAATCACATCATCGACCTGAACTTGTACTTTTTATGTTAATTTGCGCATGCGCACCACTCCTACACGGAAAATAATATGGCGGCCACTACTTCCTGATTCTCGTATGAAATAGACCTGTGAAAAAAAATGTTATCTAGTCTGTCAAAATGACCATATGTAATGTAAAAAAGTGATCTTAACCCTGGGTACCACAAACGGGGATATTTTGACCCTGCTCAGAATAGACCTCGGAGCTACAGATTTTAGGAGAGACGTAAAACAAGATTAGCGGAGGCAGGTGTGATAATGTAATGCGGTGGGCAATGCAATGGGTCAACAACAGGCGAAAGAACAGGAGGCTAGCCAGATTCGACGTCCTTCAGCCAGTGGAAGACCCACCGGAAAAAATTCCAAGCAACCAGAAATAAAACGAGCCCCACCTCCTTCAGATGCCAAAGGTATGTCGATAAATAGGGCAACAAATTTGAGGAAGAAATGACTAATGAGTTAATTTTTTTAAATTAAGCTTACTTCAATTTTTTCAATAAAAAACAAAATGCTCTTCAATTTTCAAGTTCAATCTTCAATGGATGGTGAAATCCTAAAAAGCAGTGAAGCTTGTCCAAGGATAACGTCAAAATGCGTCGTGCAGAGTGCTATTACAACAAAGATGTGCCAGTATGTATGAGTATTAAAAATAACTGTCTGTCTACATCTTGTTGATTGATGAATGTATTTATTCTCGTATAAAAATGAAAGTGGTCACCTATCTATAATTTGTTTATGTTGACTTGTCGTCACTCTATTCTTTATAAAAAATATAATAGAAAGTTTGGCATCTGAAATTAGGCTATTAAAATGATTTAGAATACCCTACCATCCTTCCTTGTCACATACATCATCATTGACTGACCATTCTTAAATTTATCGCCACTGTGTAACTGTATGTGTAGGCCTATATGGTAATTCTTTAAAGGTCCGCATTGAAGACATGTGGTGGAGCCAAAATACTGGACATGAGATAGGTTATTATAAAGCGCATGTATTTTTCCCAATAGAAGAACCCTTAGTTTACTGATAGTCTTTTTGGCCATCACAAGACAGTGACGTAACTGCGTATTCTACTAATTGCAGTACATAACGCGCTCCCCTACTGGAGATGCTGGCGTATCTGTATACACAAGTATGTAGAAAGGCAGAAGATACATGCGTGTGCGTAAAAGCTGTGCCTGTTATGTTACGTCACTGTCCGGAGGAAGACAAATAGAGTATAGTGATAATTGACACAATAATATACACTTCATTTTCCCTATCACACAGTGCACATAACATTCAATACGTTGAAGAGTCTTAATTTGTTGCACAGCCTCATCAAACTCCACTTTATTAAACCCCTATCCTTTTTCAAAAAACCCAAAACAGATGAAGTAATGATATGCAGCAGTTCAAATCCAAAAGGCCTTTCAATTTGGAGCAATTCTTCACAATGAAATAAATATTTGAAGACAAAAAATCTTCATACAAATTGCCACACGCAATTCGGGCTCCAAAGCGTGGGCAATAACTATTTTCCTCTCATCTTCAAGATCCTGAATCATGCCAAAAGTGAGATTCTATATCTTGTACGGTAGCGATGTTTTCCATTCGCCGGGATAAACCGTATACTTCATAAATAAAACACCACTAAATAATGTAATAAATCTTTATTAAGTTCTTGTACATGTATTTTTATATGCATTCTGTTTTATCTATATATTGTGTTGTTTTATATGTTTTTGTTGTATTTCTGTGACCCTAATGGGGTCGTATGAGATTAATTAAAAAAAATGGACTATAAAATACTTACATGAAGTATACAATTTATTTTGTGCGTCCGACAAAATCAACATGGTGGAGATTGACAGATGTTGAAAGGAACAGGTGGTGTAGCGGTAAGACTTAAAGAAGTTCACGCAAAGGAAGCCACTATCTTTAATCCTTTTAGACGACATGTATTCACAAATTTTCATTTTCACACCTCAGATATTGTGCTAATTTTTCTGCTTCTGTTGTTCGGTTTTAAAAATAAGGTAGATAGATAATCACTGTTGGAGAACGTACTACAGATAAGCTTATTTGCAAACATCTAACCTTTCGCGGGGTGCCGGAAAAATATTTCCACTAAAATGACTTGCTTCGGTGACACCGTTATATCATTTGTAGATCCGAAGAGATAAGTTGGCTCTGACAAATTGCCACATAGCAGCCATGTTTTGTTATCTTCCTGCTATGAGCAGACTGTAGTCTGATTCCTAACATTAATTTTGATGACATCACCAGAATAATGCCCATGGGATTGGCTGAAAGAAAAATATGCCATGTCATCATATTGAACTTTGCCACTGTACCACATGGCACATGCTTTCAATAGGGAAATTGCACAAAGGTTCAATAGTTTAAATCACCCTCCAGAAGATGGCATGCATGGCTGGAGAACAATACCAATCACTTGGATCAATATAAGTTTAACAGGCTTTGGTATTGCACTCCATTCATGCATGTCTTCTTGAGGATTTGAACTTATGACCCTCAGTGCCCCCACAAGAGTATGCAAACATTTTAGTAAACACTGGTAAAAATGTGGCACTACTTTATGATCAATAACCTGTATTTCTTTTCAAATACCGGGATCATATTGAAAAGGTGAAATTTTGGAAGTAAACAATTTATTATGGTAGTGCACAATTTGGTAGTGTAAGCTCAAGATATTTTATATTTTACTTGCTTGCCATTTGTATAATTTAAACCTCTTACCGCGTATGACACATCTCTAACTCTTTTTCCTTCCCTAATAATATAAGCTAAAAGTATTATGAAACAAATAATGAGCTGATTTATCAGATCACTTGCGAAGGATACAATTTGAGAAATATATCTCGCCCATGCATCATGGCTATTTATAATCCTCATGGAGCAAATATGGACCCTAAATACGAAAGCCAATGATTAAAAAAAGTATACCCTTTTTCTTAATTTGCTTGTTTTGATACGTGATTTCTTGGACACGCATGATACCCTCTTGTAATGACCACTGAGCACCGTGGGGTCTGATTTGAGTCAGCATCGGATATTTTCATCAATATTTTAAACTTATCTGGATGAAATAAGTAAAACTTTTGTTTCAGATAGCATGTTTAATTCCTGATACAGTAAAAAACTGATGCCGACTCGACTGTATACTAGTTTCCGTAGCTAGGGACAGGGTAAGGTTGGGCAATATCGCTCCACATGATAATATCGCAATATTGTTCACAGATCGCACATGTTATTATAGACTAAGACTTCTGTGCGCCCTCTTGCATCGCTATCATGGAAGCCTCCATACAGACTGTTGATCACTGACCAATGCTGGATTCCTTGCAGACTATTTTTTAATTTTGTACCATATGATTAGTGCAATCTGACAGACAATAAAAACAGTTGTTGTTAGTTTCAACATTTTTCTTTACTACATTATCATACATTATATGTCACCAGGAAAGTTGGTGTCTATTTATTTGATTTTTAGCATCAACATTGCGAGATTGATAATATCACGATTAATGTCAATTTTTTTTAAAAATTGTTAGATGCTGTAGGTAAGCTTAGGCGTTTCCCGTGATCACGGTATTCACGGCAAGATTCACGCTTTTCATGCTAAATCACGGATTCTGTAAATAGTTCCGTGAAATCGCGGAATTGTTATTTCAGCCGCGATAATTGTCCGACAAGTCGCAAATATCGGCGCAAATCATTCTTATTTTATTCTGCAATCGTTTCACATCGCGATCGCACATGACATGCTCACAGAACCATTTTTCGGCAGCTCAGGGAGTTTTAATAACTGTATCAATACAGCGCGCAGTGCACCCAGGGATACATTAACCGCGTGTTACGGCATGATTCACAGGTCATCGCCTCCACGTATTATGGTATGCGTAGTATTAAGTTGACCTTTTGAACCGTGTCTCTAATTACGAGCTTCATTATTAAACGCCAGCGTGGGAATTGCGTCCGAATTCCTATGACCTATTGAAATATTTCCTTTCAAGACGATTTCGACGTACAATTGTGTCAGGTGCATTAATCTCTAGGCCTACTTTTTCCTTTCAAGACGATATCGACGCGCAATTAGTGTGTACAGTGCATTCATCTCTAGGCCTACTTGACAGGACTGCTTGAAATTCAATTGACAGATGATTTATAATATCGAATTTATTTGAATGAGATAAACAAAAGACCGTCGTCTTCTAAAGAAATAAGTAGGCCTACTTCAAACCCAACTTCAAAAGAACATAGAGATTGTTTACATACGCCACCCTCTTCAGAAACGTTGTTGGTCGATACAAAAAATAATCCAGCGTGTTCAATGGGTGATTATTGATTCAAGATCCTTTTAAGAGCATGACTCACATTCGATGTCATAAAACGACATCAAATAACATCGTATCGTCAGCATTCATATTGCATTGCATTGTATTGTATTGCATTACAAGGTGCTTACAATAGCTTTCAATGGCTAAAGGCAGTGAGCCTACGACGCCGGGGGTCACCCAGATGAAAATCGTATTGAAAATACATGTGGCAATTTTAAGAATATTTTTAGAGCACCCCATTACGAACTCTGGTGGTTCCCGTTTCTTTTGACGACGACAACATTAATGCATATTCAACATAATTCATTCATAAAAAAGTCATGTGATGATGAATAAATTACAATTATATTTTTGTAAATACAAAAGAGCTTTGTGATTGGTAGATATTTGTTTGTGTTTTCCTGGTTTCGTTTACAGATGTTCAGGTCATGACCTCGCAAGGGCAATTCATAAACAATATGGATGTCAGCCGAAACCAAATTCAAAAGAACAAGAAATTGTTAACATACGCCACCCCCTTCAGAAAGGTTGATAAAAAGTTAATCCAGGGCGTTCAATGGGTGATTATTCATTCATATCGATTGCATACAATTACATCGTATTGAAATACGGACCGAAGAAACGCACGTGGTAATCATGATGAATGAACAACGTCATTGCGGACAACCAACGGCAAACAAAATTCATTGATGAAAATAAATCATGTGATGATGAATAAATTACAATAATAATGTTGTAAATAGATCGGGGTCCTGCGATTGGTTGAGATGACGTGCGTGCGACTTATGTTTACATGTCTTCAGGAAAAACAAAATATTTTACATAAACAAACAGAAAGGGCCTCTAAGCCGGCGGAAATTGGTAGTTGTAATACGGTGGCATTTTCTAATGCCTAAAAATATGACCGCTCCGTAAATCCAAGGTATTACACACAAGTCTTTGGTAAATCACGGAATTTCGCGCGGTTTTTTCTTGAAATATCAATAATCACGGGAGAACACGGTTTTCACAAAAACATCCCACGGTTTTCACCTAAAAAAATCACGGGAAATCCCTAAGCTTAGCTGTAGGGCATTTATTCTAAGTCAGTGGTGATCGATGTAGCCAGAATTTCAAAGTAAGGGGTTTGTTTGGTTAAAAATGTGCACATAAATAGTAACTCCTGAGGGAAATGTTCAGCATTTTACCTTTGTTGGAATATTCAAAATATACAAAGGGGCATGGGATAATGGGAGTTGGATCCGAATAGGGTCCCTCTATTGAAATTGGTGCACCAAGGGTCCAGGAGAATAAGTTGTTGTTTTTTGCCGATCTATAACATGGACTTTAATTTTAGGTTGTAGGCTAGACAAGCAGGAAAATAAGGAAGTATATTTTGTTAAAGAAATAACTATTGATACTTTCACACACAACCATTGCTAATGTATTTTTTAAATTAATCTTCCTCTACAGCGTGTATCAAAAAGAACGCAACACTTTTTGTCGAGAGCTGTACGGTCACAGTAAAAGACAAATCACTATATACTTATATATTCTGTTAGGTCTACTAATTGGCTATCACATAGTCAAATTACAAGGATATCGAATATTTATTCGCTGAGATATTAAAGGTATAAGTAGAGAAGTGCAAAACACGTTTTACATCGTTCTATGTAACTTTAATGTCTGTAATGGTTTATCTTAATTTCCTTTGTTTGAGTAAGGTGGTACATAAAATCATTGAATCGTGTAATCTGATAATCATTCGATCATTTAAATACGTCAATCACCCTTTTTAAGTTCTGAAGCACCGATTGCTATGATCGCCACATAATGTCTATGGTACGTTCTTTCATAAATTAAACTTTCATAATCGATGCATCTTAAAACAAGGACAGCATTTTGAGGGTCGAGTAGCACCATAATGTCCCATTCCCATTCACAACGGACTAACAATGACTGTTTCATACAAGACAATTACTACCTTCACTGGACTATTCCATTTGTTTATCTTTGAATAATGTGCCATACTGTTTTATTTATGACATTACCGAGAGAAAAAGAGAGAGGATTTGCAAACAGACTTTGTAATCTGGATTTTCAATTGTGTCATTAACTATCAACTAACTTATTGCCAGATTTAATTAATATTGATATGATACTGTAATAGCCAGACATTTGCTACCTTTAACATGTCATTTTCTTCTCAGAATGATGAGTTTGATTCAAATTATTTAAGTACAATGAGTTAAAGGTGTCTTGCTAATATTCACCTGACAAGAAAATCAGGCATACAGGATAAACGATGTAAAACGTGTTTTGCACTTGTCTACGTGTATCATTGATATCTCAGCGAATCAATAATCGATATCGCTGTAATTTGACTATGTTATAGCCAATAAGTACACCTAACAGAATATACAAATGTCAGAGTGATTTGTGATTTGCCGTTATCGGAGAGCTCGCGACAAAAAGTGTTGCGTTTTTTTTGATACACCCTGTATAGTTTAATTTTAGTTGTGTATCATGTGTTTGGAACTTGGATTGGAAGATATTTCAAATGCACAGAAAGTCATTTCAAGTAAGGCCAAAAACAAAACAAAAAAGTTTGTTTCCAGTAGTACACACACATTTCACTGAGACGCTTGATTCTTGCGCATTTATTTTTTTAATAGAAAAAAAAGGAAATATTATTGTTAATTAGGGCGCTATCTTTTGTCAGCATGTTTCAAGATGGCGATTGGCTACATACGGCAAAGACGAAAGTGATAATCCGCGGCGATATTTTAGCAAGTGTAAGAGTAACAAAAATGCACAAGATTTGACTAAATGAAACCATTTCAAGTGAATCTCCAATATGAATTTGAGCAAAAAAAACCCCTCATTTCGCATTGAATTTTCAGGCTTGCTACTGGAAACAAACTTGTTTTTTGTTGTTGGCCTAATCACATGTAATGTAGATAATTTAAATGCACAGAAAACTATCCGAATCCGAATGTTTATATTTTAAATTTCAACTCGGATGGCTTATGTTTTCCAGGGGTGAATGGTTGGTAGGGGACGGGGCCACTCAAATACTGTAAAACACTATAATTTCGCGGCTACCTTATTTCGCAAATTTAAAATTAACTGCTATTTTAGCAGGCATTTAATTTTCGCGAATCTGGAGATTTTACTGTTACTTTCAATGCAAAATTGTCAGTTTCGCGGGTGTTTAATTTCACAAATCCAAATCTCTCGCAAAATTAACAGTTTAAAACAGTATAATGGCACCCCAGTATACATGTACACGCGTGACTAAGTACATTCACATTGCCTTTAGGTCCAGAGCCTGTCACACAGGATTTCAACCCCTAAAGTACAGAAGGTTTGACCCCCTAAAGTTACTTAGGTCATCTAAGAAATTAATTTTTGTGTGGTCAAAATGACCCCCTCGGCTGGATCTAGACCCCAGACCCCCTAGAAAATATACTACAGGGATCAAATTACAAAAATGCTCAGATTTTTGAGTTGAGATAATAGCAATTTGTAATTTGTAAACTTACGTATCACTGGGGTGTCAGCAATGAACACTTTTGGTGCACATGTTTCTCAAAGTTATTGCTCTATTTTGGGCCACATTATTCAAGTTTAATTTGTCAAAACCACAAATTGTCATGGATAGTTTTAAATAGACTATCCGCATTATAAAAAGACACAGTAAGATGGCAAACTAAAAATAGCTACATTATTTAGGTTCATTTAGACGCTCTCCAAAAGGTATGGTCGGTCGGTTGGATTTTTTCTTCTTCTTTTCCAAATTAGGTTCCTGAATACCAGAAATATATTATTAAAAAAAAAAAGTTTTACATTTTTTATTGTCTGAAGTCCAAATTTGTCTCTCCTTCCCCCTGCCCCCCCCAAAAAAAAATTGTATTTAAAAAACCCATAGCAACCTAATTGGCATTTGTTTCGATAAGATCTTTAAAAATAACAACAAATGAGGAATTGGAGATAAAGCAACGAAAAAACACCACCCTGTCCTATGGGCTAGACAGACCCATGTTTACCACCCTGTCCTATGGGCTAGACAGACCCATGTTTTTCGCATTAAAACAAAGTTTACCCAATCGTTTTGAAAAATTTGGAATTTTTTCCTTTGATTTTTGTTATTGAACAATAATTTTTAATTTTTGTTGTTCTAGTTTCAATTTTTTATAAATTCATTCAAATGTTCACAAAAATGTTGGAAAAAACTCTGACCGACCGACTGACCGACCTGAGAGGACTGTTCCCCCATAGAACTACAGAGTTGGCAGGGTCAGAAATTCGCGACCAGGATTCTCGCAGGGGAATTTTGCGAGAATCTACTCTTATTTTATGTCAATCAATCATTGGCCCTGTATTTATTTAAAACGAAAGTAAACTTCAAGCAGCCTGGTTCAAAGGTTGACATGTCATGTCATGTCATACATTGTTGTTGTGCAGAGAACGCCGGAGGCTATGCAAACGTAGCTGTCAAAGCGTGTGAAAAAAACAAGATGTTTACCATCAACCCCATACCCCCGGTCCCGCGCGCGGTGCATTACTGTCCCAAAATTGTGTTCAAATTATATTTGTTTGAGCATCAACATTTTTAATAATATATTTTCCATATCTCCGTTAATATTGTTATCCTTTTCTTTAATAATTGAAACCAAAAACGGTAGAAACATTCCAATAATTGTTTTATTTGATTGAACTATGGGAAATATTCATTTTAGGGTAGATGGTACCCACGTGCGGAAATTAATTGCCTCGTGCGTGATTTCACCTTCCGCAAATTATATCCAATCACAGACGTTCATTGCGCATGACGTTTTATTTATTATGTAAATTTGTTTATCAAATTGTACGACGCCCGGATGTCGGAAAAACAAATGTTAAATCAAGCTTGTAGGCCGGTCTGATTGGAACGTAAACCTCCATCGACATGGTTTTATTTCGTAGTTTATTTTGTTTGGAAAACAAGCTGAATTTTAACGCATATAAATACATAAACAGGAAATAATCGGGCCGGATTTTAGCGATTTTTTGGAGCAAAATGAAGGTTGGTAAAGAAGACCTGTAACACAACGAAATAGGCCACAACTTTGCATGATTTTTACGCGAATCCAAATGGATTCCCGTCAGTGATAATGTACGTGAATCTTTGCGCGAATGGATTCGCGGATTCGCGTCGAATTTCTGACCCTGCCAAGTTGGGTTTTTTCATCGCTTATATTATGTGAATTCCAATCTGTCAGACAAATTGCATGTAGGAGGAAATGTCCTTGATTTAAAAAAGGAATTGTGCCCTATACCAAAAGATCCACACCAGCAATCAGCCCTAAAGAAACTATTCCAGAATCAGAGATTCGAATTCCTCTTTTCAGGGTAGAATAGTCTGTGCACAAATCTCTGCAACCATCACTGCTGCCGCTGTATTTATTGATTTACATCCGATTCATGTTGTGAAGACTTAGTGTCAGTCTAACATATCTCAGCTGAGCTGAGTCACTTATAACTCCTGTGGGCATTATCAAGCAAGCTAAGACTCTATCTACCATAGATTCAACCTACATATTTTGTCGTTTTCATTAAGGCTGATTATTACACATTGCCCAATTTGAATCTAGGGCTACTGTCTGCTATGACTGCAGAACTATTAAAGTGCTAATATCAGAGCTTGATAGGATGACCTGTATTTATAAAAAAATCATACTTTAAGGTGACGAAAAAACACCCTGTAGTACGGGCAGGCCTTCACGTTCGAGGCGTGCGAGTGCGATCGCACGCCATCGCACGCCTGAAATGGTTTCGAGAATAGCGATTTATTGGACGCTTAAAAAAAAAAAATTAAAAAAAAGTTTTTTTAATTTTTTTTTTCCCCTTCTTTTTCTTAAGTCAAAAATAGGACTTTAGACGACTCGTATTTGACCCTTAATAACCCACATAATACCCCTTGACCCACACCATTAGGGATAATAACTCCTAACCTAAGATCTTATACTAAATTATTCTTATCAAAAGTATGATTTTTTCAACACTGAAAATGAAAGTGTATATACATTATACATTAACATACAGGTTTACTTGTCTTAACAGTTAGCCCCAGGAATGGCAAATCTACCTTATTTTGTTGTTGATTAATGTAGAGTAATTACCTGTGCCTCGCTCCCAACCTTACGCCATGTGCAGTTTGTTTTGATTCCACGATCCCGATTTGGTCATAAAACAGCACACCTAATTTTTTTGAGGAGTGCAATTTATGGCACACCTACAGCACACCTCGATGTTTTGAGGAGTGCGATTTAAAGCACACCTTCAATTTTCAAACGTGAAGGCCTGACGGGCGTAGGTCGGTCGGGTGGTTTTTTTTATGAATTAAAAAATATGTAGCATTTATTTTTTCATATAAAAAAGAAAAATGTCATAGAAAAGGCTACATTTCCCCATTTCTTATTTGGAAAAACGTAATCTCTGTAGAAATACCCAAATGTCCCTCGAATGAATCTCCCCAATTCTCCATTTCCCCATGCCTGAATTCCTGACCCCATTGATATCTTTTATAAATAACAAGTTGAAATTGTAGCAGCAATATAATTTGATGTTACCATACACCTATATTCTTGATATCCTTTTAATTATAAAATTCAAGGAAATAAAACCACCATAAAATAACTAAGTGTCAAAGTCCATCTATTGAATACACATCAGTAAATCTGGTTAATATTTAAACCAGAATCAGTTTAACAATTTTGATAGAATTGGAAGGATGTCACTTCCAGGAAGAAGCACGTCTTTTCAAATCCTTCATTAATTTGTAGATCCTCCTTCCCCAGTTCTTTTCCTGATCATTTGACCTTTTTCCATGAGCCATATATTCTTCAATTTTTACTAACCATCCACTATTGATCATGGTACGGCATCTATTTATAATATTTCACTCTATTTTAAACACGCCAAATGCAAACTAGCCAAATAGATAGGATTGAATGTTCCAATACTGTTTCTAAAATTGATCTTTTACATCAACCCCCTTTACACCCTCACCCTTTATACCCTCCCCCTTTACACCCATCCTCCTTTACACCCATCCCCCTTTACACCAGTCCCCCTTTACACCCGTCCCCTTTACGCCCGTCCCCTTTACACCCATCCCTTTTTACACCCTCCCCCTTTTTACACCCCCTTTACACCCGTCCCCCTTTACACCTTTTCTCCTTTACACCCGTCCCCCTTACACCTTTTCTCCTTTACACCCGTTCCCCTTTATATCCATCTCCTTTACACCCGCCCCCTTTACACCCGTCCCCCTTTATACCCTCCCCCTTTACACTCTCCCACTTTACACCTTCCCACTAATTACATCCATCCCTTTACACCCGTCCCTTTACCTTTACCCCCGCCCCCTTTACCTATGTCTCCCTTTACCTCACCCCTCCTCCTCCAACCCACTCCAACCCCCCTCTTTCCAATCCCATTTCTCCCTCCACACCTCTCCCTCCACTTCCATCCCCCTCCACCTCCAATGAGAAAGACAATATAGAAGCTAGTGAGGGGAAAAAATATTCCACGGTCCCTTTCACTACACACCTTGATGTTGAATCAAGACATTGCACTTTGACATTTCAATATTTCAAGAGAGCTGTATACATGCTGCTTCTTGTATTAAAGACAATTATTGTTGTTTATAATTAACTCTACGGTCCATCTGTAACACACTCTACTAAGGCCAAGGGGAAAAAAGATCTGTCTCACATACCCGCACACATAAATATGTTGAGTCACTTTTTACTCACTTTTGCCGCATAACCCTACGCGATAAACCCAATTTTGGGGTGGTTTTTTTAGTTGTCCGAAACAAATTGAAAAAAAGTTGGCTCTGAAAGGGGGGTGGGGGGGGGGGGGGAAGGGGGGAAGTGGGCCAAAAATGCAATAAAAAAAATCTGCATTAAGCATAGCAATTTTTTCTTTCTTTAAAACCCCGCATATCGCATAGCTATTTACCAGAATGTATGTGAAACGGACATTCATTTTTTGTGGCCTAATTCACTCTAAGCTTTGAATATTAGAGTAGCACAACCTTTTTGTAGATATTCTGGAAAACAAGAATATGTTTTTGTCTCTGCTGATTTGTTGGATATTTTTCTCAATAAATTAGTGTCAGTTATTGGTAAAATGTTGGATTTTTAAATCTCGAACTAATTAAAACAAGGCCAGAAGCACATCTGTAGTATATTTAGTATTCTTTTCAAATTGAAAAAGCAACACTTTCCTGAAAATGAGTCCCAACTCCTTTTCCAATTAGCTTTTATTTAAATATAAAGGCTGATGAACAGATTGAACCATGACTTTATAATAACATGGAAAAGGTAACTGTGTGTTAGCACGTAATTCATTACACAAATGAAATATTCCTTCCTTCTATGTTTGGTCCTTTTAAATCACCAGCTTGAAATGTATTCAATTTGAGTCTTTCAAATTGGACACTTCAAAAATTAAAGATAAGTAAAAATAATCAAGACTAAATCACTTATGCCTGCTGGTGTAGTGTCATTGCTACCTGTCATAATATGATAGATTGATTGGTGATATTGTACCTGCAGTACAACTCACCTATCTCATGACTCATTCATATAATTGTTGTGTGCTATAATGAAGAAACCTTTTGGTAGTCAATTACGATTCTATAATAGCGTAGTTCATAAACCATAAATTATTATGTGCTAGGGAAGGGATTCGGTTATTGTTGTGTGATAGTGCACCCTCGCTTGGTGAGTATTGCACAGGTTTGGTACCATTCTTGATAATTGCTTGATCAGTACTGCCCCGCCACGACAAAAGGAAGTAACTCCAAATACAATAACAATATATTTCAGTATAATAAAGGTTTAGCCCAGTTAAGTCTTCGCAACATTGAAAATAAATCCCGCTAAGTCTTTGCTTCCTCAAATATGTACAAGCAAACCATGCATTTTATTCTTGAAATACTGATAGGCGTAAACAGCGTTCGAATTAGGTGGTTGTCTGGTTGCCCGAGACAACCAAAATTAGCCACGGACAACCAAAATGTACTTTTTGCAGTTGTTCGTTGGACAACCAAATATCTTGCTGGAAGTTAACACATCAATCTAAATATTTCACAGAACTGTGAATGAAACAAAATCAACAGCTAAATACTAATCAAATTCAGGGGTTTCAGTAAGGCAAAGTTGGCAAATATCCATCTAATCATCAACATTCAACGTACTTCAATGATCTAATTTGGGCCTTTCATACTGTACGAACGGTAGTCATAAGTTAAACCATTAAACCAAATAATAACATAAAATATGGACGACCAAAAATTGTGGCGGACAACCAACATCTCCTGCTAGGTTGTCCGATGGACAACCAGTTTTTTCCTTAATTCGAGCACTGGGCATAAATGACTTGCCCCCATTTTCCATGAATTTACAATGCGTCAAAATGATACAATTTGGCCATGTTTAGTGCAATGCTGGGTGACAGTCAATTTTAAGATTGTTGTGCAGCCTGATTTGATTTAATTACGCTTGTACGCTATCAGTTGAAACTGAAATAAATCCTACAGTGTAGCCACCCCTGTCTGACACTGACAGTCGTCCCTGTTGCTGCCCTCTATTTCAAGCTGTATTGCATACCTGATGATGATTCAGTCATGTAGGTCAACCATCCAATGCCTGTCATGTACTGATTTGCTTGATGGCAGATTATCACAGGCTATCATCAAATTCTGTAAAGGTCGCAATAGGAATAGTTTTCTTAATGCTATTTTTACACAGGTTCTTAATTTCAACTTTGTCCTTGGCATTCAGAAATAAGTTGCTATAGCATTTAATTTTTCATTTATTTGATAAGCAACATGAGATTGACTTGCATGTAGCTGAATTCTCTTCCCTTCCTACCTCCGTAAAATGTCTCGAAGTTAACAACCCTTTAACAGGCTCTGCGCCGTCACCTCCATCCATAAAATCATCGCGAAAAACATGTCTGGTTGTGTTATATGCAGATCATTTATTTTTCGGCATGGGTTAGACCTTTTTGCGGTCTATTTCGGCCTCAGAATGTAACAGAAATCAACACTGTTGCGTTTAAATCATCCACCATTTTATTTGTTTATAAATTACGTGTCGTATGTTAAGCAACTCTTCCACAGACGCAAAGCAATCGCTTTACACGTAATATCATAACGCGCCATCTGGTAACGCGGTTAATCGACGATATGGAATATATCGTGTGGTTTGACTTTGATGTTTACACGATATGGATCAGATTTCATACGTGTTAACCAATGAAATTGCAGTATGTACACTTACTTAACGATAATGCTTCAACCAAACGTCTATCAGCGCCATCATTCAACCCTTTTCCCATAAATTATTACAATTGAAGGTTCCTACTTATATACCTTATCTATTAAAACAACTCATTTTGTCCAACTTTAATTTTTCTGGGCAATCTCTCAGTGCCCTTTAAGTCCCCATACCAGGTAAATAAACGGAGTATAAATTGATGGATGGATGTGCTGTGGATGATCGTGTTTATGATCATACGTACGTAATCCATTGTGATATTTCTAAGAAATAAATGCAGGGGAAGACATCAGTAACTCTACACATGCAATATTTAGTGGCCTATTATAAATAACCTTTTGATTATTTTTGGGTGGATACAGAGGAACTGTGGGCAATTTCCTTGTGCAGGGCCGGCTGCAGGACACGGATACATGTATGCTGTAGAATGCTGGCAAATATGGGCTATTTTGTTGGGTGGCAAAGTTAAGAATGAGGTGATGTGGCTTACTTTATCATTTGGCCTCATCATACAGTTTGGTAATACATTCATCCCCTTGACTTTTGCAAAATTCAAGGAGGGGATTGCTTCGATTCAAAGAGGCTTCAGTAGTAAGTTTGTCTTTGTGTTTATGGGCCATCTAGAAAATAGAGGTATTAAACATAACTTGTATCGAGTCTGATGCTTATCTAACGTGAATCCAAAGAATATTTGACTTATAATCCAAAGCTAAGCTCCCGGTCCCAGCCTAATTAAATAAACCAGCCAAAAACCTGGTTTTGGGGACACCAGGAATAACAAATGGGCTGCCACTGTGGGAAAGTGAGCCATGTCCCCCGCTCCTCAAAACAAAGTTTTTTTGGTTTGGTGTGTCACTCTGTAGCCTACCATGATTGTGCAATGAGATAAATTGGGTAAGTTGAGTTCCCGGCATAGTGTGGGAGTGGTATTTTTTAGCACTCGAAGGGGGAAGGGGTGGGGGGAGGGGAGGAGGTTTAAAACGGACAATTATTTACTTGTCTTGACTTTGTGCCTTTAGAATATAACTTTTAAAGCACATCTTGCCCTAATGATTATGAATGGATCTAACATTGTGTACATGTTTCCTATAATAAACATGCATCCAATAATTAAAGTAGCTGCCTGCCAAGGAAGCCATCTAGGCGACACAGTAATTTTCCAACTCCAAAGTACACAAATTGGCTGTCAGTAGACTATAACATCCTACCAGCCCTTGTGCACGTAATTATATACACTTTTGTTGTAAGATGTTGTCTAGACTAGACATCTAATGCTCAATATAGGGATGCACGGGAGGCAAAGGAAGGACGGTTTCGATAAAAAAAACTCCTGAAAAAGTTTCATTGAAGCATGGAGACTTCCATGAGTAAAAATAAATAATTGCCCATCACATCAAAAGAGACCAGTTGTTGGCAAACCTCATGTGCAGAAAATAGAAAAGAAGATGATAAAAAATAAAGAAAATACAAAAAAATTAAAACCCTTCAAGCAGCATAAAATCTTTTTTTATGTTTAATTTCAGTAAGTAAGGTGTCATTTTAATGCAAAAAAACGGTTTGTGACATGAATTTTGAGTCTCATTTTTCATTTCTGGAGACAACTGGTCTGTTTTGATATGGTGACAAATTAACACGTCAACCTGTTCATTCAGTAGCACTGTCCATGTAAATTCATTACTTACTATTTACAGTTGCTATGATAATGATATTAGCTCTGATTATCTATTTGCAAATATAGACGTATTTGTACTATCATAACAATTAGTTTGCTTTTATAATCAAAACATACCATATTCTACTTATGGGTCTGTATTGTCAAATATACTGAATACTGATGGGAGGGAGAAACAGCAAGTTCAATTCCAGTGTGCAATATATCCGGTATCGCATAGCGAAATGCTACACAATTTTGAAGAATTGCTAATCAATTTCCCAATTGTATTGCATACAAATGTGATGAAATGCTACGCAATATTTGGAATTGCTACACAAATAAAATAGTATATATATTGCACACTGTTCAATTCAGAATTTTCCCATGAAAATTTATAAGTATCCCTAACCTTCCTGGGCACCCGGTACCCCCAACTCAACACAAAAGTTGGTAACCATGACTGTTCTAAAAATCGCGGAAAAGGGGTATATTTTCGATTGTCAGCGCAGACCGCGAAATCATGAAAATAAGGGGTATTTCATGAATTAGTCTCCGCGAAATTCAAAAAAAGGGGTATTTTACAAAATCCATTTTAGTCCATTTAGTGTCATGCCCGGTGGCACTCATTTGGGGGTACACCAGTTTATAACACAGGACCATAAACGCCTGTTACTGTTGGGAGCAACGCATTTTTATCTATTTCCAATGTATTGTATAAAGTGTCTTTGAAAAGGGTTGTTTGAAAGTCATTGAAAACCAAAAAGGGGGTATTTTTCACCCCAATTTTGTCCTCATTTTTGCAAAAAAAAGGGGGTCAAATTGTTGAAAAATCCTTGCAAAGGGGTAAGGGGTATTTAAAAAAAATGCAAACAGTCATAGTTGCCAACTTTTGTGTCGAGTTGAACTTGGGGTACCGGTCCTGGGCATAACAAATCACTATGCTGCTATGCTAGAGTAGCTGCTGGTAGTGTGTGCTTCCCCAGTCTATCTCGTGGAATGTGGCAGGATCAGGCCCTCAATTTTCCTGGAAATCAGGCTTTTTGCAGCTACATAATTATACTTGGGCATATAATACTAACTACCATCTGTAACCGTTTACTTTAATTCACCATCTATCATGGACAATTTGATGGTTTGGTAATTTTGATGTAGATCACATCAAATGTATCAGCATCACTAGCCACATAATCAATTCAACCGAATATCTATCTATAGCCATCATTCAACCCTTTCCCATAAATTGTTTCCATTCAGGGCTCCTACTAGACGTAATATACGCCCTCGCCCAGTTGTGTTAGTATCAACCAAGTTTATCTAATAACAGGCCTCATCCAAGCTGTTCTAATCAGTGGCCAATAATCCTCGAAATATGTTTCCAAACTGTTCCAAAACAGGCTACCCCCACCATGGCCAACTCTGTCCACGAGGGCGTAAGGAACTCGCAAAAAGTTCCCGCCGATTTGCATGGGGGATTTCTATGATCTGTATCATGTATGTATGCAGCAAGTCGGCTCTGTGAATGGTCAACTCTTTAAAATGCATCCCAGTTTCCCAAGGCATGCCACTTCGCAGCTATATCGCGCCGTGTTGGGGAAAAGGTCGAAACCACATGTAGGCCTAGCACGAGGGCGGGAAGTTGTTGGAAGAAATTATCACAAGCGAGCTTTAATTTTAAACTGGAAAATCAGTAAAATGAGAAAAATAGTGAGCCCGATACCAGTGCTAGGTTCCTACGTACCTTGTCTATTGAACAATTTGTTTTTTCCAAATTTCATTTTTCTCAGCAATCTCCCAGTGCCCCTTTAAGTTTTTCAAGCTGACTACTTAGCACAATCAGTTAGGTGTCTGACTTGAGTGACTTCCATGCGGGTGGCCCTGGTTCAATCCCCGGCGCTGGCACAGTCTGATCCCCCCCCCCCCCCCGAAAAAAAACCCCAGCCGATATGGGACTCTCTTCTTCCGATATTGTTCATACAATAATATGTCGATATCACACCCATGTTTGGGTATTGTGTGTCTCATAGACTCGTGAGTAACCAATAGGCCCACACCGCCTACTTAATAGTGTTTTTATTAGGCACTGTATTTGGGAACCACAGGTTGGTCACTTCTGATATTCTTTCACCGAATTTGACACATAATTGCTAATGGGAATATCAAAGAATGAATTTGTAATTTGTCAACTATGCATGAACCAATTTGACACAAGACTAAATAAAATTCTTAAACATTGCAATGTTCATCGGTAATGCTAAAATCCACATAATTCTAATTGATACAAACTGGGTTCCCATGGGAAATGTGTAAACAAACATCCATGAATGAATACTTAAAATTGTTGAATAACTTGCGTATCTGCGGTTGTGGATAAACAAACAGTGCAGTAATTGCGATTATATCAATGGATGATTTTGTTTTTGTTCACTGATGTCTCACAATTCCATGATCAAAGTCACGGTCAAACCAGGTGATTCAGTCATTGAAAGAGTGGGCCACAAGTTGAAAGTACACAAATAAACTCCCACCATTTCATGAATATTGATATGGGTTGCTGTGGAAACACATTTCAGGATGCTTTGAGCCCTTTCAAGCTTAAAAATGAGCCCCTCCCATCAATGCCAGTCAAGTGTGTCTCCCCCGCATGTGTAAGTAGAATGGTCCATGGATCAACCACTTCCATTTGATAGGCAGTGGGGAAGAGGGCTTGATTTCCATATTGGCAGTCAAATTTGGTTTCAGTTTTAGTAACAAGTGTTTAGTTAGAACATTGCAAAAAAAATAGTCCTGGTTGTGAGTTTTAAAAATAGATGAACTTGTCTAGGATTTATATTGATACAGCCACACACGGGGGAATGTGTCCGTGACATAAAGGAATATATTATAAGGATCTACTTTCAAGAATCAACTTGTGATAACATATTGGAAAGGATGTCAATTATGTTGTACTATTTGTTTGTGATTATGAACTTGATCTGACAAAGTTTTGTTTATCTTGTGTAAAGATTATTACTAGCAAAACATGCAATAACGTCATAGCGAGGGAAGCGCTTAGGGCCGGTCATACATATGCATCGTTGTGGTGCATTCTTCATCAATTTTCTGTGTCGTTTTTGGAATTATAATGCCGGAGAATTTAGAGTTTCTAGAAGTTCCTGCCAGGAATAGCAACAGGAACAACTGTAGACTTGTCCGGAAAGAATATGCTAATCGACGACTTGGATGTGTATTTACAGGTAGGTTGGAAATGATGTTCACAAGTGTGATGTGTGGGCTGACAGTCATATGACGACGTTAGACTAGCTGCAAGTCTTAACCCGAGGAGCACTCCCTGCCTAATGCCATCTAACAACGTTTATGTTTGGTTAATTTCAAGATATACTCATTTGAATAAATATTGAAATACTGCGACCGAAATATTTCACTCCAATCTATACTAGGGACATACTCCTTCTATCAATGTTTATGATTGGTGCAACAAATGATTATAGGCAGGTAGTTCTCAAGGGGTTAAAATTGCAGCATTACTCTTTGCAAGTGAAAGGGTGCGTGGTTAATAAATTGGGGGAGATGTTTTAATGTGGTACCGTATTTCACCACATGTCTGAAAAAGCTGAAAATGGTATGTAGATAAGTGACTGATTTAGCGTGATGATCAAGTAAAATGTTATTGACCATTACACATCACAATGGTGTGGCTATAAATAGAATCAAAGGCAATCTACCTTTTGTTTTGTTATTAAAAATTGTTCTCAGCAAAAGAGTTCAAGGTTATACGTCAGGATATTGGACAGGAAAAAGCCCCTATATCAACAAACTGATCATCATTCCCACGATCCTATTCCTTCATTTGAACAGATTATAGAAATGTGCAATTCCTGTACAGTGAGTGTATGGCTGAGTTAACTGTCCGGTTTCTTCTGGGTTTACAAACTGCACAACATGCTATATTAAGTTATAGTTTGACCTGAAAAGGGTACTTTTCTTGTCTCATCAAAGCACAGAAGGCTCAACATTGTAGTTCAAATCAGAACATGGATTATATCTTGGCCCTGTGTTGAACCACCGACCCTCTAATGACCCCTTCTTGACCTATATGACTTACAAAGTGATAATTTTAATGATTTACTATCTTTTATCATCAAACTGCATGAGTTAGAATGGGAGCATACGTTTCCCTATTGATCAATGACCCCTAGCGATTGATTTGCTACGGTATTGTATGTACTCTAGCCAATTTTCGTGATCCTCAATCATTTAGTCTCGGTTTAGACACATTTTAAGTAAAAATATTCTAGTGACTCTTGTGTGATGTGCCAGCACCAGCGGGAGAGGGGGGGGGGGGGGGGGGGGGGGGTGGAATTACCATTACACCTTTACCCCCCACTAGATATTTTCATAAATGTGATATTTTGGGCACTGATCATAATTCTATTTCTGTAGGTGTCTAAATACAGACATCTAGTTGGCCATTATCTATGATACAGGGGATGCCCATGTGTTGATTGCGTGACTCATACACCACTAGTAATGTCTTACACATTGCCATGATGAATAACTCATGGTCTCGATCTTGACCACCACAGATGAATATCTTGTCATCAAAATAGCAATAATAGATTAATTAACCGACTGACTCATTAATATGTGCACATTGATATTATGACATTTAGGAGGTGCTACTTTTGTCTATGACGGTTGCCAATATTATGCCATAGACGCCTAATTTGAGGGCAGTTGTTTGTCTTCATAGGGGGGGGGGAGTAAACCCTAACATCCAGGGGGAGGTGAACCCTAACACCAAGGGGGTGTATTTTCCCTATTCAATGGCAATTATGTTGCGTTTTTTTCTTGAAAACGCAACAATAAATACAATACTGCATCTCTGTTGGTGGAGGGGTTATTGGCCAAATTGTGGGGTGTATGTATGTGTGTGTGTGTGGTGTGTGTGGGGGGGGGGGGGGGGGGGTATGGCTCTTACCAGCACAGATTCCAACCTGGATTCCCTAGAATGGGAGTGTGTGTCCTAGGCCAATATGCCAGTGAATTGTACAACTAAAGCCAAGTTTTCTGCACATACAGGGTGAATCAAAAACTGATATACTGATAACAAAGAATCCATGGTTCAATGCACACATCAAGGTCAAATGGCCGTTTCAAATCGTGCACAATGTTTTTCGATTCACTCTGTAAACATGATCATCCAATGAGATTGATTGAGAGGAGCATGGGGATAGGGGCTGTAATTGTAACCTTCACTAAGGTTTTGTGATGTCCATGGCGGTGTATACCGGGTTGTTCAAAAAAAAGTTGACCCAAGTTCAAAGTAATTTTTCAACCACATTTAAAGTTTCAGAGAATTTGTGTTTACATAGTCTTAATCAGCAGTAAGTTTTGAAATTATCCTGAAAAGATGGCACGTTTAGCTTGTTTGGTTCTTCAGATATGGTTCATTACAGAAAACATGTACAAAACTGACCTGTCCACGGGAGCATCATTTAGTTGTTGACTTCAACAAAACATCCTGCTTTAGTTTCAGAATTGAAAAGCCCGCCCTGACAAAGTATCCCAATCGCTATGCTTATGTGCCATTCACATTCAACAAAGAAACGTAGGTACGTAAGTAGGTAATGTCAAGCACTGGACAAATGTTTCAGATGTCTCCTTTTTCCTTTTTCTCCATTTTTTTACAATTTGTGACCAATCGTGTAAAAGTCCACTTTGTGCATTCCATCTTTACTAAAGGACGCTCCCGTGGACAGTTTTGTGCATACTTTCTGTAGTGAACCATATCTGAAGAACCAACCAAGATAAATGTATCATTTTTTCAGGATAATTTCAAAACTTACTGCTGATCAAGACTAAGTAAACACATATTCTCTGAAACTGCAAATGTGGTCTAAACAATTCCTTGAACTTGGGTAAACTTTTTTTTGAACCACCCGGTAGTTTAGAGATGTGGGTTAATGGTATCCTTAAACGGATGATATTTTATTCTGCTGTTACAGTCAATTTACATGACTTTCCTCCATTACATGGGTGAACTGATACATCACAGACAAAATGATATTTTAAGATTCTAATATCTATGTTTAGAATTCCTGTACCTTTTGTGTTTCCGAAAGTGAAATTTCAAGAACAAAAATCATGGCATAAGAGCTCAGAGTGCAAATTAATTTGAGGGCTGTTTGATTTTGGAGGAAGATTGGGGTGGTCCTAACTGATACCACTGAAAAGGGGAAGTTCTCAGATCTATCGTAGGAAGGGGAAAGAAAACTTGAGAAGATGAGAGGAGGGTCTTAACATGGATAAGGGCAGGCAGCACATACTAATACACACCAACAACAAATGTATGACATCCATTTGGTGTCTTATAATATGGTATAAAAATTAGCTAAGTAAAATCCCTGTTCAGGAATAGCTGAGAAAGAGAAGGTGGAATACTTAGTAGGCCTTTGTTTTTGCACGTCTCTGTCTCCTACATGTACATAACTATGTTATATTGAGCTGTCAAGGCAGATTTTAGGTCAAAATCGAAACCAGTACCTCATTCAATGTCAAGGCTCTGGATTCAAGTAAATTACAAAAATCTTAGGCAATATCTATTTTCTAGTGACGAAAAAATCCCACCCTGTCCTACGGTCCCGGCCAACTCATTTTTTAATTGTTTTTAAATGATAATTTTGTGATAATAGGTTAAAGACAATTTATTGAAGCAAACTTACACATTTCAAGCAGAAAAAGTAATATTTTGACAGTTTTGGTAAAATTTAAATCTAAAAAATAAAAAAAAAATCTGACCCTAATTTTTTAGGTTTAGGGTCGGTTGCTGAGGGCAACACAACATTTTTTTAATGATTGGCCTATCTCTATAACAGGAATTTAAAACTGGATTTGGGCCAACATCATGAGTTTTTACTCAACCTTGTAACTACTTTCTGTCAATATAGTTCTATTTAACTTGAGCTGATCTAAGTTGTTTGAAATAAGGCCCAAAAAAAATGTTGTGTTGCCCTCAAGTGCCAAAAATTTAAATTCGGGTCGGTCGGTCGGAAATCTTTTCTTCTTTTCTTTTTCTTCTTTTTTTTTTTAAAATATGTTTTCATTTTTTTTTTTCAATTTTTTGGCTGATAAATATATGGTTTATGTCAAGACAAAATTGGTATAAGCCCATATGTCAATTTAACTAATGTTTCTAGTGTGACAATAGTCTAATAAACATTTATTTAGGCTTATTTATTCATTTCAAGCAAGAAATAGTAACATTTAGACACCTTTAATCAAATTTAAATCAAAAATAAATAAAATGCGACCCTAGTTTTTACGATTTTAGGGTCGGTAGCTGAGGGCAGCACACCTTTTTTCTTTTTCTTTTGCCTAATTGCCCGAGTAGTTCATGTGTGACATGTATCATACTGATTACTAATTTCCATTAATTCAGTATAATTTTTCACTTTCATAGCACATCAAAATTGAATTCGTTTTTAAAATTATGCTTTTACTTCAAAACCATTGCTTCACAACATTAAATAAATGCTTTAATTCAGCAGACTTTTCACTTTTGTATCACAATGCCATTATTTCAACTTCACAACAATATTTATCTTGAAAGATGGTGTTCTTTCCAAATGACAACATTATCATATGATTGATATTGTCCTTGCCCATTTCAGCTCATAACTGTTATATCATGCTAGGTTTTGATTAAAGTACACATAGGGAAATCCATATATTCCTGTATACGGGCTACATATAGATGATATAGGTCCCAATTCTAATAATACAGGGCCTGCATTCCTTTTGACGTAGGTTTCGAATTAGCCTTGTCCAGATAGTGCACTGAGTTAGCGCAGATGACAATCAGCTCTAATTTAGATAAGGCCAGTTACCATGCGCAACCCCAGCCTACGTCAATACTGTGCTAACAAAATCTTTTTATGGTTATTTTCTAGAGGAACCCTGTATTTTTTTGTTGAGGAAATTGTTGATTGGTTTAGGTTAGATGTTGATTATATTGGTGCTCTTACAATTATGGGTTGTATCTTATTGCCTTTTGTGGTGATTTGTTTTATGACAGTACGGTGCAGTCGTCAATTAGCGTAATAAGTCTTATCTTAAATCGATAACTCTTTATGGTGTCATTCAAAGTTGACTACAGAGATTTCTAAATGGAATAAATAAGTGATATTATTCAAAAACAGATTTGCATTAAGAAACTTAAGACTTCAGAATTTTTAAAAAGATATGATAATTGACAACTACCTTTACCCTAACCTTCCTGGACACTACAAAACATGACAGTGCCACAATCTTGTACCACGCGGACTGCCCCATCAGTCTTGTGCCACGCTCAGCGCGTGGTTCAACTTGTTAAAGAAACTTTTTTGAACCTCCCCTGTGTAGCTCAGTCGGTAGAGCATCAGACTTGCACACACGCGGCCCGGGTTCGATCCGCGGCGCGTGCGGAGACTGATTTCCCCCTAAAATTTGACCCGTTTTTTCCCCTTGATAGTTTAATTCACAAAAACATGCCAGGGGATATATATACTTATCTCGGCTACAGGTGAGATTAAAATCATATTTTTACATTTTTAAAAACTATTAATACTCTGTTACAAAGGATCAGTTTGGTCAAATGATTGTGCAAATGAGAGTCTTATGCATGCTGTATGTCTATCACGTTTTGCAAATGCACAGTACACGCTCAGCATTACATAAGATCAATTACCGTAACCTACATCATACTGTACTATAGTTCAGTCAGTTCCAAATTGGCAAGAAATATGCATTTTTGTATGTCTCTGCACGCAAACGTAGTCCAAGCATTAGCTCTAGACTTGTGCGGCTTTGTGCCGCCTCAATAGCCCGAAACGGTGACTCTCTGACCCTCGTTAACAGAGACCTGACTCTGCTCCCTTTGGTCGCATCTTGATATGCTCGCAGCTTAGCACTAAAGTCGGCATCAGAGAAGTTCGGCACTTTTTTCTGTGACAACTGCGTACAGCGTAAACATGGAAGTGCGTTGTAGCGTTATCTTTGAGCAGTTCGACGCATCGCGTTATCTGTAATGCGATTGGCAGCGATCATATCTATGGGTCATGAATGTCCCCGCCCACACGCTTATGCTTATTAACTAGATAGCGAAGCGTTGGCTATTTTAAAAAGTGCCAAAGTTCTCTGCCGACGACTATAGAGCTATCCAAGCACGCGTCATGCACATGAATGATGCATAGTGCAGTGCGCCTTGCTGCGTAATGCAATGGACGCACGTCACATGAGGTTGAGGTCGCTCAACCTTATTTCAAAACGGTGCAACGGTCATCCGTGGTGCGCACTACGTAATCTCGACCTCACGGCTTTGATTGGTTGGTGCTCAAACGTGAGAACTGAAAAACTCGTGAATAAACATGAGCTTATTCACGCACCATCACGCCCCACTGCTTCGGTGGTTACGGCGCAGCGGGACCACTGCGTTGGTGGTTACGGCGCAGCGTGACGATCGTTAAAAAGGCTTCAGTTTAAATTTAACCAATCAGGTGATTTGGTGAGTTTTCAAGCATACATGCACAGCCTGATCGAAGTGCGTCCATGTATGTTGTACTGTGGCCAGGAGATTATGTGCCGTAGATCCATTGTTATGTGTGCCAAGCTCTTTCTTCTGTACTCATTCACTGCTGTTAGACGGCTCGCCAATTTGGAACTGATTGAACTAAAACCAAATTGTTTTATGGTTATTTTCTTGAGGAATCTATTTTGTTTTAGATTCTAGTTTTGCATGTAGAAATGGAAAGGGATGGCAAAGCTCCTGATTTGGGCATGTAGTGAATAGTAAGATAACAGTACAGGTGTCTTGGATTGGAACGCATGTACCACATACCGTATTTTCTTGTGGGTGAATTGTCAACTAATATGACTTATTGACTACTAGCACATGATCGCTGGGAAATTGTTGAAAGGGAACTGGGTCAAAATGAAGGAAATCAATTAGAAAATTGGAATTTTCCTGGTAGCAACATGGCTATTTCCGCTGTCACATCCTCCATTAAATTCTGAGTCCTTATTTGAACTTTTGAGATGTGCTATAAGTAGGCTCATACTCCTCTCTAATGTGGGGGAAGGATATGTAATTTCTACATAATTTGGACTGCACCCAAAAGATTTTGTATTGGATAATATGTTTCTGGGTTCTATAAATGAACCACTTCAACATGAGCTTTGATTGAAACTTGTATTATTTAATAGCTATTAAGTAAGTTACATTTAAAAATGTTTTGAAAACTTATTCAAAATTATTTTATAAAATACACCTAAAATCTGGATTGTATCAGTAATGCATCTTTCAATGTTTGCATGGTGTATGCAACAGCGTTTGTGTATGCACATCATGAACAGGCGGAAAACTTACCGGTATCACTTACCGCTAAGTTTTCGCAAGTAAAAATGGGGGTGATTAAAATAGTTATTTCAAATAGCGTTAACTTTCCAGTGCCTCAGTAGAAACACGCTCTTGGTTTGAGTAGTGACTTGGTTCAAAAAAATGTCAACATATTTACTTGACTTGAGCTACTTTCCAAAGATTTGACTTGACTGGAGTTTGGGGTTAAACTGGCTTGAGTGAGTCTAAACATTAAATGTATATTATTTTGCATACGACATAAAATGTGACCTGAACACTACTTGATATTAAATATATACTGTAATAGTGGAAATTTGTGTGTGTGTAAATTTTTGTGCTTAACACATTTTGAATAATTTTACTTGTTTTATTTTCACAATTTTTTTGTTTCCTTACACAGACCTAGATACAAAATGAATATATCCGCGCGCTTTTATTGCTGATCTTGGCATGAAAAGCGCGAAAATAAATGTAGCGCGAAAATGTCCACTTTTACAGTAAGCAATATTAGTATTGAAGTGAATAGTTTTTGTGACTATAATAAATATATTGGATTGACTTGCCATGAGGAAAATTTAAACTTGATCCTACATGTAGCCACATTTGTCTGTGATATGACCAAGGCTCGAGATAAGCGGGCGCTGGGCGATTTTTACACCTCGGTCCTCCTGCCATAGACTAGTGCCCGGTAATACTGAAAAATAAACAACCGAGCGCCATCATTTTGTCCAAACCAACGCCCGTTGACGATTGGGAAGCTTGCCCAAAACATCGTATTTCGATTTGACAATACGATTTAATAAAAAGTTAGCTCCCGGTAGACGGAAAGTAGCTCCTGGTTCTCAATCAATCCCATGATCCGGTCGCTACTTTTGAAAAAAGTAGCTCCTGGTTAAAAAAAACCCTGTTATCTTGAGCCTTGGATATGACATGATTTGTGATGTGTTATTTTGGCTAGACACTGTGTGGCAGGCAATATGTGAGTGCATTTCTCAATTTGTTGATTAGGATACGATACAATAATTATTTCTGATTCCCAACTTTAATATGAAATCATGGTAATTAACACAAAATGAAACCAATGAACGACATGACCTATATTGGACAAGACTTTTCTCGTAAACAATTTAATAGTATCGTTTAATACAAAGAGTCAAATGCCTAGTACAGTAGAAAGATAAAACTGAAACTGAGAACTGGATAGAGCCTGAAGTTCACAATTTTGTAGCTCCAATTTTGTTCTGTGTCATGTAAATTATTTATATAAATCCGTATTCTATCGCCTTGATGTCTTACATAATCATTATTCACAGATGTACACTATAATCGTTACTGATCTGTTATTGTAATTTTGTTCATGCCGTTGCCAACATACACTCGAGTTCTTTGCATTATAGCTAATGATTTTATTTAGGTGGCCAGTACTTCCCGAGCTCTGCTCTGATTTGGTCAACCTACCATAGTATATTAATTGTATTGTCATTATTATGTATCTCATTTGTGGAAAATAAACTGAACTGAACTAATTAAAACTGAACTGAAATTATTATATATAAAAACTGCTGTACAGTGCACATTCAATTCATATCCCCTTTTCAATAGGCTAGCTTTTCACCCCTCCTATTCTACAGCATTACAATTCTAAAGGCATGATACAAAATCATATGACAAACAGTACTACTTGGTAGCCGCACACATGAGGTCTATACCGTCTATCAGCTGCCGTCACAGATGTTAGTTTTAAGCTCTTGTGGTTTACTGGCCTACTGCCTTGCCTCACAGGGGAAGGGGGCATGGGTTCAGTCCCCAGGGCAGCAGGTCATGATTTTCCTGTTCCCACTTGTAACCCCCACCCCTTTGTTTGGTTATATTATCTCCACCAAATAGGGGAGTTCACTTAAGGCAACAATAACAAAAACCCTGTTTACAGGCCCGACCGACCCACTTTTGCGTCTTTTGGATTATTTTTGTAAAATTATTTAAATATATTTTCTCCAATCAGCTATTTTTTAGCCGAAAATCTGTCAAATGTCAATAATAAAAAAATCTTCACAATTTTTTTTTAAAATGCTGATTTTGGTGACATTTTAGGTAACATTTAAAATGAAAAAAAAGCGTCCGGCCGACCGACCCTACTTGACAGGTCCGTCCGCCCGTAAAACAGGGTTGTTGTTTTTCGTCGCCTAATGTACATTAGAAATTCTTAAACAGGTAAAAAAGTTTAACCATCGCCATTGGTTCTCAAAGAAACGGACAACACTTCCACAATATTACATAGGATATGGTCTAAAAACAATACTTTTACTCTCTAATTCTATCTAGCCTATTTCACTCCACTGCAGAAGGAAGGCCTCTTCATCAATTTTCCATTTCACTCTGTCCTGAGCAGTCCTTTTCTCTAATTCAAATTGTTAATTTAGTTTCCGAATGCTATGTTCTCATTTACAAGCATTGGAATTAGGAAATAAACTCCAAGTGTAAACTCTTTTTTGTGTTTCTTGAATGGTTGGTTACAGTGTTACTGCTAGAGAGGTGTGATTGCCAGCCATCATTACAGATGATTTCAATCAAAGGTGTATGCTGCCACCACACTTGTGCAGCGTACTATAATGCTGTCACTGTGAAATAGCATACTGCCCTCTATCAGTGATCATTTTCCATATATCCATTCTTTGTGCATCATGGGTAGTTATTTGGAGAAATTATTGAAATGGACAAGTCCGGCTTTGTTTAGTGGTTTAATTATATTAGAATGATCAGTGAGGTATGATTAAAAGCTTGTGTGAATAAAATGCTCTGTGACATGTGGCAGGCACTGTTAGATGAAATATTGGCAGAACAAAAGAAAATGAAGTCCACTTGGAAGAAATTATTTTAGCAAATTAAAATAGGAATTTAGGTAGAAGCACCATCTTCTGATTAATTTAAAAGGCAATGTGAATAAAAAGTCCTATATATTATGTAGATTATTAGAAATAGAAAGATAATTTAAGAAGAAAAATATTATGGTTAGTTTTAAATGAGATTCATCTGGAATCCAAATAAATAGAAAATGTATGGGTATTAGTATTTAGTGAAATGGGTCGAAACGAGTCGAAACGAGTCGAAATGGGTCGAAATGGGTCGAAATGGGTCAGAATGGATCGAAATGTAATAGAAATGATACAGAACATGTCCAATCCGAACGTACTTTTCTGGTAGGCGGTCAAGAATTGACAACAAAACGGAAGAAAATCCGGTGTCTTTTCTGCATTTTTTAAGCGACAGCCCGTATTCCATTCCGCATGGGCATGAGATAGGCATGGGCGATATCGAAAAGCGTCACTTTTCTTTTAAAAAAATTATAATAAGGTTTTTTTAGAGCGTCGTTTCTTCCTTTTCTTCGGTAGGGGAGGGAGCCGGAGGGAGAGGGGGTGGGGTGGGGTCATTCAGAGGGGTAGGGGAGTACCAACTATCCGGAGAGTGGAGGGGCACAGTTTATTTTACATGGAAAATATTGGGGTGGGGATTAGTAATTTCCCTTTGTAGCGGCCTTCCAAACTATCCCTGGGGAGATCAAATAGGGGAGGGGAGGGGTATTTGGAGGGGAGGTGGGTACCGAGGGGAGGGGGCATAGGTTTTTTTTGCATGGAAAAGATCGGGTCGGGGGATTAGTGCCGCCGTTGTAAGGAGGCTGCCATTTTCTGTTGTAGGGGTTTCCCAAATATCCGGGGGAGGAAGGAGAGGGGAGTACCAAACATCCTTCCGGTTCAGGGGGAGGGGCAGGTTGTTTTGCATGGAAAATAGGGATTTAGTGCCGTTGTAAGGGGGGTTAGGAAGGGAGGGGGGCTGGAGGATAGGGGGGGGGGGGACTACCAAATATCCTTAGAGGGGTGGGGGCATAGTTTTTTGCATGGAAATAATTGGGTGGGGATTTGTAATTTCCTTTTGTAGCAGTCTTCCAAACTATCAAGGAGCATGGAGTGGGAGGTGGGTACCGATATCCTGATAGGGGAGGGGGCATAGGGGTTTTTTTTGCATGGAAAATATCGGGTCGGGGGATTAGTGCCGTTGTAAGGAGGCTGTCATTTTCTGTTGTAGGGGTTTCCCATATCCCGAACTATCCCGGGGGAGATCATTCGGAGGGTGGAGGGCAACCAAATATCCTTTGACGGGATGGGGGGAGGGGGGGGGGGTTCTTTTGCATGGAAGATAACTTGGGGATTAGTGCCATTGTAATTGGGATGTTGGTAATGAGAGAAGGGGTCATTCGAAGGGGGCGGGTATCAAATATCCTTAGAGAAGAGGTGGCATAGTTATGTTTGCATGGAATGGGGTGAGGATTAGTGCCGTTAAGAAGGCGCTGTAATTTTCTTTTGAAGCAGGTGTCCAAACTATTCCTGGGGAGATTTAGGAGGGGGGATTCGGAGGGGGATGGGAGTACCAAATATCCTTAGAGGGGAGGGGGCATAGTTTTGTTTGCATAGAAAATATCGGGATGGGCCGGGATTAGTGCTTCCCGGGAGTGCTTCTTTTGTCCGAACTATCCTGGGAGGTCAAATAGTGGGGGGGGGGGGGGGCATTCGGTAGGGGGAGGGGAGGGGAGTACAGTACCAAATATCATTAAAGAGAGAGGGGCATAGGTTCTTTTGCATGGAAAATAACTAGGGAATTAGCGCCGTTGTAAGGGGCGTGTCGGAAGGGGGGGGGGGGCGGGTCATTTGGCCTGGAGGGGAGTGAGTATTATTACACCTCATAAATATCCATGAGATAATAGGCATAAATACTGCAATTTCATTGGTCACTTGAGCTGGCCACAGTGATAAATTGAGCTATTGAAGAAATTGAGCTATTTCCCGTGTGGTAGTTTTGGCTACTTCCCTACAACCTCATCCCCAGAGTCACAGTGAGGTGTAATAAAGCAAATACTACATGGTATGATCGGGGCAATAGGGCACACTATTTCCCCTCGGTACTGGCTACAGGCCTAGCACCCATCACCATCCGGGTTCGGGGTGGTAGGCCTGTAGCCAGTACCTCGGGAAAATAGATTGCGCTATTTCCCCTCTAACCATGTAGTATTTGTATACTACCAAATATCCTTAGAGGGAAGGTTTTTTCCATGGAAAATAAAGGGGTGGGGATTAGTGCCGTTGTAAGGGGGCTGTCATTTTCTTTTGCAGGGGGTGTCCCAAATATCCCGGGGGAGGTCACATCAAGGGATTAATTCGGAGGGTGAGGGGAGTACCAAATATCATTAGAGGGCAGGGGCATATTTGTTCAAGCTTGCATGTAAAATATCGGGATGGGGATTAGTGTCGTTGTAAGGGGCTGTCATTTTCTTTTCACGTATGGGGTGTCCAAAATATTCTGGGGAGGTCGAATAGGGGTCATTTGGTAGGGGAAGGGAGGGGGAGTACCAAATATCCGTTAAAGGGGAGGGGCATAGGTTCTTTTGCCCAGATTAGTGCCGTTTTAAGGGGCTATCGTTTTGGTTTTGTAATGGTTGTCTCTAACATCACGGGGCGGTCAAATGGTGGGTGGGGGTCATTCGGAGGGGGTATCAAATTTCATTACAGGCGAATGGAACTCGTTTGGTGCGATCTGGTGTAGGCCTAGGCCTATACTTTGACCAACATTTTATCGAAAAGCCACCTCTTCATTTCCAATAAGTATTTTGTTTTTTTATCAATGCACGAAATGAGTTGAGCAATATACTGATATATTCTTGATTCAAGTATGGTTTAAAAGCCATCATTTGTGATCACCAAAGAATCTTAAGGGATGTTGCAACAGTACCAAAGGTTGACATGGGAAGTAACCATCGATTTGGCAGAGCCAAAGTGAGGATAAATAAGAAGATGGAGAGGCTGAGTAGGACCATAAGAACCAACAAGAGACATTGATATATTTCAATATTGTTTTTTATTTTTAAGGAATAAACCATCCGTGCGTTGCATGAAACTGTGCGCTATGTGCAGTATAATTCCCGGCATGGGGTTTATTCCGGGGGGGGGGACTGTCATTGCACAGTTGTGGAAGATAATGATGATGATGAATCGAGTACAGTAACAGTAGTTTCTTCTAGGTTCGCGGCAAAATGAATCCATGCGGTCTTTAATTGACCTTTGACCTTTGAAATGCAAAAATCATCGGTAGTTTGGATATCGCCCAAGACCGTCCTACGAGCTTCGTTTAGCATTTTTTTTGTTACGAAAGTAATTGCGAAATATTCTTTTTTTTGCTTTTACAACAGAAATAAGCAAAGATTGTGCGCATGACAAACATATTTTGATTCGTTTCGCCTCATTTCGACTTATTTCGATCCATTCTGACCCATTTCGACCCATTTCGACTCATTTCGACTCATTTCGACTCGTTTCGACCCATTTCGACCCATTTCACTAAATACTAATACCCAAAATGTATTGTCTATTAGAAAACCATAATATATTAAAAAAATATAATAAAATAATAATTATTAATGGATTTTTATAATAATAAAAGCCAATCTTATAACATACATTAGTTAGTGCTTACGCATTCAGTTTAAAATTGGATCACTCAAAAGAATATTATGTAGAACTCAGGATATTGTACCTCCTCATCTAGGCAATGATCTTGATTTAGTAGTTTTATCTGTTATTCCACACCAAGTTTGTGTCCCCCTATGTAGCTATCATTAGCCATTACCCTATTTTTATCCATCAAAATTGTTTTATGTTTTGACGTAGCCCTATTTTTATCCACCCAAATTGTTTTATGTTCTGACGTACTTGTCATTTCCGATTCCAGCCATAGTCAAGAGACAACTGAGTAAATAATAAGCAATCGATAAGACTGATAATCATGATAATGGAGTATTTACAGGAGTATTTTATAGCTTATCTGCCAACCTACTCACTGACACATCACACTACTTTGTAAACCAATATGTCACTATTGTTCTAATTACCATAATGTGTTACAAGCCACACCCACTGGTGATGACATCACCAGGCTTGTGTGTCATCATTGGTCTAATGGTCTAATCAAGGAGGTGTGTCTAATGAGTGACAGGGTATCCAGGAAACTAATCCAGCTGGAGGTCACGATACAGGTCAAACATCCTGGTTGACACATGCGCCAGACAAAGGGCATACAACCACAACACAGTGGTAGTGTGTGATTGGTGCCTGGACTGCTGCTGACTGATCTTTCAAAGTGTTTTCAAGTGAATACTGATCAAACAGCTCTGGGTTAGCGAGCTTGCCACACATAGTCAGAGCTATTCAGTGATCCAGTCAGTAAATACTGTTATTAGTCACAGGAGGTTTGTAACATTATAATTCTATGTGCTCCAATGCTCTTCAAAAGGTGTTTTGCATTATAGAATTCATTAAGAGGTGATCATCGTATTATTTAGCTAAGATGTGGTTGCTAGCAGCAGCAAAAACAGGAAGTTTACTACTACTCATGCGAGGATAGTATAGCTGAGCACTACCTGGATTGATACATAGACTGTCACCATATCATATTATCAGTGTTATCATAGTGGTTTACATGCATCTACATGCTACTAGTATTGCACCGTGTCATCAATGTATATAACATCATGTTATTCATAGTGATAACTCTATCAGCTCCGTTACAACGAGTTTTTAATGCTGTCAATAGACTATGAAACAATCGGGGATCCCCGGTTCTGTGTGGCAATTACGTTGTGATTCTAGCGGCAAACAACAACAACAACAACAACAACAACAACAACAGCAAAAGCAACAGATTATATTGAGGAGTCCGGGGCATGCTAGTACCCCCAAATCAATAGAGATGCCCGCAGGACCTACTGTGAGACCCCACTTGACCGGGGCGATACCACCCCATATGCCACCTCCACACATGGCACAAGGAGCTTTTGTAAATATTGTACTGAGGCCTGCCACAACACCAGTGAATACTAGGCCTGATGTTATTCCAAGACATGTACCTAATCACCATGAGGGTGGTAGAGGTGCGGGTGGTGGTGGTGGAGGAGGGGGTAGGAGAGGTATGTGTGATTTGTGCAGGGAAGAACGAAAGAGAAGAAAAGGTGAGTAGATTGTTTGGAGTTGGCTTTTCCTGCATAGGCAGATTTCCCCTTTGGCACACACAGGAATACTGATTTGAGTAGCGTCTAGGGCAAGGTTTAGGGTTAGGTCGGTTCATGTTTATTATGTATGACTGCAAATTGGCAAACTCTATATTGTGATTATGAGCATAGTGACCTGAACACCATACTGTTGGAGATTTCTTCTTTTGTGTGTGTATTTTTCTTTATAAGTGTCCGCATTCACAACATAGTGCATGCTGTCATACATTGTAAAATCTGAAAGCGTGTCCCAACACAGGGCTTTAAATAAGGAGGTTCTAGGGTCAAAGACCCACTTCCCTTTGTGGGGATCCAGCGGTGGACCCTCAAAGATATTATACACACACAATAGCTTCAAAGTGCTTATTATTAATATTAGTATGTCAGAAATTATCAAGGACTTCCAGAATTTCTGAAGCTAGGTTTTATTTTTATTTTTATTTCTAGGCCTACCCCCAAAGGATACACAGTTGAAAAACAACAGCTTTAATAGTGTCTTAATAAGTTGTTGGATTCTGAAGAAATAAAGAAAAAACAATCATTTCATCGGAACCTGTGAGACATTTGACTTGTAAACATAATTGGTAATTCAATTAACATCCAAATATTTATAACTGACTTTTCTCTTTTTATTGTGCTTTAAATGCCTGGGAATACATTATAGACATCTTTTATACATCACCCAATCACCTTAACATATTTATTGAATTTACACAATTACATGTATGACTGTGTATTCATTCACTTAGCATGCTATAAGTAGATCGTATTTGGCCAAATCTGTTTTATTATTATGCACCAATAAAGAGGGTCAGTGGTTTTGGTTTTCCCTATTACCCAGTTAATCTGCTTATTTCACAATCCATTAAGTATGATACTCAAAATTCTTTAGCCCATAAATTGTCATACTTCAAATAATTCGGAAGTAGAACAGTCAACACAATTGTAATAGAATGCATAGCTAACAGCATTAACTTTGAATTTCTTAGTGACTAATACATTCTTGCCGGAAAGATTTAGGGAATGAGGGGGCACTTGAACAGTTGAAAACATCTACATAAGTATGGATGCACTCTCAGAACCCCCCCCCCCCCCCCCATCCCATCCCCATCAATTCTTAAAAGAGAAAAATGTAACCTGTGACAAGAATTTTTACCTAAAAAGCCTGCTAAAAAAACCACAGAACCACCATTGGTAAAATCATACACCCTCAACTTTCAATCCATGTTTTCATTCATGGGATGCTAAAGATTTATATACGAGTGCCTCCCCCTCCCCCTCCCCGTGAAGTAGGCTCCTTGTCAAGTTGAAAGTTGTCAACAACAACGTGCACAATGACCATGACCAAACATAAAAATATACTTGCTTTCTTTCAAAACCAGAACGTGGGTACCCGGTATCACAGTTTTTTAGATATATTTTTATTATCATATCATGAAATTTGCTCAATAAATCTCAACACCAGTTGTGCTTTGTTTGAATATGACGTATATCATTCGTTAGCGGACAACATAATGTAACAAACCTTTTTTTTAATTGTCACAAATTGTTAGCATTATCTAAAACCAGATTGTTGCAACTCATCAACATCACACAAAGAAATTATAGCATAGTGCAAGGCCGATATTTATTTTTAAGAAAATAGACCCTCTTGGACTAGCTGTGTATTGTTTGTATAGACCACAGACATCAACAAATTAAGTTTGCCTGAATAACAACATCTTGATTTTGCATGCATATGGCTCATCAGACTCCCCCATCAGACAGGATACATGGAGCCAAGGAGTCAAAGAGGAGGCATTGTTTAATTTATTCCTCATCAAGCAGAAATATCATCTGAAGCCAGGTCTGGAGCTGGCTTTGTGGAGTCTATTTATACAATTATCCTGTTGTCTTTTTGTGTAGACCTACCTACATCTGGTAAACGTTGGTGGTAAACGTTGGTGGGAGTTGTCGTCTTGCAAAGTGTTTACCATACCAGGCAGCAGGCAGACAGGTCCTCTGTCCATCCTAAGACTTGATCCATCCATTTACCATAGTCGTAGTCGACCAGTCTAAACCATAGATCATCTAACTCAACTCGGCCTACTTTCTAGCTGGCAATAGCCTGGCAGTGTTTTGTTTTTCTAAGGGGTTACATTACAGTTTTCTAAACATTTGTTCTTGTCCTGTCCAGCAAAGTTAACAGCATGCTAGAACAGCCTTTCGTCAATGCTTTGACCAATGACAGAAGTGTACCTCGGGTTACCCTAACTTATAAAGCCTATCAGATTGCTAAAAGAATTTGCCCGGCAGCATACATGTACAAGACTGTGGAAGTGACTACGAAATGGCAATGACTGGATACAATGCATGCCATTGGTAAAGATTTCAGTTTGACCAATAACGGATCTGTCTGGACTTATGTTTACCTAAATATCATTTTCTTTTTTCAAAAATTGAATTACAATAAAACGAATCGCAACATGAATCAAGTCCCACTCAATTAAAAACACTAAAACACAACTAAAATGTTCATTATCTGAAAAATTACATGTGAAAGGTATGACCCACTTATTAAATTGTTGATTGAACTGATTCTTTTAGTGACATCAATGATTAGCATATCTGTCATCGGATACGATAAGCCGATGTGAGGATGGTTATTATTTGTCTGCCATAGGCAGAGATAAAAGCGCAGATTGCAAGCAACTTTTGTCATGTTCTCATTCATTTCGGGGCACATTTTCTAATTTCATACACGTTTTCATTATTGATGTGCGTCACAGTCCTACATATTGATTAAACAGGGAGCTTTATCAAACATGGATGGATCATTTTAAAGTGGCACTATCACCTTGCTGGCAATAGAATTGATTTGTAATAACCAAATTAAGCACAAGACAGCTAAATCGCTTCCAATTCAAATCAACTGTAACTGAATTGCTGCCATCTATCCTTTATTCCACATTGGAGACCTATATTAGGATATTATTATTATGTGACCAGTCGCGTCAAAAAGGACATGTTGTCGGCAAACGCAGTTTTGAAATAGAGGCCAATATATTTTATGAAATATAAAGAAAATAATAGAAAAAAACATGCTGCTTCAAATCATATCTTGTTTTTACAAAGTCTGATTACCTTCAACATGGTATCATTTCTTAAAATGTGCTCTTTCAAGTCATACCAATAACTCAGATTTGACCCGGGCCTCCAACATGTCCATTTTGATGCAACGGGTCATATATGCTATCAGACCCTTGCTGGTGTTGGCGGCCAATCCATAGAAAGTTTGGTTAATTTTGGATCCATTGCAAATGTAGACATAATTTGCCATCATATTTCAAGCCAAACTGATTTGTCATACAACATATAAAACAAGTTACAACAACCCTAAATAAATCATGATTTCATATCTCTTATCCAGCTGAATCTTTAGCAACCTCCATTACAATTGTATATAATTTATTATAGCTCAATAAATATTAATGCCAAGTTCAGTCCAAGTCCAAAGATTCCTTTACAAGTGCAAACTTGTAAACTTTTCCACACCATACAATATTTATTTGAACAGTGTGATTTGTGAACTCTAGGAGGTTCAGTGTCAAGTAATTTTCATACAAACGAAGAGCAAACACAGGCTGGCATTGTACAAATACAAAACCAGCCAATATATGAAGTGGGCTAGGTACACTAATCCCATACTAATTTAAGACGATGTTGTTTTGATTTTACATTATTTACAAATTATTATTTTATACCTGGAGGATATTTATGAGCGGAATAGGAGGATGTAAACTGAAAACAAAGGAGGAACCAAAGGAATTTACTATAGCCTCACTCCCTGTATAGCTAGCCATGGATGGTCTGCCATTCATGGTAAATCAGTGTACCATACCGTACCTGATTGTTCAAATGTTCCTGGATTCTCGTGTTAATCAAATTAGAGCAATTAATTTAGCATGCCCCATCGCAACTTATTCACCTGCAAAATTTAATGTCAACAGCACACTTAACTCCAGTATCAAAATTGGGAGTAATTCTGTTATACCCTTCACAGAGGTATTCATAGTGCATGCTTTTTAAGAACGAAGCATACTACCGATGTGTGTAGGGTATAACAGAATTATGCCCAAAATTGATACAGGTGTATTTTCACAAACATGCTATAGGAATTGACATAAATATGACATTTTAATTTAGCAATTGGATGTTGCTTCTCTTCATATACGGTAAAAGTGGTAATTTTCGTGCTTGGCTGTCAGCCATTTTGCTTGTTTTTAAATTTGCAATTTGAAAGTTCATAACATAGACTTATACACAAAATAAATATTTGTGGGTGTTTTCATTTATTGCGGTAGCTGCTTGGAGCGCGAAAAGTGTGGAAATTAATGTAGCGCAAAAAATTCATGTTTTCATTAGTCTAAATAATGCTCTCTAAATCTAGTCTGTATTTCAATGCAATGAGATCTGTGCAGGGTCTTATTTCATGATGAAAGCATGATCTGCGAAACGTGATTAAACAAAACCACCGCAAAAAATAACAGGGTATCAATTATGAGAACTTTATTAACACATCACAGTTGAATTAGGGTTGGTTTGGGTCATTGATCCAGGGTTAAGTAATCATTGGCTCAGTATGAGCCACCTTTAAGTAATTGAAGGTGTTTATCCACATCAAAGAAGCGATAGGCAATGTAATTATCGGCCAACAATCAAGTGCTAATTTGGCAGAAAGTGAGATTGTATTGTTGTACTGTAAATTGTACGCTGCACTACACATCAGTTTCGATGTAAATTGTAAATATTAGTTCTGCTTTGACCAGCGTTCCAATCCAATGAGAGTAATTACCTAGAGTGCTCGTTGAGATCTTCTTCACTTGTAAGTTATTTTGTCACATTGCAGAAAAAGACAACAGATGGTGTGCTGTCATAATTCTTCACACTCAACTTCTTTTTTGCCTCCTCAAGGGTTTTCACTTCAAGCCGCATTAACGTTTGAAAATTTGATGAGATCATACAGTAATAGGAAAATTTGTTTTCGGAGCTTTGCTTAGATTTAAACTCAGAATACAGAACCAATTTTACAAGCTTTGCAGAACTAGGCTAAGAATAAGATCAACGGGATTTGGATTGTATGTCGGGTCTAGAGTGGAAAATCCTTTTGGGTTATTAGATGCTGTAACGAAGCTTAGCTAGAATTGACCCATTGTAGGTTCTTGGTAAAGAGATACACTGTCAAAAGTCTATATCGGGTATTAGCATTTTGATCACATTTCCGGAAAAAGATGTAGACGTTAGGGATGATTTCAGGCATAATGCATCATGGTGATATAAGCTTCAAACTATTTAAGCCTGACTTGTTAGGAGCGATCACCATGCCATCTGTTCCTCAATTTCTCCTCTGAACATTCGTGATACAGTGTAGAAAAAAGCTATGGGTGTAATTGTAAGAACGTTTGGGATGCACCATTTTATTTTCAGGGGGAGAGGGGGGGGGGGGGGGGGGGGGCAAAGGTGTTTTTTTAGGTTTTAATGTTTTTCTTTACATAGAGTTGGGCGAGTCAGATCTTTCTTTTTTTACTCAGCAGCGGGTCAACTCTTTTTTTTCTTCCTGGTTGGTGGGCATAGTTTTTTTAATAGAAAACTTCCATGCCCCCACCCCTTAATATCTAATGGTGCGTCCCTTATTGAAATATCCTCCAGTAGTGATCAAAAGCTTACTAGTTTGGATTGAATCATGCATTTGGCTCTCTGAGTTAACACATTTGCACGAGAGGGGTTATTGTTCAAAAAATTGGGTGAGCTAAAGAAACAAAAACGCATATCACTGAATGAATACCATGAAGCAAACATTAATCTGAAACTTTGTTTTGTGGACATTGGTTGATTGGGAGAGCATACTGCAACTGCAAGAAAAGTTTGCTATACAGATTCACCATTTCATTTAGAAATCTCTTTAATTTTTTTTTCTTCTGTAGACAAACTGACTCTAAGAACATAATAGAATCAATTGGACATTCATTTTGAATGACAGGCCTTTATTTGTGTAATTAGATTATACCAATATACTTCAAATTAAAGTTATTTCTGCTTTCAGCTGTTGGGTAAATAATTTGAATTGCCAATCCATGATTGTTTGTCTGAGGGCTGGAGTGCAAATTTACACAATGTTTTGAGTGCAGTTTGACAAGTCTTATTGCCCGAATAATGGCATTTGGGCAAACACTTCACAAGTTAAATTATGGACTGAAGTTGTTCATTTGTTCATCTACAACAATTCTGTTTTGCAATTTACCTGGGTGGTTACCTAATCAAGCTATCATTCATGTAACATCAATGAATACATCACTAAGTAAAATGTATGATTTTGATATTCCATGGTAGGCCTAAAAGTTGCATAATTTTGATGCAAAGCGTTGATAACCCATTGCAATTTTCAGACTATCGAAGTCATGACTCGTTCATTACAATATACCTCCATGACAAAATATTTTGAAAATATCATTAAAACTAGCTTTAAGTCGATTTTTTATAACCAAATCTGAAAGTTTATTACACTTTGCACCAGACTCCTACAAATAATCTTACACAATTCCCATAATTTGCTCACTATTTGGACCTTTTCCAATTCGTCAACTATTTTGTGGTTGCATGGTAAGGTGGTTAATTTTCTCTCCCGGATTGCTGTCTTTCAAATTGGTAATGATACATCAGTTAATTTGTCATCAGCATTCAACTTGATGAACTCTGCAGTAAATTGGCAAACATGGTCATGATTGATTTTTCCTGCCATTTGTTGTAACACCTTTGCTACACCGATGATAGCTGACTAATGTTATAATAGTAACTTCTAAATCTTGTATTTCAAAACTTTCAGTGATTGACACATGTCTTGTAGGGAATCAATGTCTTGCCATGTCCAAAACTACCAATGAATGAATGTCTTGCAAAGAATCCAGAAACTTGTCAACATCTTGACTATGGTATTATGAAGGTCTTGGCCAGGGATTCTCAACTGGTGGGGCATTCGCCACTTGTGGTGCATTGGCATATATGCCAAGTGGCGCACAGACTCAATTCAGAATCAGATCAACAATCTTATTGTGCAAGTTTATGTATCCTTCATAAATTTATGAAGCCTTCTACATCTGTAAGGGTATCACAGGCAGACTTTTTGACCCGCCCATATTTGTCAGGGATATGATAGTGGCGCCTAATAGAGGTTTGAGGTTTGGTATCTTACAAGTTATAGTGCATCACCAGATCTTGTTGAAAACCTGGTCTAGGCTATTCATAACTGCCAATGAGTGAAATGTCTTGAGAAAAAAAATCTGGTGACTTGTCATCATCCACAGGTAATGAGGCTCTGTTCTGTATCAGTGTTTGGTGTGCAGTGGTGAGATAGGTGTAACCTGGTAGGTCATTCACCTTGTTGCCTAATAATGTATTATCTCTCACAACGAAACCCCGGGGGGGGGGGGGGGGGGGGGGGGGTACTCACCCAAGACGGCATACGGGGGTGTGCCGCTCTAATGGGTAGCTTTTTGGGCAAAAAATCCCTAAACATGGGGTATGATTTTGTGCTGGAAATCCCTAATAATGGGGTAACTTTTTACAAATGGGTCTATTTTCGCGAAATTTTTGTCTATTTTCGCGAAAATTTGCAAAAATTAGGTCTATTTTCCCGATAATTTGCGAAAAATTGGTCTAAAATGAAGCAAAACCCCTAAAAATGGGTACCGATTTTTCCAAAATCACCCCTAAAAATGGGTATGGGTTTTGAATCTCCAGCGGCACACCCCCGACCAAACCAAATCCGAGTACCCCCCCCCCCCCTACCCCGGGAACGAAACCCACCATATTACTATAAATGAGAAGGTCTTCTAGGAAAGAAATATATGTGTAATCCTGTCCTACATGTTCCTCCCTCCTTACAAGTCTTGATGGACAAACATAAGAATTGAAAGTGACGTAGGTCCGTGTTGTTAGAGTGGTTATGTTTAGAACTTGTATTGTATTTTTGGGATGCAGTAGTATTCCAAAGACCGCCTATTGTGTCCAGTGGGACTGGTTGGTGTGATGTGAATATCTTTGGAAAGGGAAAGTTGAAATTACCTTGGCAACTGAGATAATCCAAATCCCTGTTCAATTCATATATTGAATGGCATTACACCCACAAACACAAAGTAAAACCACCAAATGTTTGAGAAAAACACCCAAATTTGTTTTCAGATTACAACAATTTTTGATTGTTAACTTCATTTAACCTATTGTGGGAAATGAAATGTTGTTATTCCACACCCACTCGAAACCACAAAAATCTTGGAAACGCTCAATTTAGTAATGTATCTGGACAATAACCCTTGATAAATTGTTAACCTTTCACCAAAAGGTTGTTGTAATGGAATTTGTTAACTTTTATAGGCACATTCATCTGACGGGTAATTTAAATTGATTGGGTGGCAATGTATTGGATATTTGCAGTAACCAATTTCTAAATTAATATATCAGGAACTTTAAATTTTCAAAGTTATAGCTCACATGCCAACAGCAATTGATTATTTGAAATTGAGTCATTTCTGTTTAGTGTATAAAGTGGAGATATGCGGATAACTTCTCGGTAAACTTTGATTAATTAAATTTATAATTTCTCAGAAAGCCCTTTAACTTGAACCATTCATCCTTCAAATTATATGTTTACTATTTAATAAGATGATTTTCTTGGAACTGTCTGTTGGATTTTAGTGTTTCTCACTCACAGTCAAAAACCTTTCAAGGCCCCGCCCCAATGAAGGTTAATTCATGTTTTTGAGTATCCCATGCTGCGAAACACAACCATTTTTGGGGGGTAAAAAATATCTATTACAAAAAAAGCAACCTTTTCCACAAACTCTTTCATCAAGTTCATGAAAGTTGTCATTTATTTTTGAAGGATGTATCCCTCCAACCAACCAAGGCATGCCTTGAACCAACCAGACTAACTCCTGATATTGACTGTATGTATAAAATACATGTATAGCAAGCAGATGATTTGAAATGCTGTAGCCAACTTGTTGTGGTAAAAAAAAGTAAAATTCAAAAGAAAATGGGTCGCATAATTGCTTATGCCGTGAGCTTAAAAATCACTTGCACAAAAAATAAATGAGGAAATGAGTGGAACTGAAAATACCCTTGCGCAAAACCGATTGTATTCGGCTGAACTGTATGCACCATTACCACTTTTGTACTTCAGATTTCTTACAGACATGCTGTATCTCGAATTCGGCATTATTTTCGCTTTACTCAGTCTATACTCGGTCTTTGCTTTACTTGTGTTTTCACATAAACACTCCATCTAGAATTGGGCATTATTTTCACTTAGCCAGTGCTCAATCTCTGCTGTACTTAACTTTTGTAGGAATACATGTACATCAATCAAGTTTACACTTGGTCTTATCCCGTGATGAATATTTTCAGGTCAATCTGGCCGTAATCATTGTACAACCATTCCATCCAGGTAGCACCAACCAATAGATCCTCACTGTTTGTTTTATCAATATGGTACATGTCAACACCAATTGAAATCAGATGTTGTCCTCCTCCTACCAGGTCATGACCATAGGCTCTCTATTTAAGGGACTCCACATCCTCAGGCCTACAATTTAAGGTAGTTGGATACCCTGTGGGTGCAATCTAAAAATATCAATGGATTATCTGACAGGCAGGCCATAGACCTTGCATGGTTTTACATGCAGAGATTTATAACTTGAGGGTAGTCAGCATGGAGAGACCCTGCAGTTTTGTTCCACTTTTAATGTCAGCGACATTTGAAACACTTTGTAAGATGTACCAGATACGATATTGTGTATGAAAACGAAGGGCGGGATGAGAGAAAATAAAGAGTGATGCGTTTAGGCTAAATTGCTATGCATTGTGTTACTTCAACATATAGGATGACATCTTAGGTTAGAAGTATCTCTTATGAGCTACATAATATTGATAAGAATAGACAAGAGTAATCCAATTCAAGGCTATACAGCTAGATGTGTGTCTTTCTATGACGTACGTAACATTATTATTTACTAGTGGCACTTACGATTTTGAGCAGATTTCTAAAAATAAACCACCCCTCCCGAGTTTTCATCAATATCGTTGCCTCAAATTTCGGAATCTTAACAACGGAAATCAGTCATTTTGATTTAAACAAAAGCGTTAATTGTCTCCAGGAGTCAACTCCTAATTCAATTCAAGTGTTTAATCTCCAGCCCACAGACGGTCCCATTTATGTTACAATTATTCCAGGTGTGTTAATTATCGGCTCACTTGATGCTGGTATCCCACAGGTGTAATTATGCCTACTGCTGTTATAAGTGTTATTCTTACCTAGGCAGGTAATTTGATTAATTCTTAATATTAAACAATTTAAAAGAATTAATTATTTAAATTTGGGAAGTTAAACTAGCCAAAACTTTGACCAAAGCCTTGATTCATTACAATTGGATTTATTTGACCTGTATCTTTCATACCGAACAAGCTATTTGATTCAAGTCTCCAAATGATATGTAAAGTAATATGATTATCAAATTTTGCAGACTACATTTTTGATTGTAGTACAACATTATTTTTTAAAGGCTGAGAGGAATAATATAAAGGAAAGTGTATAATTCAAAAAGAAAATGTATTTTTAAATTATGCATAACAATTTTGACTTCTAAACCTTTTAACCTTTTCAGATAAATGAATCTTCATTTAAATCAAATATCCTAATAAATCTTTTTATTATATTAACCGTTGCTCATTAGGTTTACTGTTAGTATATTTATATAATTGGCTGGCATTTTTGCTCTTTAATCTAAATTCTAGGGCTTGTCCCAATTCCTAATTGATCGTTGAGAATTTGTATGCTTTTCAAGCTGTTCATAGCTATTGATTGTGAAAGTACCAAAGTTAGATTCCTTTCAAGCTGTCTCATCTGATTCTTTACCTTATGTTGTAAGCCATGTATTGGGGCAGTCAGTAGCAAGCGCATCTATAAATAATATCCGATTCTTGCCAAATGGACAAAGACTCACCTCAACTTGCCTTTTAATAAAATATTTTTGCAGGTGTTCCATCCATTCCAGCACTAAAATCAAATGTTACAATTTTGAGCAAATCTCACTTTGACGTATTATTCGTTAAATACTTGAATCAACATGAATGTATGTATTCAGTGGGCTGTTTATAAATAAAAGCATGCACACACGTGTGCGGAGTGAGAGGGGTGATTGACCATGGGTCAGCCTTTGTTACTCAAACTCAACATATTTGTGTGATTTCTTGGTCAAAGATTATATCAAGCAGATTAAATGAGTCCAGCTGCTGCATGCAGTTTCAGGTGTATCATTGAGCAATTTCTTTCTCGAACTTGAGGAATAATTTTGTAGTTTAGGAGAACACAATGCTCAAGTTTTGTGCAAAATTTTCTTGGTCATCCAGCACAGTTACTGTAAAGTGGAAATATTTGCGCTACATTTTTTTAAACGCTTTTCGCGCTAAAATCAACAAGCGCAAAAAAATAAAAATGTGTGAAGTTTCATTCTGTAGGTAGGTCTACAAGTATGTAACAAAGTTCAAAATTGCGAAAATAAAAAAATATTTCAAAATGGGCAAGGCGAAAAAATATGCGCCCAAAAATATCCACTTTTACAGTACATCAAAAATGAATAGAAATTGAATTTAAAAAAAGAAAGTGTTTAGGTGATATCAAGGAGTGGATTGTGCAACCAATGACATACTAGTAATTAATTAATATCTTTGCTTCAATCTGATACCTGATGCAATTTTATAACCTAATAATGCAGGCATTACTGCACATCGCATCATATTAGATAGTTCCACAGAGGGCTGAAATGGTACAAGGCCTACCCCCCCCCCCCCTTCTTTTTAAGAACTTTGTTGGCACGGTAGCAGCAATATGCACATGATGAATAGCTTTTAATTTTATGCAGCTCAAAATAACTTGGCCATACAATCATGAATCATTAACTATTCTTAGTATTCAAATATATTGTGTCTGGTCAGTAATGATCATTCAATTAGTAATACTAGTGCACTTACAGAAAGAAATTAGCAGCGAGACTTTGTGAATTTGTGTTATGAACCAAATCTGTTTGCTCTTTCAACCATGAAAATAGCCCTCCCTCTCACTTACAGTCCTGTCAGCTGTTACATAATTGGTGCATACTTATAATATTCTACATGTTGCAGACCTATCGTATAAATTTATAACTTGGCTATAATCAGCTAGAACCATGCTAGAACAGAGCATAGATTACTATGTGTGGAATATCTATGAGCAGAGAGAGGATCAGACCAGAGATGTATTTTATTTATGATTCAAAAAAGAAAAATGCAGAAACACAATGCCGCAAAAATATGAATTCAACATTTATCATTTTTTACAACAAAATATGCCCTCTTTAAAAAAACCAAATTGCACCCCTGGATCACGCATAATGAATTTATTACTTCTACCAAAATATGAATTGTGTAAAAATGCATCAATATAAAAAAATAAAGAAATAATTTAGAGAAGCATAATGACATTGAAGTCACTGACCTTGTTGAAACATATGTACAACTGACTGGGGTCATTAAAATTGGCCATGGGGTAATTGCTTTTCTACATCCAATTGTATTAATTAAGCCAAATGAAAATTGGGATATTAAGGTTTCATATACAACCAGAGGCATGTTAATATTTAGTCGGCAGATTTAATATGACATGGTATGACCTTTTGTACCAAATCTAGGACAGAATAGCTCATATTAATGGGTTTGTGGCTTTGATAATTAGCGGGTTTCGCGCGTGCCAAATGGACAAAGAGATTTAGGCAGTTAAATCTTATCCAATGCTGATCAGGCAGTATGAATATGATTATAAAATATGGAGTAATAATCTATTATGTAGGTCAGTGGACAATTGGTACTACATGTATATTGCATTATTTGAGCAATGAACATACTGGTCCCTATAGTTATGAATTGAAGCTTCACTTGTTTCAACGAAAATTCTTACATGAATTTAGAAAATAGACTTCTGTCCATGAAACCTACATGGAAAATGATAACAAGACCATGAAATGAATGAGAGTAATTGTTTGAATTTCACAATGTTTCTATTGTTAAAGCAACATTTTTGAAGCCTGTTTCTTCTTTAAGTATTCATGGTTGATACACAATCTCTCGAAGTTCTGAAGTGCTTATGAAGTACAAACACCTTCAATTCTCTTGGGTAATGTTGTAAGACATCCTAATTGACTTTCAAAAGACTGATTGACTTCTAGCGTAGATGCAGGCCGCTACCTGCCCACAATTAGATGGAGTTTATTCAATAAACACGATCCATAGATTTTAAGTGTTTAAAGTACAGCAACCTAGATGCATGGAATACTAGGTCACATCAACTTCATCAGTCAGTTGGTTAAATTTATACAGGTGAACATCTAACATGTATTTTAACAATTTATAAGTCAAAGGTGACATCCCATCACCAATTGCGAGGTATTTTATTTTTATTCTGTCAGATAAACAGGTGCAAAAGGTGCGCCCGCAAGAAGACGACAGACAACGATGTCTTCGTACAGATGCACCTAATTGTACAAATGGAAATTTACGTAGCAACATTCACTGTGAATGATGTAATTGTATATTGAAGCTGTTTGTTTGCAAGGGATTGTGGGGGAACTGTTATAATTGATGTGCAAACTGGATTCTATGATTTGTACTTGAGTATGCAACATTTTAAGAAAGCAGATTTAGCGTTTAATTTGTAATTGATGGAAACAGACAGGCATCAATAAAACATGTCATGTCACTGCGCTTCTACATCGTAGCAAACATCCCGCTTGGGATGAAAGATGATATAAAAGCGCATATAAATCATGTAAACAATATTGTATCTGACACCTTGGTTATTCATCCGTAGGATTACTGTATCATTACATTAAATCATTTATGGCAATTGTCTGAAATTGATATCATAACTGACTGACATAAATTGTCTATAGATTTCTGTAAATTTGTATTATTGAGTAATAAAACAGAAGTAGAATTGGTATTATAATATTCTAGAAACAATATGCTGAGCAATAGATTGTGATGAGTTATATGATTGTGCCGACAAAGCCTGATTATCCCTGGCATTATCATACATGAAGCACAGAACAAGACCCAATCTACTCCAGGGTCTAATTATCCTTCTACATTACCATGGAAACAACATCCTATGTCTTCCATCATTTACAATGCTTTAGGTACCTTCTTCTAATTAGTCCAACATTTGTACTCAATACTGTTTGTTCTGTGGCTTGCACGTATAATGCACATGTATATAGTTGTAAATATCTTTCATCTTCAGTAGAAAGCAAAATGGAGACATGCATATTAGGCTATATTAAAAGAATGTTTTGTCTCAAAGCCCCGCGCGTGTTAGTTAATTGGTGCGTGTTAGGAAGAAGAAGAAGAAAAAAATCCTTTTTTTAAAATCTTTTTTTCACCGATTTTTCAGATTTTCATTGATCACATCATTTTAAATACAAAAGGTCGCTTTTATTGAGAATTTCAATATTTTATATGTATAAAAAAAATAATTAAAAAAACTTTAAAAAAACGCATTCCGCATTAGGTTTTGAAAAACTGAAGAACTTTGAGACAAAAAGATTTTTTAATATAGCCTTACTAAATAATAAGAAAAGGGTATCTATTCATCTTCAGTAGAAACTAGAAAACAAGATAGAGACATTATCAGTAATGATTGGTAGAATGAAATCTCCCCCATCTTCAGTAGATAGCAATATGTAGACATTACCAGTAAAAATAAAATGAAATCTGTTCATCTCCATTAGAAACTAGAAAGCAAGATAGAGTCATCTCATAGCAAATGTACATTACCAGTAATAATAAAATGAAATGTTTTTCATACAGTATAAAGCAAGATGGAGACATTATATTACTAAAAATAATAAAAATGAAATATCTTTTATCTTCAGTTGAAAGTAAGATGCAGACATGCAATTACCAGTATTGATAAAAGGAAGAATAATAGAGTGATACTAAGCTTGCTTTATTTGGCACAAAAAGGCAAACTATTTGACGATTATTTGCATAATTCCCTGTCTTTTTCATTTATGAACTATGCTTCTTAAAGAAAGAAGATGTTCTTATTTCAATCGATAATTGGTGTTGACCTTGTGTCTGACTCCATCTGGAGTGTGAGCATTATATCCAACATAGTTCATGGTAACGAGTCTTGACTTGTAAAATCTTGATGTTTGCTACATTTTCCCCATTGAAATTACGCCATCAAATAAAACCCTAAAGTCATTTGACTCGACTTGACCCTACAATATGTTGGCAAAATTGGGACTGGCGACTCAACCTTTCATCATTGATTTGTCCGTATTGAGCAGTGCTTTTAACCTACTAACATTGTCGTAAGGATCAGCATTCAAACACTCAAGTCGTCTAGTTCATTTAATCTTCCCGGTTTGACTTTTCACCAGAATACTCTATTTTAATCGTTGGTGCCACTCCTAACTATTCATGTATAAAATCTAATCATGATATGAAAACACTGACTCACCGACCGACCGGCGCTGAATCGGTTTGCCTTTTAAAACGCAAAGCATATTTATAGCAGTGTGTGTTTACACCTGTGATAGGTCTTGTGAGGAAAATTAACAACATTGAAATTATTGTGGCATTGCAAATAGTGTGTAGTTGACAATCATTGGGGCTTGGCTTGATGCCTCTATTCTGAAAGCTCTGTCCGTTATTCAATTGAAATGTGGCGCCAACTCAGTTGAGGTGAATGATAATAATGGCAAACGTACAAGGCAGTGTGCGCAAGAAATCGTTAGCTGAATAATAAATAAGCAATACTTTTGCTCCATTACATTCGATCGGGGAGATTATTATTATTAAAGCATAGAAATTGCAAGGTTTCTTGAACAAAGACAGGGAAACTATTGTTGGGTCCTATTTAGTTTGCGGTTTTGTTCCCTGAATTTGTTTTGTGTGTTGGGATTATTTAGCAAGGGTATAATAACTTGTTCAGTTTTTATAGCTGAACATGTTAAATATGGGTATTATAAAAAACTAAAACACCCAGTTGTGTATATTTTTATACGGTAGCTCGGCCCAGGTATTAATAACCGGTTAATTTACATAGCTGATCGTGTTCAATATATACGGCTATTATGGTACTACGAGTACGACAACTTTACACACAGTTCTCGTTATTAGTTGTCCGATAGGGGATTTCAATTAGTATAGCATTTCATCAGTCGTGTGCCTAAGATGACAAGCTCATAGAAAGGTCAGTGCTAATGCCCCGCACACGGTAGTATGTGTGGTGATACACCATTTCCTTCTATTGATTTGATTCAGAGAAATAGAGATTGCTCCGGGGATTGGGTTTAGAACAACATTGTTTTATATCATCAAGGATGTATATATTTCAAGATAGTGTGTAGGTGGATACACTCCTCCTTAGACGATTGTCGTCTATCTTTCGCTCTGCCTTAACCTTTCGTTGTACGGTGCGTGTAGGTGTAATGTCTGGGGGACACTGATTGAATTAGTCTTAAGATTGTAGGTTATTGTCCTAGTTAATCGAGTCTACTTACTTTCTCAGTATAGCAGATATGAAGATTCGCTATTCTTGGAATTATTTTTTCATTGAGCAAATTTAATTATACATATCCAATGAAATTTAAAAGCATTTGGATGTCACTGGCTTATCTAACTTGTTTAAAACACCATCAATATGTGGAATAGTTTTTGAAAAAGGTGATATTTGAGTCTATAGGCTATACAGACTGAATGTATAATTATATGCCAAATTAGAACATTAGATATTTTGATTAAAATCGGGTTATAAATACATATGATGGTAAAATCAATTTGTTAAGAAAAATCTGGTATAAAATTGCCCCATAGTAAGGTAGGTATGAATTTGTAAATCAGTGATCTGTCCATTTAATAGGGAGATGGATATCCCTGGTGACATCTGGGTTATCAGCTGGATGGGTCGATGAATTCCAAGTGTCCTGTTTCATCATCTTCTAAAAGGCTGTCTAGTATGTTGAGAAATGCCATTTATAACTGAAATGCTCAGTTCTTTTAAGTAATTAGAAGAAGCTAAGCATCCGGTCTCATCAGCCATCGTCTTGCAATGTAGTGGATCATATTGTAGGAGCTAACCAAGATATCATGTAGCACTTGCATCAAACATTAGCGATACTAACATGATCTATCTGTTATTGTATCAGATTGTCCTCTCCCTATATTCGATTAACCAACATCTGCAATGCATTGGCTGACTGTGCAGATTTGGTCCTGTCTGATATGATGACACATGAAGTTGTCACATTATTGACCCGCAGGGTAAGATAGGACAAGAGCTTCGGTCAAGGGTTATGTCCCCTTATTGGTCTAAACGCAGCATGGTATGTAACACCAAGCCTGTGGGGGGATATACCTGTCCCAGGTTTAAACGCAGCATGGTATTGTGCCGCTGATTCAGGTGTATAGCCTGTGGGACGATGTTCAACAACGTCAGATATGAAATATGTATGTAATGCAAGGGATGAGAAAGGCCGTGTAGATTCACTGAATAGTTGTAGTATCATATGCCAGTCAGGTTCACATTGTTTATTTGTGTACATGACTGGTGTATTTATGTACATGACAGGACTATTCAAAACATTGTCGTGTTTTGATACACTTGTGTTCACATTCTTCAAAACAGTGCGGTCTTAATTACAAAATGTACATCAGCCACTTTGCTGAGTAAACGGTTACCATGGAAACTGTCAAGTGACTGTCTGACACCTTTGTTTGATAGCTTCCTTTGTTGAATGATGAGAAAACTTGAGATGAGTAATTAATTAGATATAAGTGGTCATAAGATGTGGTAATTGAATCAGATCAAATTTGGACAAAAGAAGAGAACCTCCAACAATGGAGGATTTGTTAATTATGACAAGTTTATTTTAAAGAAGACGCTTTGGATAGCGTTGATATTCAATAACATGATTAAAAAGCCCCATAGCCTATTTAGGTATCACTGTTTAATAAAGTTGACTCATGTTGATGCAAGGGGACCTGAGTAAAATATGAAATGGGGTATTAAGTGTTCTGCCTATTAAACGGCTTTATTAGATCGAGCGCAAATCTTTTAGCATATTATACTGATGACAAGCGATGAGACAGAATACTATCTCCTCTGGCAAATTGTTGGAATTGTATGATGATAACAGAGCAACTAAATGGATTTATATTTTATATCAAATTGGTGCGAAACAATTAGAAATAGTAAACCGTGTCACAATTTGTCACATACATGTTTATGATTTCGTTAATACTTCAGCGTTTTTGGAAGAACATTTTGGGACTAATTTGGAACATGTTTTAAGTTGTTGAAAATGTAATTTGATCAGTTCCAAATTGGGGAAGCCTCCTTACAGCAGAATACAATGAATACAAAAGTATGCGGGCACGCATGAATAAAGGCAACAAGCACACTGCAGCATATGCGTGATGTGTGCTTGCGACCAAAACCGTGTGCTTGTGGCCATAATTGTGCGTGTACACTTTGATTACTTTTGCGTGTGGAGAGATAAAAACAGAATATTTCTGGCTAATTTGGAACTTAGTATAATTATCTTGGAGTAACAGCTGCTGTAAAGGTAATAGTATTATCATGATGGAATTTTGCATCACATTGCATATTGAGCAAGAAAATGGGTTACAGTGACAATTAAAATAATTAGGTTAATTTTTAAATGTTTTTTATCATAATGATTTGATGAATAAACCTTGTAGATGGGCATATTGTACACGAACGGATAGGATATGCCTCATTGGTTTTTAGGTGATGCTAAATTAAATATGCAACTTTATGCAGTCAAAATTTAATTGCAGAATTATAATGAAAAAAAATATAATAATAAACTTTGAAAGTGAAATGATTACAATAACCCATTTATTTATTATAACACAATTGATATTGTCAAGCTGGTGCAGATGTCGTAAGAAATCATTAATTGCTTAATTTTCTACGCGAGCCCCCAACAAAAGTTAACTTGCATTAGTATTGTCCGGAATCAGTGCCAGCAGATATTAGCCGCTCAGATGAGCAAGAATTCTGTCTACGGACTGACCGACAATATTGACATCCATTATTCCAATCTAGTTTTTGATTTGGAGACTTAGGAGTATCTGGTCATACCAGTAGACTAGTTGGTGTCATCTGCAAATCGTATTAGTAGTGTATGAGGCTCCTGGCAATTTGTCACTCCACCGAATTTATGAGTCTGCCAAGGTCTCGCAGACCAAAAATAGCTCAAGAATTTGATGAAGTAGTAAATAGTGTGTGTACATAGAGTTATCAATTTAGCGTGTTTTATTTTCGCAATTGTCATGCTTGATACTCGTTAAAACCATAAGTTTTTTAACTTCTGAATGCTGTTGCATTTTTTTTCCAAAGAAGAAGTTTAACAGCAAAATTTGTTGAAATTAAAACTGAAATAATTTGAGAGGTGTCTTCGTTCTGTAACTATCACTCAGTCATCAATTTGCACCCATCAAGGGTTTTCTAATAATACTATAGGTGCCTAACCTAATACAGGCTTTACAGCTATTAACCCATAATGGGTAACTGGTCAGGCGTTAATTTGGTTTAAACTGAATGACACTGCTAACTATAGATTGTCATACATCATACCATTTAATACCAAGGTAGTATTATGATTGATGGATAAGATATAAATAGATCTGATTTGTAACCATGGTAATTGGTTACAAGAACGATTGTGGCCATTTATGTTTTGTATAAATTGGAACATTGTGACCATTTAGGGTAGACCTAGGGTCTGTCTGTATGGTCTGTGGTCTATTGTCTCAGAGAGCTGGTGTCAAGGAGGCTGATCCACTGATGGTCAAGTATTGTAATGTTAAGCTTTCTTGATGCCCTCAATTGTGGAGTAATTGTCCAGACAATTAGTCAAGAACAATAGATTGGGATTGTAACTGCTGTTAAATGATGATGGACAATTGGGCAATATGAAAAGAGAGTTTACCTAGACATGCTGTCAATCATTATTGTGGCATTAGTATTTGCTTAAGATCAAATTGTATGTGGCGTATAGCAACAACAATCTTTTAAATCCTGAAGACCAGTGTCTTGAGTATTATGGCTTCAAGTTGGTTGGTTCCAATACAATTGATGTGATTCAGTCTGCATTACCCACAACTGTGTGTGCTTGTTGCTCACTGCTTTCTGTGGTCATCAGATTTGGATTGAATGGTCACTCTAGTCTTGGACCAAGACTTGGACCACACCGACGCCCTTTTTGAACAAGGCTAAGGGTAGACTACATCTATATCGTGAATCTCAGAAGTGATTGAAAAGTTAATTTTAATCAAAATTATTGTCATAAGTATTTTCTGTATTCTAGACGGTTCGTTTTAAGGATTTCTATTAATTTAGGCCAGGGTTTCTCAATTATATTTGCTTTAGGGTCACAACTATTGAAAAAGGATATTCTCACACTCCAAATTGCAAGAGGTTTTTTTATGTATTTCTTTGTTTTTCAGTGCTTTTCAAGGGCCAGTCAATAATGCTTGAAGGACCTGATTCGGCCCGGCGGTCGCCATCTGAGAACCTCTGATTTAGGCTTTTAATAATCCAAAAGGATCCACATGTTGGATGACAGAAATATTCCACACACAAAAATCTGATTAAAGCCTGGTCATTACCCAAACAATGTCTCATTAGCGAAAACCATCAGATAGAATATTAATTGCTAGGAAGTTACTCGTTGCTCGTTCATTAAATCTTTTCCGTTGACAATGCAAAATTGTTAATTGCCTTGCAAATTGTAGCAATCACTAGCCGAATGCCAGGCACATGCTGTAAGTAGAACCACTGTTGGTAGCTACTGGCATTGATTCATTTGACTAGTGAAATGGCAAAATATTAATGAAAACTGAAATACTAATAATTGCACAATTATGTAAATAATATCGCCACTTTGAATTTCATCAGTGTCCCAGTTAAATTATTATTATTAGTTTATAGAAGCATATTATCATGCAGTGGGCTATATTCACGTAGATGGTTATTAATTATGTACATTGTTAATATATTTACTGACATGACCCGCTTACATGGTTGACATCAGCATTTCTTTTTCTTTTCATTTTGAATTTCTGATTTTCGCTTTTTAAATATTAGTCAATTTATTTGATAGTTTTTCCTATAACTCAAAGTGCATGGGTAATGGAGCTTAGTCTAGGTAGTGATTGCATTAATTGTGGATTGATGTGCCATGTTGAATAATAAGAGCTATTGCCTAAATCTTACACAATTTTGTCCCAGAAAAATGACCTATATTAAGTCTATTTTTTGCATCATCAAACAAATTCAGTTCATCCATTATCTGTAGAAAAAGATCTGTCTGAAGCCCTTATCTGTAGAAAAAGATCTTGAGTGACTGCACTATAATTTCTGTTATCACATAGGGAGATGTTATTTGAAACAAAATGTTTGTGACACAAGCTTTGCCAGAGAATGTTTTGACGCCTTGGGTGCAAACAGGGGAGGGGAGGGGAGATGGAGGGGAGGAGGGGCATTTGAGGGTTATGATGGAAATACATCCCCTTTCGATTTTTGCATATTTGAACCTTTTTGCAGCCACTTTTTGGCATTTGGATTTGTCAAGAAATGTGTGCCCTTGATTGAGGCAGAGCTGTTCCTCCTTCCTGGATGCATGCATCATCTTGCATTGCTAGTCACTTTTGATCCATTAAACACCTACAGTGCATTGGGACTGTCAAGTGTTGTGTGGATTCAACCATTGAGTGAATCAATACAAGTGTCCATCATTGTGTCAGGTGTGTTTATTTGCAAAATGGGCAGGTAATGGGCGCTTAAGTAGAATTTTAAAGAGGCAAATTGTTCCATGATAAAGTTTTCGTTATCTGACAGGTATTACATGGGCGCTGGCAGAATTAATCAATAAATGAAGGGTGGTGTAATTTTTTACCCTGATTGAATTGCAGTAGAGATGTATGATTGAGGCTGAGAGGGAGGGGAGGGGTGGGGGGGGGGGGGGGGGGGGGGTTAAAGTACGAGGGTAGATCAAGATTTGTCATCAACATTTAAATATCTGGAAATAATGTACTTTATGTCAGAGGAATGTATCAAATCTTTAGCGCAACTGTGTAATGCAACATACACTATATAATATAGACTTGATACAAATCTTGCTTAAACATTGTTGTTACGATTTATTCCGTCGTGTACTTGTTTAAAGTCTAGAATTATTTACATGATTGTATGTATGTTGGATTCGACCGTCGCCACAATAAAGTGCCTCATATAGTTTACAAGAAGCTTTTTTTAATAAATATTGGTGTTATTTTTAACTATCCCCTGTGATCCTGGGAAAGCAGGTATGTTGCCTACCACAAACACACCACATCAAACACATGTAAATAATATTGGTCTGGTAACAGCATTTCCATATGAATGTAACTGTATTTGTCCACGCCTCTGATTCATACTCTATATATACCCACTCGCTACTCAGTAAGAAATATGAACGCCGACCCTCAGGGCCTTAATCACACACCCAATGTAACAATAGTAATATCTGCACCATCTCATATTGTAAGAAAGCCGATCACAACCGGCAACAACATGTCTGTATTCAATTTCTAGTGTCGGATGTGATTTCTTGGTTCACACAATTGTGTGTTTGTTTGGTGTGTGTTTTATGCTGAAGAAAATGATTGAATTTTTGTGAATGTGTTATTATTTAATAAGGATTGTGCATCTCATTTTTCACCCAAAGGGATATTGGTACCATAGAAGTATTACCATTTTAATGTACGTAAATACCAGCAAGGCAGTAATACCGCAAGTTTCACAACTCAAACAAACATAACAAGCCTGGACTCATATCTCAACTTCAAGAGCAAGGATATGAGCCGGTGCGGGACTCAAACCAGTGACCTTTCAAATGCTCTAACCACTGAGCTAAACAGAGTACAAACCAGATAGTAGCGATACAGGGCATTCAATGATGTGTATTAAAAAAACAATACATTAGCTACATTAAAATGCATATGTACAAACTTGTACAAACAGCTTGCTGTGGTGCATAGACAATTAATAAATACAGATTTATCTTGATAGTAGTTTACACCAAAAAAAAATCAGACAACATAAATTTACAAATTCATCTAATATAATAAGTTGACTGGACAACCTCATTTTCTTGATAATAATTTTATCAACATCTTAATAAACTAATAACTAACCCTTCTTTGCAGACACTATACCTAAAATTAGTAGCAGGTTGTCAAATGGACAACCTGCTAATTTGTCTTAATGACAACACTACCCGTTAGTGAATAATTATGAAATGATTTTGGCATTGAATGGCGTCACTGTGCTATAATTAGTCTGTTTTGTTAAAATTAATTAAATATTGTAGATACATTGTGAGCATAATTTGGTGATTAAAATGCATTTCCGTTTATTTTATAGTAACAGATGTTACCATCTTATTTCTGATAATTAAGGACATCTTTTTAAAGAGATTTCTCAATGCCATACTCTGCAAACTATTATAATAGATAGAGGGAGGGCTACACGTTTTCATTTTGTTACCAAGAAAAAAACATGTATCATTCAACTGAAATGGTATGAAAAAATAAATAAAGGTTTCCCAAGTGATGAAATTTGGTCATTCATTGCCATTTGCAAATTCTTAAAATGTATAACACTCAAAAATCACCTGTTTTGAAGCACCCGGACCCGGACTAACTGCTTTTGATATATTATTTTGTAATACATTGTACAATTTTGGGAAAGACAAGTTTCTGCATGGCTGTATAAACAGTGAGTGAACCCAGTTCCAGATTTGCACGGATTACTTCACCTCAGTACAAGAACCTGATCTATAACCCCATAGATCTCAATACCATTCAATATTATTATATTAGCACATGCTCTGCCAATGCTTCAAACAAAATTAACCTATTTTATAGATTTCTATTAGCAGACAGTTAAATCAAAAAGTGCCATCTTCACTCTGCTAAATTTAGATCAATGTGAAGAGAAAAAATCCTAAATGTAAAATCGGCAAGCAAATATCAATCAATTGAACTTAAAATGGGTTGATGTAAAATAAAAACTGGGTGATTGTATCACGTTCAAAGAGTTAAAAGTAAGAGGCTGTTCTAAAGACATCTGATGGAGTCTGCATGCTTGGAGCCAGGCTTTAACTCCTGCAAGGATACATGTTTGCAACACCAAAAAGGTGTTACTGATAAATATCTGTATTAAAACAGGATTGGCTGATTGTGTGAGTTACCGTGCGCACTACTATATTATACTTCATATGTGGATTAAGAAGGATTCTCGGGCTGATGTTAAATCGCTTAACACAGTTACTAATTCCAATGGGCGTCTTTATCCAGATTAATTTAACACCTTTGTATGTTTTGTCTTAATCTGTTGTAAGCTACAACCTTTTAGCCTCAAAAGATATTAGTTACAAAAAAGGATAATTTTGAGTACATGTACTTAGTACAAAATTGTAATAAATGCCTCAAGTTTAAATAATATGAAATGATAAGAAGCAGGTGAAACTTGTTTATGCAATAGCTAAATCTTGTAAAACTTTGTTTCATATCTTATTCTTTTGATAAACTAGAATTGTGTCGCTTGTAAGTATTACAAAGTGCCGAAAGGCCTCCAGTAATCGTGCGTCGGCTTTGTAAAAGCTACAGTGTTTCATTGTATGAGCTTAATGTGTACTTGTAACAATGCATATAGTGGACAATGACCCTACACTAGGCACGACATGACCACTTTAAGAAAGTCTTTTATAAAATTATTTTAACTTAATAAATCAATTGCATTGTGTGCCATGTACACGCAACAAAGTCAAGATACATCAATGTGGACTACCATGTGTAAAAGGGTCAAATTATGATTTGCATATGAGATGTATTGTTCAACAGCGTTTGTTTGACGGACCCGTTTGATGTAATGACTTGTGTTGATTACGGACTTTAACAAGGGCATTAAGTGCTCAAGTTTGATGAAGGTAGAGAGTACTAAACAAACCCATATCAATCATTTGTGGCATGACAAAGGATACTGATAAATCCAGCTTAACGACAACTCGACACTTATTTGCATTCCTTTTGTACCATTGCCGTCACTAATCATATGATTACAACTTTGGATTTTTTTCTTTCTTTCAGGATCATCTCATTTCAGCATAGAGTGTATCATATATTTTATATTGATACGAATGATACCCCCTTTGGGCTAAAGCATCCTAAACGTGACTAAGCTCCTTTAAAACATACTGTAATAATTGCCAGCACATCCTGCCTACAGCAAATATGACTATACTTTGATAAATTCCCATCTTTGATTTCTTTACTAACAATAGTATAATTGTTCTATTTTAATTTTTGCTACAGAGAATTTCCCTGAGAATATTCAAGCCAGACCATTGCCTAACACGCCCGCCGTCCATGGTACTAGCAGTGGTCCACCAGAAATCAGCAAGTGGAACTCCGATGACGATGTGAGCACCGAAGAATTTTCAGACCCGGAATTATTTGTGGTGCTATACGATTTCAGTGGAAGTGGGGAGAACCAATTAAATGTTAGAAAAGGTAATACTTTGCTCTTGTACATACTGCAAGATGAGACATGACCGTTGCTAATAGACATAAGTTTACAGTAAAGGTCATGGGTATGGACCATTTTGAACTGAACAGACTGTAGTCAATATGGAAGGAGAAGTTTTGAGAATAGGTGGATAGGTAATACCAGGGTGTGTGGTAATACAGTAAAGATGTACTGCTTCCATAGTGTGTGGTGAGGAAATATTTGTTATGGTATTGTAGTTGCCATAAAACTTTGGACAAAATGCAATAAAACTTACAGACGGACGCACCGCGGAGCTGGTTACATATCAGTGCACGTTTAAAATGTGTTATGCATGGGAAATTCTGCGTTAATGCAGAATACACTTAAATGTGGAATTTTATCTAAAGGACTATGTCGATGCGAATGTGAGAATCTGTTTTGTTTGTTTTGTTAAATCAAGTTAAATTTTGCCAATTTGTTACAAAACAGGAGTTTTACATTGACAGCATGAGACATCTGTTATTGTCAAAGAATACCTGAGAGTATAAGAAACTAACCCTAATCATCAACCGGGAAGTAGTGATTAAGTGATTTATTATGAATTATTTCCACTTTGTCTCAAAGTCTTTTATCATCAATGAATAAATGCCATAGTCACTGTTCATTTTGAAGACAGCTTACTATAGTGTGTTCAGTACAAAGTACACTTGACTCGTCATTATAACATTGTGAGTTGATTTCAACAAGCGCCGGAAAAATCCATTTCAAGACAGACGTATGAAGCACAGGAAGTACAATGCATATGATTTGGCACCCATTTGCATTGGTAGATGTGTCCCAGTTGAAATCTGTTGTGTGTGGATCACATACGCCTCAATTTCTCCCGATTTTGAATTGAACAAACTATAACACCTGTTACACTAAATGAAATTGTTTGTCGGATCCGATGAGGATTGTGATTCTCAGTGATTGTACTTCCTCCTTCGCTTCCTTCCTTTCAAAGGCCTTGAAATGACCAATAGCACACGGTTTCTGACCTAAATCTATAGAAAATGAAAGTTTTTTAGTCACACCCCAATTTGATAATATCATTTTATTAATAACCATTGACCATAGTGTATACTAAATCTTTTACAACACATGGTAGTGTTTTTCATGACGATTTGTGTCAACAATTAAGAGACAATCATAGATTTCATGATTAGACATTTTACACAAATGTCATGATGTAATTGATTTTTCCTGTGCGGTGGATTTTTTTTGTAACTTGCTTTTATCAATCTGAATTAGAATATCGCTCTCTATCTACACGGGCTTTTAACCACACCTTATCAAAGACATAAATCGTAGAAATCAAGGGTTAAAATATATTCTAGGCTATATGAGGGCTATTATGAGCAAATTCTGCCAAAATCGCCCCTTAAGTACATTTTACCATAGGCCATCATTTTCTCAGGGGCTATTTTGTGAAAACTGGGGGCTAATCGCCCTTCGCCCCCGTGTATTTTGAGCCCTGGTAGAAATCCATTCAAAACACAAGGTTATGATTCATATTTGTATGTTAAATTTGCGGGGGATGTAAACATTATGTGACAACAGCGCAATAATATCAATAGTGTCAGCGTTTTTATTGTATGTGTGTGTGTATTCATGGTATTTAATTGGATGTTGCTTGTTCCAAAATCCTGTTTTATGTTATAGCATGTTATACGGAAAGGGAGTTATCAGGGGGTAGGTATAGGAAATCCGCCTGTCATTTTTGACACTATTACATGTAGTTCCCTCAAGAGGAGAAGACATTGTTCCATTCCCATAATCCCTAGCAACATATTGCTATTATATATTAGGTTCATGATCAGTATTGTACTGGAAATTATTTGTGCACAAAGTATCATAGTAGGTGAAGGCTGAATTAAGTGCAAAATAATATGCTAACCATACTGATAATGAACCTAACAATGAATTTATCATACCACTCGTCTTTCTTAACATTTAATAGTTTTATAGATTGATCAGTTCGAAATTGGTTAAGCGTCCTCACAGCAGTGAATGAATATGGAAGGACGCGGGCGCGGATGAATGCAACAAAGGCACTGTGAATCATGTGTGTTTGGCCATAATCGCTCGCAAACACTTTGATTACTTTTGCGCGCGGAGAGTTAAAACCGAATATTTCTCGCCAAATTGAAACTGATTAAACAATATACATTTTATTTCCTGAAAAAAGGGAAAATGTTACAAATTGCCATACCAAGCTGTTGCCTGTGCCTTGATGCGCCTTAGGTCTATGCAGGATAATGATAAAGCAGGTTGTTCACTTGCTTTATGCTGCTATCAGTATCAACTCATGTTGCATTGGTAGGAAATCATTGTATTTGAAACTGACAGATTGCATTATGGGAAGCATTAGATATCTTTACTAAAGTGCACCTTTTACATTGATACATTCATAGGCAGTAATAGGATGTGTTACATTGTTACAACTGGGTTGAAAGCATTTCATTTCAGGCCATCTTGTCTCACTTATCAATATCATGTCGTATTAAACCTAGAACGCTGCCAAATCCAACAGAATCCAACGAGCCAGCCTGGTTCAAATCCGTGTGTGTGTGTGTTGGGGGGGGGGGGGGTGCAGTGATATTTTAGGTCACTTTTCGCCCGGGGGGGGGGGGGGGGGGGGGAATCTGAAATAAGTGGGCGGCAAGGTTAGGGTTACATAAAGTACAGCTTTGTCAAACCAATCAGTGCTTGCATGGATTTCTACTTGGCATAGGTAATATGTAGTCCCTACATGCAGATGATACACATTATAAACAGTGATTGACAAGTTCTAATTTCCATTAACATAGCGATTAATTTGAGATGACAACGAACAGTCAACATAATGTGATATTTAGTTAATATAAAGGTTACAACCTTGAACTCATTGTCATCCAATGTATCTGTTACACTGGAATATAACTGTGTATCACAATTCAATTAGTTAACTAGTCATCTAAGCAAGTTCAAGTATAATTTTACTAATATGATTTGCGGTATATTGCTTGTATTACATTTCTTCAGATATTATTCAATGTCAATTTCATGGGCCTGATAGATAAGTGTAGGTCAATTGAGTCAGTGTGTGTATTTTGTAATTTAATTTCTCTTGGGCAATTCTTAGAAAATTTGAAAATAAAATTCATAATTTTGAAAGTGGATGTGACATTGCTGATAGGATCCATACAAGCAGTCACATCAAAATTGAAACTTTGATAACAAGGGAATCGTCCCCTGAGTAGAACTCAATATGGGCAAACAATATTAAATTAGGCAATGAAAAAGAAAAACCAAAATAATTAAATAAAAAACGACCTTGTTCTAGGGCGGATGAACCTCTCAGGAAAAGGTTGGTCATTTGGCCTTTTTCAAAATATCCTTTTAATTTGTTTTGTAAATACTGAAAGTTCATTTCAACATTTGATCAAAGAAATGTGTAACTTTTTCCAACAAATTTGAACATTTCAAAAAAAATCTCAAAGTTTTAGAAAAATGGCTTGAACTGCATCAAACCAAAATGTGTCTATAACATTTTCCTAGTTAAATTAACGTTGTGTCATGCTTTTATATAATTACTTTGAGTAACGTAAAGTTTCTTTTTAAAATGAAAATGAAAAAATGGTCAAGGGCAAGGATGACAGTCCAGAGATGTCCACAGTTCAGGAAATGATGATACAGTGTATCATTTATCAGGATTTGGATAACTTCAAATGCAATTACGAGAATGAAAGGGAAATGCTTTATTTGGACAAATGACAAGATTGTGACAGGTAGTTGCATCCTGCAAGCATTCTATGAATTCCCGAATATTACAAAATTGACAAATTAAATTTATATTTTGACATTTGGTTTCCCTTTTTGTTTATTTATTACGACATATTTTCTTGGAAATAATTGTCAATTGCCATTTCTCGTGCGTGCGATATAAAAATAATGATTTGCCTTTCTTAACGTTCCTCTATTTTGATTTTTTTTCTCACCCAACAGGAGAGTATGTAAGAATATTAGGCTACAACAAAAATGGGGAATGGTGCGAAGCCAAAAAGGTGAAGAACAACAAGACAGGATGGGTGCCTTCCAGCTACGTCACGCCATTCAACAGTCTAGAAAAACATTCATGGTACCATGGACCTATCTCACGTAATGCCGCCGAGTACCTACTCAGCAGCGGCATTGATGGCAGCTTTCTGGTGCGAGACAGCGAGAGTAGTCCCGGCCAACTGTCGATATCGCTCAGATTTGATGGCCGTGTGTACCATTACAGGATCAGCTCCTCTGATGGAAAGGTAGAAAATTGATTTGAAACTGGTTGTAAGTCTTTTCACACAAAGTCAATGAATGTTTGTGTCATTGGAAGATCAGCTAGGAATAGTGTACTTCAGGTCCGGCATCAGTTACATGTATACTCGTATCAACTCAAATTGGGAAGTGACGTCACCATGTAATCGAGCATAGCACTTTCTATCACATTCTTCTTTGATCGTGCGAATGCAAATGTCGTCCCATTGGAGTTATGCACTCGATATCCTGATGCGTTCACTATAGTTCAATCAGTTCCAAATTGGTGAGAAATATTAAGTTTTTAACTCTCTGCGCCCAAAAGTAATTTAAAGCACACGCACATGATTATGGTCACACGCACGCAGTTTTAGTTGCACTCACACTGTTTAAGTCTCAAGCACGCGTCACACATATGATGCTAGAATGCACTTGTTGCCATCATGAGCACCAGTGTCCTTCTGTATTCATTCGTTACTGTAAGGAGGCTTCGCCAATTTGGAGCTGATTAAACTATAGATTATGCACAGACGTCACTTTCCAGCTTGAGCTGACACAAAGTATAGAATAGAGTACAAGGTGTAATTAAAACAAGGTACTTTATTCTACTATGTGATCGATGCATACGTTAGACTAAAGTATACTTTATATGACCAACTATTATGGTACGTCAATTATCTGTAAGTTTGCCAATTTCAAATTTACTCAGCAAAACCGAAAAACTGCTTTGGCCAATGTTACTCCACTTCCAGAGAGACTGAAGGCACCAAATTGCAACATTCATCAGCTTTTGTGTGATAGGCTTAATGTTACCTTAAATAACCTGAATGTTATCATAAATGATAGTAAGTTCAGCATGGTTTGTAATTAGACGCCCTGTTTCAGTCATTAAACTTGGCAGACAAGACTTAGGTATATAGGATACCCTACTTGATAATCCATATCAGCACTCTTACCAATTACTTTCTGGGCAAGAACCCTGACAGATAAAATGCAACTGATTCAATATTTTACTAGAGTAAGTAACCCAACTGTTGGTGAATCACAGCAATTGAGAGAGTACAGTATGTTGCTAATGGATTACCAGGGATTGGGTAAAAAGTGCAGCATATGGTCAGTGTAAAGTTTACTATTTGTGACTATATATGGATTGTATAGTTTGTTCAGTTCTAAAATAGGCAAATCTGTCACAATCTCAATAGTCATAGTGTCATAACAAAAGCACTATATTATGGGTTTGTTCATGTGATGTAAGCATACGCAGGTTTGTGTCCTGAAAACATTATACAGCATCCTAGTGTTCGCCTATTTTATACTGGAAAAAACAACAACTATATATATTTTGCACATGTGAAATTTGGTTTCCATCTTTTTATGGCATGTTCAGCATTTGACAATAATATTGCGTAGGCTTTATTTGGCAAAATATTGGATCAAACCTTGAATTGTTATCACATACTTGTGTGTACAGTTTATAAAGGAGTTAATGATATTTCATGCATACATTTTATCGTAAGCCTTGAATTCCGATTGAGAGCAAACATTTCACACATTTAAACATTTAGTCTATTAGAGACCGGTAAATAACCCATACTTATTTAATTTATTCCCAGTCACATTCCATAATCATTACAATCAACTAGGAAAGACTTGACACCTCCCTCATCCAAAGTCTGATGTAAGAGCTATTGCTGTTAAAAACTGGCAAGTTTGGAATAAATGGATCGTTAACTTCTCCAGAATGAATTGGGTCAATTTGAACTCATATGACCTATGCATCCAGCAGTTCATAACAGATAGAAGCAATCAGGTCTTGCAAGATGTCAGCTTACATGCTGTTCACAATGTTTGACATCCCAGGCCTTTCAATACAGGCACGGGGACTAATAACATTAACCATTTGCCCACGGCTGTATGCTGATGATTTCAAACTAAATTTAAAGCTGTTAGCTTGCTGCACAGTTTAATGATTTGGTTATGAAAATGGCAGAGTGTTTAAGTATACGGTTATCAAATCACGGGCTCTGTAACACTTGAGATTAGTCAATCTCGCTTGATTTGACGCCTCGTCTATATTTTGGTGATAGTTTAGTTATGTATTGTGGGTTAATTCTGCTGCCATTGATTTAGTAGAATCAGGTGACTTATGTCAATACTGAGGATGAAGACGTCAGACAGGGTTCAGAAGACTTGATGCATGCATGGTAGCTAGCTAGAGTGTGTTCAGTTTAGGAGCTACAGTGTGTTCAGTATAAGATGAAGATGTCAAACAAGGTTAAGAAGACTTGATTCATGCATGTTCACTGCAAGAGTTCCTTGTTGCAGAACGCTATCTCTAAAAATAGATGTGTGCATTTATGATTTGTTAATAAGCATCCAGTTTTCTTTTGGTGTAATAGTTAATACAGAGTAAGGCTCAACCGATATGACGTTTCCCTTCCGATACGATAACCGATAATTAATTTATAATGTCAGCCGATATCCGATCCGATACTTTATTGAGTCCTAATAAAATAGGAAATCACCTCAAAATATTGCGGGGGATCGACTCAAAAAGGTTATAATAATAGAGAAAAACATGGACTGCATAATCAATTTTAGCTAATTAGTAAATAATGTAATAATGGAAACAATGTTGTACTCAAAGGAACTGAAAAGTGCATATTCAACAGACACATTTTGGCATAGAAAGCCGTTGTTGTTGTTTTTTAACACCAAGATATCGGCAAGCAATATGGGTGGCAAGGACAATTTTCTACCGATCCGATATTTGTCCGATATGTCTAATATCGGGCTGATCTATGGTAATGAGCATGTTCCATTTTGAACTGAACATTGTATAGCTAACCAGGCAAGCAAGTCTAGATTGAATTGAATCAATGCTTCCTCCTCAGTCAGGCACTAGGCAAGCATCAATAGCTGCAAGCGAAGTACATTATTTGGCAACATGGAAGTGATGATAGATGGATGAGCAGATCAAGTAATGTCATTAGCACATCTTTTAATCAATAAGCTTGGGTTTAATAACAGGCCTACATACGTGATAGGTTTCACAATGTGTAGATCTGTGTGAAAATAAGCATGAATGCTCTAGCAGCAATCTCGTTTGCGTTTGGTGTACCATTCTAATCCAGCATACTCGCAAGTGAGCCAATACTGTAATTGAAAGTTTGTGTTCACTTGGAGATGATTTGATAATATTACACTATCTCGCAGGAGAGGTAGAAATGCTATTAGTTTTCGTAAAAGTGATATCGAGGGCTCAGAACTACAACTTACAAGGCCTCATCTCCATTTTTTTCAAAAATGAGATTTTGGTATCAAAATTTTCAGAAAGAAATTCTCTTCCAGTAACACACATCATTTTCTTACAAGGCCTCATCTCCATTTTTTCAAAAATGAGATTTTGGTATCAAAATTTTCAGAAAGAAATTCTCTTCCAGTAACACACATCCTTTTCTCCATAACGCAACCCCTTTCAAAGTTATAGCCAGTATCACAAGGCCTCATCTCCATCTCCCCAATGTGTTTAAAAATCTTCAATAGTCTTTTTCTCAAAATGGTCAAAATGGAGATAAGGCCTTGTGTTTCTGAGCCCTCGATATCTACTTTGTATTTTTCTTTAAAAGGCAAACCGGAACTTCTCCAAGTGCACCTGTACTCTGCAATATTTAGCTGTAGATTACTCTGTCCCTCAGACAAGCAACACAATTTATTCTCTATGGCACCTTACCCCACAAAGCTGCTGTTTAGAGCTGAAAGGTGTGATTTATAGTAAGATACATTTGCTCCAAAACCAGACTATGACATCGCTCCAGAACTCATTTTTAGAGTACAAGGGACTATTAAAACCATACATGTCTTTGCATTCATATACATGAACTCTATCAAATTGGTACTCGTAATGACACAGTACCCATGTGCAAAGTTTGTATTTGCCATATTATATAGCATCTTAGCAATGAGAATTGAGATTGGACATTGTTCTCTTGTGATGGAAGGTATAGGTCAATGGCTCGTCAGCTGAGAGTACTAGATTTAAGTTGGCAGTAAGCTTATGGAATTTGTAGGATTTTGTGGTAGCCTTGGGCTATAAGCAAATGGCAATGAAGACAAGTTTTATTACGTTGAAGAGAGGTAAAAGATGATAGATGATCCTATGATGCAAAATTTACTGGCAAATATTTCGAGGGGTTGTTTTATTGATTATATAATCTAATCATCTACATAAAGATTGATATTGGTTGGATAGTAACTGTACCCTGCTGCTAACAATGATCATGGGGTGCTAATTTAAACTGAATCTTTGACATGTGAGCGCTAATATGATATTTCTAATAGTAGAAATTCTTGAGTGTCAAGTTTCCCCATAACTCAATCCACTTGGATACAGTACGTGGATACTTCATTTCTTTTTGTCCTAGACAGGACTTTGTGATATATAACAACCAGATTTCTGATTTGGTCGGCCACACATTCAACAATTTGTGATAGGTTAATATCCACAATGACTTATTGCCCCATTCTGAAGCTGATCAAGTTTTACCAGTGTGCAATGCTAAAGCCTCAGCCCCATATCCAGATTGTGTCTTTGTGTCGAGCGAGCCACATTTATTAGTATAGACCTATAGGGAACTTGTAAGGGTAGATATACTGATATCTCACGTACACAAAAGTGATTGTTCGTAATATGCACAGTTCAGGTGATTGCTTTTTGCATTTTATCCATTTGGTTGCTGAATATGTTTTACTCAATGGCGTTTGTTATGTAGGCAATTTGTGTGCATATGTATAGAGATTTCATTTCAAGGACAGCAGGGAAGCCTAAAGCCTTTAGAATGGAAGATCAATGTCCATCCTAAGTTCAGTGGTATAAGTTGCAGGAGGAGAGGAGGGGTGTCTGTAGTTTCCCAATAAGTCCTTGGATAAAATTAAGTTTGAAACTGGTGTGATTTGTCTGAACAACTCTACATCATGTATCTGTCGTTGAAATTCCTTGACATGCCTCTGCTAATCTTAAGAAAGAATTGATCTCTTTTGCACTGCGACCCTAGCCCTTCAATCCTAGAAATTCTACAGCACTGACAGAGTAACTTGCACTCATAACGTTTTAAAACCCGCCATTGATTATTCCGAGCGCAGTAGGCAGGCGTGCTTTAGGGGGGAACATGAACCAAGCACAGTGCTCCATCTAGTGTGAGTAGTGACATTATTCATGTTGCTTAGTTCAAGTGTGTCATGATGTCATGATGCGTAACCGTGCAATAGATCCCACAGTGACAAATGGGAAAGGATGAGAATATAAGCCTCCATATGGATTGCTGGGATGGATTATTCATGGACGCTAGCTGCAAATTTAAAGGGCTCAATTGCCATGTTCTGAGAGGGCACATTAGAATTTTAAAATCCAATCTATTTTGAAATCGTCAAGTTAAATGTCAATATATGTATCGGTATATTTTAGTGTTGTAATTGTTAATTAGATCATTTAGGCACAGGGCTGATTTCGTATGTACCTGCCATTTTAGGCATCACTTGGCAAGTTAAAGCAATATTTTGTAATCTTTTTTTTTTACTTATCAGGAAAGACTTCCCTGGACTCATAAATCTATCTTGACTGTATTTTCCGTGAAAAACCACAGAACATTACTAAATCATAATGGAAATCTGCTTCCAATTTAATGAATTGCTCAACATATTTTTTTCGATTTTCATCATATTTTGTACAGTTGCGATCATAGCCAAAAACACTGTAAACGGCGTTAACATGGTGTCAAACCATGAATTTCTATATACGAACAAAAAATAACACTCGGATAATAAGTTGTCAGCGCAGACCCCGACAGTTTACTTCAACGTATTCAAAGCATGATTTTGAAGTAATTAGGAATCGTATCGCTCTATAATGTAGATCTTTCAAAGTAAAAATCAAGGATAGAGGGCGTCACGGAAAAGATCGCATAATATTACTTTAGAACATCAACTCAATAAATACTGATATACCATACTGAACCTCCTTAACATTTAATAAACTTGCCGACAAAAGTGTATCAATATTAGCTTACAGTAGTTTTTTTCGATTAACAACTATTATAGCCAGTTAAGACCAGGATATGACATCAAACCAGTGATGGCAACTACGTGCAGGGATTTTTTATTGCGTATCATTAATATCTGGAGCATCACCATCATTCAGTTCATAAAGATATAGAGTTCAGATAATGTCTTCCAAATAGTGCATGTAACCTGAAACGACATATAGTATTATGCAATACATGGCACCGATTTCTGGTTTGGGTTGTGTTGCTTCATTTTTGTGTTTATTTTCAGTCAAACTTGACATGTACCTCTTTTCTGTGAATTCCAAGGGGTCTGATAAATACAAATTATTATAAATGGTACCCATCAGTACAGTATACTGAAAACAATAAATACATTTATTATACATGTTATCCATATATTACACTGTTATGAAAACAACTTAAAACTGCAAATCCAAATTATAGCATACAATTTCCTGCATTTTGTGTTATAACACTAAATTCAACCCTGCCTACAATTTTGATTGGTTCATGACACACAATGATATTAACTCACTGATCAAAATATAGTTTCTATTTCAAAAACATTCTTTAGTGTTGGTTATAGCAGGGGTTATGTTTGTGTATTGGGAACACCATTTGGTTAAACTGTTTGGATTAATAGAGAAATCAACTCTCACATTTATTCAACAACTTGTAGGCCTATCAAAACTATTATACCCTCTTCTTGTTACAGTGATTCTGATTGGCTCATTTCAATATAATATTTGTTAGAGCCCTGTTTGCAACCAATCCAAATGGTTGTCGGAAGCCATGGTAGTGTCAGTGGTGTTAAGTGCACTACTAAACATCCTTCTTCAAGAACCCCTAGATGCAAACGAGACACTTATTGAATGTTATGAACTTTGGCAAGCAGGCAGATAGACATTCATTATAAAGCTTGATAAATGTCTTGACACATTCTATATCCAAGGGTAGCTTGCAATTGCATAATGCATAAGAAGAGTCGTTTGCTAACATAATTTACCATTCACAGGGGATCGTATAACAATAAAGAGGTTTCAGAACTATCAGTATTGGCGTCATCTAGGGGAATAACGTGTGATGCACCTTCGTTTATTGGCACGTGGCGAGAAGAAGGTACACATTTTACTGGAGGGGGTGTTTTTGGATACGAGGTGACCTAGTTGGAGAAGTAAAGGATCTGGAGATTCAAACTATTGGTTTAAAGATATGTATCAATGGCTAAATGTTACTCCTTTATGATGTGTGAGCCTGCCTGTCAATAATGTTTTGGTTGATATGAATTGTGGGGTGGGTGACTGCTGAGGCACGTTTATGAAATTATGCCAAGCTTTAAACAAATACAAAAGAGAAAGTGTAACAACACTATTAAACACTATTATAAGCATGTGTTGTATCTAGAATACTTTGTATGTGAATTCAGCAGTTGTATCAACATAGCCATGTGATTTATAACAAATTAATACTCAAGAATAATTGCCTATTGTTCAGATGGAGTGGTCAGAAAGTTCTGGTAGACACTTACCGCTTATGAGTGGTTAATTTTGCATTCTTGAAAATAACCCCCCACAAAAAAACACATTAGTAGAGTATTACAAGGGGGTATGCTGCATCTGTTTTCTAATTCCCCATCATTTACCACCTCCTCGTATAGCCTCTGTAAGGAATGCTAGAGATGTGCTATACCAAAGAAGAGTTTAAGATCTTCCCACAATGCATTGCGCAAACAGCATTTTTCACATGATGTATTTGTCGAGCTCTTAAGTTTAGAAATATTGAAAAAGGAACACTGATAACTAATTTATTCAATGATATAAACTAGAACCTAAGAGCTCCAACTATGAACGCGATATGAAGCCATGATTGTGTGCATATGTCTATGGGAACCGAGACAAATTAGAGACCAGAATTAGGGCATCTTGCAAACACCCAATGCATTGTGGTGGTGTCTTTAAAATCTTCTTTGGTGCTATACCAAGGTATGATGAATTATGCAGTGTCATAGCCCTGCTACATACCGTATTATTGACTTCAATGTGCACGCTAATGCGTTATATTCATGGGATACATACATACCTACATGCGTGAATGCGAAGTTGTTTTGTGGGGCATCGAGTGTTCTCACTTTGCCGTAGGGTTTGGTCTTGTTATTGGCGATGAAATGTATAAACTTGAATCTAATAGCCGAATAGAAATTGACTAATGGTACTGTAAAGTAAAATGTTTGTGCATCATCTGTTGGAAGCTTATACCGGACATTTCAACAAAAATACACACTTTCACTTTGTGTACATGTATTTGTGTTGTGTATGTCTTTAAAATGAAAATTTGAACATTTAAGATTACAAATTTATCAATCAAGCGAAAATATTTAAACACATAAATATCAAGTGTGGAAAATGGCTCTTTTACAGTAGGCTACATGGCTACCATTTTCAATGATTGTTATAGCGTTTTGCAACACCTTTGAAGTATTATTTTAATAGAGTTGAGTGTTAGTTTGTGATTGTAGGAAGTTTGGAATCGGGTCAAGTGTCTCCGTTTTAGACAGAAGTGGCACCTTCAGGGCACGATGGCATTGAAAATGTATTTAACATACAATTGTTTGGGTGCTGCATAGATTGCTTGCCAAATGCTACTTAGTGTAAAACCATCTATGCCAGTTAACTTCAGTTATTTTTATTCTACTTATTTTCTACTGAAAGAATAATCAATCTGTCCATTTGAAGGAGTCTGTCCAGATGTAGATGTGGTCCATTAACATTGTGCTGTTTGCTTGTGTCAGTGAAATATGCATTCATGTTTTGTAATGAAAGTTGCGTATTTCAGTGATAGATGCGTGATAGATGCTGGCGTAAAATGTACACCCCTACAGGATGTAAGTGAAATATGGCGCTCACAAAAGTATAACTCTGAGATCACTGTGCTGAAAAAGGTACAAATGTATATGGAGCACTGCATAAAGCAAGTGTTTTCAGTTCTGCTGTCAAGGCTCAAGATAACAGTTTTTTTACCAGGAGCTACTTTTTTTCAAAAGTAGCGCCCGGATCATGGGATTTATTGAGAACCGGGAGCTACTTTTAGTCTACCGGGAGCTAACTTTTTATTAAATCCAGCGTGGCAGCATCATTGTCAGCTCAAAATTTGATGTCTTGGTAAAGCTACCCGATTGTCAACAGGCGCTGGTTTGTACAAAATATCAGCGCTCTGTTGTTTATTTTTCAGCATTACTGGGCGCTATGGCAGAAGGACCGAGGGGTAAATATCGCCTAGCGCCCGCTTATCTTGAGCCTTGCTGCTGTGTCTTAAGAGTTAAGGTTTCCTGGACAAGGCTGTGGGCAAGGAAGTATAAATCTGGATATGTACTGAAAAATATTTAAATAGCCCTCTTCCTATAGAGATCTTTGTTCTTAGCCTGAATGCAAGAATAGCTTGTAGATGTTAAACTGGAAACAGATGTAGAAATCTGACACCAATATACATCACATGCAGAACATCTATTTGAACAAACCATTATTGTACAAATATTTGAAACCAGATGATATTTGCATAAAAGTAGGTTTCATGATCACGTAATGAGAAGCTCTGGTAATGCTTAAACGATATTTGATATATACGGACATCTATCAGGAAGCATGATGGATGGGAGGTAAATGTTTTTAGAACATTGTCTGTCTGTCTGTGTTGTGTCTAGGACAACACAATAACACAAAGTAGGCCATCAGAATGGGATTGTACTCATTGTAACAGTGCTAATTTTTGTGTGATTAAAAATTTAATAAAGGTCTAAATTTTATTGTCATCGCAGCCAACTGGCTGAATTGTAACAACATTACAAATCAAAATACATTAATAAACAATGCAACGTCCAGGCACCAGGGGGGCTAGAACTCACGACCTTATGATTATGAGACCGGCAACTACTCCACTGGACCACACATGCTCTAATGTTTGCATTTTGCTGATTTCGAACAGTATTACTGACTTTAAGATTCTTAGATTTATACACAAAAGAAATATATTTGTGAAGGTTTATTTCTGTTGTAGATGGGAAAATGGAGAAAAATAACATCGTGCTCAAAAATATTTACACTTATAGTACGTACCTTACCCCACCCAACTTCAAGACACTATTTCCAGTCTTTTGTAGGCTATGTTACTATTTTTGTGGGAACCCCACCATCTTCCAGACATTGTTTCCAATCTTAGCAGGCTATATCCTGTTCTTTTTTGTGTGGGGACCCACCTCTCCTCAAGACACTGTCTCCAATCTCTGCGGTCTACATTCTGTGACTTTTGTAGGGCGTCTAATGTTTCACTGTAATTAGTAGCAGCTGTTTGTCCAATCAGGAATTCCTTATTAGCCAGTCTTGTCATTTATGAAGAAATAGGGGAAACCCCTGACAGGAGTGCCCCAGTTTGTTGTAGAGTGGGTCAAGTTAGAAACCGATTGTCTTACGACTTTGTGCCTGAATGTACTTCTTGCATGAATGTACATCCTGCATGATTATAGGCTTTTTAGCTGGGCTCAAGCAATTTGCTTAACTTGTGGTTCAGGCGATTTGCTCCAGTCAGGACCCAAGTGTAACGGACTGACTGTGTAAACAAATAAACAAACAAACAAACTACCCAACAGTGCATGTACATGTAGCTATGCAACATTGGAAAATCGCTACATAAATAATATCAAAATTACATTTGATTATGTGTGGTAATGTGTATGTATGAAATGTTCAAGTTGAAAAAAATAAATGTCATATTGGTAAATAAATTTTGTGTCATATTTTTGTTTGACAAAATGTCTACATCATTGATTTCTAACCCAATTTGCCACTTCTTATCATCTGCAGGTTTACGTCACAACAGAAAGTAGATTCAACAGTGTTGCGGAGCTCGTTCACCATCACTGCAAAGATGCGGACGGACTTATCACCACGCTAAAATACCCCGCGGCCAAAATGAACAAACCCACCATATATGGGGTATCGCCTACCCCTGATGAATGGGAGATTGAAAGGACAGACATATCAATGAAGAACAAACTGGGAGGGGGGCAATATGGTGAGGTGTATGAGGCGATATGGAAGAAGCATAACAAGATAGTAGCTGTCAAGACGTTAAGGGTAAGTCATTACTGGAAAGAGCACTATTGTTGTACAAGCATTGTGGGGGATTTTCGAAACCACTTCTTTCTTTCCAAAGTGAAGCGATTTTTCAGGTATTATACCGTATAGTACGGGAAATAACTTTGTGAAACCAGGGCAAGTCGCTGTGCATTATTTATAGTATAATTCCCTCTTCCTCTTGTTTTTTTATCCAACCAGATTCACCTCCCAAATATGTTATCACTCAGTTAGTTATGTAGTCATTTAACTGTGAGATAAAATAATACAATTCTGAATAAGGAAATCCCCTCGTGATATCACAAATACTTATCTTCTACTACGTCACGATATCTCAGTGTCTATGTAGTCATTTAATAACTGTGAGATAAAACAATACAATTCTGAATAAGGAAATCCCTTGTTATATCACAAACACTTATCTTCTACTACGTCACGATATCTCAGTGCCTATGGTTTTGTAATAAGGATGTATGCGGGATAAACATTGTGTTACATGTTCCCAAGGAGACTCATCAAGATATAACAGAGATAAAAACCAATAATAGGGCATCATTTGAACCCATGAGCCACTTCTATTCTTATCAATAGGTAACAGACAGCTCAGCAATGGTTGAGTTCTTATACATACAAACGATGTGGTCATATCAAACAAACGCTTGACCCTTTATAAACATTTGTCTGACTGACTTGTGGAACAGGTTTTAAATTGTTAACATTACAAGGAAGGTTTTTGGGGGCGAAGCTACCCTTATAGCTTCAGATTGCAAAACATTTCACATTTAGGTCTTTCTAGACATAAGTGGGGGCAGCCATGTTTGTAGTCTTTGTAAATTACAGATATACCTATGCAGTTTATTTTAATAGTCCTGCAGTCTGTGATGGAGTCAAAGCTATATTTGTTTAGTTGATGCATAGACTGTTGATGGTTCATTCAGAGAGATGTTTATAGACTCCCCACAGAGAGACATAATAGCTTATCTTGTTTGACTACTAGGAGAAACCTCCCAATTGCCTTGGGGTTGTCTAATATTGTGGGTAGTTGTGGATGTTTGAGTTTCGGGTTATATATAATACTAATTCCTGGGTTGATTTAATCACAGATGACTATCTGTGATTCAATGAAATGTCAATAATAACCATGATCGCGGAATGACATTTTTATATAGAAATTCTTGGACCAACGTTTTAGACCAAGTACAATGTCATTATACCTAGATTGTTCTTCAGACGGTACCCCCCCCCCCCCCCCCCCCCCCCTGCACACAAATCAACTTTATTGGTTTCCTGTACTATTTTTAGACTGCAGTGTTTTGATTTGTTTTTTTGGTTTGAATTATGGAAAATCCATTTCAATGGAATTTTTATTTCTACCTTATGTGACATTTTTGTTATTACTGAGGGATGCAAAGGGGGTTTGTTTTTATTGTGTTCATGATCAAATATATTTCTTGCATGTTGGCGCATGAAGGTTTTCTCAAGTTTTAAGTTTTTAATATGGTTATTTTAAATGTATATTATTTATTCTTTCTCACTTGTAGGAAGAAAACATGAGAGTGGATGAGTTCCTTAGTGAAGCGGGAGTCATGAAGTCTATCAAACATCCAAACTTAGTCCAATTATTAGGTAAGAAAGAGGGAGAAATTTATGAATTAAGAGTTGCCAAGGAGAGTCTCCATTATGAATGAAGTCAATCAAACATCCAAATTTAGTCCAATTATTAGGTAAGAAAGAGGGAGACATTTATGAATTAAGAGTTGCCAAGGAGAGTCTCAATTATGAATGAAGTCTATCAAATATCCAAACTTATTCCATTTACTAGGAATGAGAGAGAACGAATTTGAATTATATGTCAGATTTGCAACACATTTATGAAGAGGACTCTGACTAACACATTATAAGTGCAGGGGAGCTCCAATTAAAAAGTGATTATTAGATTAGAAGTTATTAGACCTTGCTTTCACGCTACCTGCCGATTTGTCAATATGTACAGACAGATTATTGCAGGCCATACTTCAATTTCGGATGCAAATATGTGACCCAGAGGTGAATGCGTGTAACATACTCACTTGAAAAATCAGTAAGAATAGACCAAATCCAAAAAAAGAACAAAAAGGTCCACATAAGTCTTAACCTATTTCACATGCACACAGAAAAATCAACCACATTAGCTCGAGGATTACCCTTTCGTTGGCCTTAGGCAACCTTTGATGTATGATGTAGGTGATATATATTCACTATGTGTTTTCTCTCAAGTAGGTTTCAAATTGAACTGTAAAGTTGTTTTCCATTGAGGTATATAGTAGGTAATGGAATGAAGCAGAGATTGCTAAGTGTTTTTCATGTTACTATGTTACCCTCTATCTGATTCTGCCATGATGTTGTTGCCATGGAGATATTCAGCAGTATGAAAAAATGATGTAACAGAATTTGTTTGCGGTGTAATTTTGCCATTTATTTCCAGTAGTCTCAAAATATTTCAGAGTGTAAGTGACATGAATGGTGATTTTGTTTTAAATAATTTTATGCAAGTCTGTAAAATATGAACTGTTAAATATTTCTGTTGAATGGAAGTAGGATTAAACAAAATGATACAGCCATGCAGCGTGCCATCTTCTAGAAAATCCCCCGTAACTATTTCATAAAGAGAACATTAGTAGATGTGGAGGAGTTCATTTCCTCAGGTAGCAGTACTGAGTGCAGCTACAATGTTACATGTTACCTTAAACACGTTGGTGGAAAGCGAGCAGCCACGGGCAATCTTTGAAGGTCTTTAAAACCGGTTTAGCTCAAGTGCTGGTATTAAGTAAGATATTTTGTAATGGAAACTGACAAGGATTCCTGTATGTCTCTCTTCCCCCACATAGGTGTGTGTACCAGAGAGCCTCCGTTCTACATCGTGACAGAATTTATGCCCTATGGTAATCTATTAGAATACCTGAGAGAAAATGATGAGAATTCCCTACAGGCCGTTGCCCTACTGTACATTGCTACGCAAGTAGCATCAGCTATGAGCTATTTGGAGATACAGAACTTCATTCATAGGTGAGTAAGAGAATAGCATTTGAGGTATGGCTGTTGTGATTGTTAACCCCCAGGGCATTACCTGTCTTTCTAACAAGAATTCTCATTGGTCAAGTACATGATATAATCATCTTGATAACCATTTTTGCTTATAAATATCTTATGCTAATCTTTTGGAAAATTGTAATTATTCTAACAATGTCACAGTATTTGGCACATCTTATATCGGCAAGTATTTCTCATGGTTATGTGAATAAGATGCAAAATATGAGATTAAAACTTTGATCCACTATTAAGAGCCATACGTGTAATTTTGAGGTTCTACAAAACACTAAATTGAATGCACACTGTATTCCAGATAGACAATTAATTCTTTTGTTCAAAGTCAGTTATATTCGTCATTTGTCAATTAATTTAATATTTAATTTCAATTTGTGGTCAAATTATTGTCATAGAAATAATCATAAAATACATAAATAGGACCAGCATTATTTACAAAGATTATTTTAACAAAACATTATAAATGTCTTTGGTTATTATAAAGGTAGTATTCTCCGATCGAACATTGGCAATTTGCTATGCTGGCTTTGCTGTCTTATACCTGACATCATAATAAGCACATATTCTCCCTGACTGCCAATTATGTGCTGCTATTTTAAAAATAGATACAACTATGTTCCTTAAAACTTCATTAATATAATTTCAAACCCTTTATTTAATCACAGAGATCTAGCTGCCAGGAATTGCCTTCTTGGAGAGAATCATCTCGTCAAAGTAGCAGATTTTGGCCTTGCTAGGATTGTATCAGGAGAGATCTACACGGCCCAAGCTGGTGCCAAATTCCCCATCAAATGGACAGCACCGGAAAGTCTCGCTTACAATAAGTTCTCCAACAAATCTGATGTTTGGGGTAAGTTTGAAAAGTCAGTTTAATTAGAAAGATGAATGTTTGTGTTTACACAAGACATATTTGAGTCCATCAGGCGATTAATATTATACAGAAAAATGTCTACATTTATAAATTAAATAACAAGTGTTCTGGGGATATTGTGTTTCACTTTAAACGAGCAAATCTGATATTCACCATAACCTTTTGAAAGATTATTTTGTTTGTAATTTATTTATTCAGTGGTGATATCAAATGATTACATGAAATATCAATTCATACATAAACATTTTCACAACATTATAAGACAAACATTCAAGAAATATTAATTTTCTTTTGGTTTCCAAAAAGATTGTTGTACATTGTGAAGCAAAAAAGGGCCCAACTTGTTGGGTACGAAGGTTAGTCCCAAACAGAACTTAAAATTTGCATTTTTAAATGACATTAATTCCAACTCAGGGGCAGCATGGCCATTAGTGATAAAGATTGCTTTAAAGTTATAATAAATAATCTTTAGAATAGAAGGCAAAGTCCAAGGCCTCTGTTGTCCATGTAAATTTCAAAGCCTACTCAAAAGGCTTTAAAACAATCAAGAGCTCAATTTTTAAATGTAATACAAAAAATAATAACACATCTTTAAAATTTGATAAAATAAGTATTTTTGTGTCATTTTCCCCTGGCAGCATTTGGTATCCTCTTATGGGAGATAGCAACATATGGCAGCTCCCCATACCCTGGCGTAGAACTACAACATGTCTATGAGAAGCTAGAGAGGGGTTACCGTATGGAGAAACCTGAAGGATGTCCGCAAGATGTCTACAACCTAATGCTCAAATGTTGGGATTGGAAACCAACAGACAGACCAGACTTTGCTGGGATCCATGACATGATGAACAACATGTTCCAGAATTCCAATATTGATGATGAAGTTGAGAAGTCCTTGAAGAGAAGGAAGGATCCTCCAAGTCTTCCAGCCAAGCAGAGAAGCATCAGGAGAGGTGGAGGTGGTGATGCGGATCATACAAGTAAGTGTAGAGTAATAATTGTTGGACATGATTTCACAAATCTGTTAAGCACCACTGAGCATCCATCAATCCTCAACTATGACATTGAACCAAGCAGGGATATTTATGCCTGTAAAGACCCAGAGGTTGCTTCAATGCAATCCCAGCATGCAGTAGAAAAGCACTGTGCACTGAGATAATTAAACACCTGACATGCCTAATTTCCATTGAAATGTACAGAAATATCATGGTCCATTAGAGGAACTAATAATTGAGAATTTTAATATCTGTATTAATATATGAATTGGTATTCTATTTCTCAATACAATGATACCAAACAAGTTGAAAAGTCTCAATGATTAGTTCCTCTGATGGACCATGATGTTTCTGTACATTTCAATGGAAATCAGGTATTGAACTGTGTCCATCATCACAGTGGGCAGTGCTTTTCTACTGCATGCTGGGATTACATTGAAGCAACCTCTGGTAAAGACCTGATAGTTACGATGAATCAGAGACATGAAGATGAGATTTGTGGATCTATGTAATGAATGGCACATCCTAAGTCCTGTGCTACTCTCTTTAATATTAATATATAAATCAGATTGTATATAGGTATGATTTAAACATCATTACCACTTGTAAGACATATTGACTTCAAATTTCCATGAGAACGGTAAAACCTGAAACCCTATGACGTACAATCGTACATAGCCCATGAGCAGTATGTAGTAGATGGCATGTCTACTTACCTATAACAGTACATGCCCCATGCTTCTATTACAAACAGCCCTTGTTCCCTGTCTTTATTAGGAGTATGTCTTTGTCTTTGTTACAAGTATATGTTACCTTGGCCCACTATAGATCATTCTTGGAATAAAACTTCCAATTTTGGATCCGTAAAGGAACACAATCTCATGTTACTACTAACAGGGGTCATGTGTGTGAACTGCAATCATGGGCTACTATTTGTATGTCTGTATTGATTGCAGGGTTTTTCCCTAGCCCTATGTAGTACAAAGGGGTAGGAAAATAATGAGATTGCATTGAGATTGGGTTTAATGTCTCCCTATGTGCACAAATTCACAAAAAAGGAAAAGCATATACATTTTCAGTATATAGTTGTCGGCACTATCTCTTGGGGAACCAATGATGAGATTATTAATGTACCAGACAAAATCAGAGATACTGTATGCCGTATGACAGTATAGTAATATTGACATCCATCTTTGTTTGATAAAATGTTTGCATGAATACATTTACTTTCAGTTATTATCAAAAAATTAAGATTAGCAACCATAATTGGTGTTTTTTTACACAAATCACAAAATGTTCATGCTTCTCATAGAGAGTTTATGTGGTTTGAATAAGCGCCCATTTGGCTGGGAACACAAAACTCTATTTCAGTATCTCTTCGCTAAAAATGTCATGTATTTTGTTTGGATTAATCTGAACATTTTATGTTATGGTTATACTGATTTAAAGGTGTAGTTCACCAAGTTGCATCGAATGAGGAGGCTTCTGGGTCTGAACAGTGTTGCAAATACTTCTGTGTTCCCTACGAAATGGCAGTTGGTCAACAAACATGCGATCTCGCTACAATTTTGATAATATTATGTTATGTCAACCCAATGTACTTAACTAAATACATTTTGTTAATTTCAGGTACTGGTAGACATGCTGGCCATCATGAGGAGTCTTCAGAAACTAGTAAGAAACGACTGTTTCCCAAAATTGCATTCCACGCCCGTAAGAAGGAGGACAAGGCGGAGAGGCGAAAAAGCTCCTCCCATGACGACGATTCAAAATCGCAAACCGGAATAGCCCTTGAAAGTGCCGATAGAACGCGGAAAGGTTCACCGCAACACCGCCGGGAGAATGGCAACGCACAAATGATGGACTCTCTCAACCAGGAATTAAATTCTTGTTTGACCAATTCCCAGCAGGATGTGCATGTTGTAGCTAACGCAGTCCCCGAGAGTTATCCAACAGGCACTGCAAGCCGTGTCGCGTTGAGACCTCCGAAACAGAAGAGAAATCGTAGAGGGAAAGAGACGCGTGCTAGAAAAGTGAGTGTTGAAGCGGACGAGGGACCCCAATCTATTCCACGTTCCAATTCAAATCTGAGTATACTAGATCGCAAACCTTTGAATCCAGTGGATCTCCATCGCCACCAGGAAGTGTCTATCGATAGACAAGATCCACAGAGGACTATTGAGAGTAAGCAAGCTCTCAGACCACCTCCGAGGGTAGATAGGTTGCATGTAGCTCATGCAGCCACAAAGGCATTAGAGGTAATCAGTAAGGAACCATTATCTAAGACATCATCATTACCACATAGGAATGATCCAGATAATCTATCACAACAGGGAATGGAGGATAGTGGAGATAGCAGCGGTAGAGAAAGGCCTATGACACCAAAAGGCTATCGAGAGAAAACAAAAACAATTCAAAGACCCAAGATACCTCCGCCAGCTCCACCCCCTGTTACACATGGTGATACATCTCCTACAAGTCCAACTCCAGCGGCTAAACCAGCTTTTACGCTCCCTAGACAGATACCACATGGTGCAAAACCACCAATCACAAGCCCTAAACCAACCATCAGTAGTCTCAAACCGGACTTCAGCGGTCAAAAACCACCAACGCCCGCGAAACCAACACTAGATACGAGGCGGAGCTCTATGAGACGGCAAGTTGCTATAGATGCGGACAGTGTAGGTTATGTAACCAAGACCTCACTATTAGAACTAGCGGCAACGTTTGATGCGTCTGCAAGAACTGTGTTAAAAGATGGCGACTATTCACGTTGCAATGACCTGTGTATAGACGCTGAAGTGTTCCATAATGCCTGCAAGAAATACGTAGACTCAGTTTCTGTTCGCGTCAAGTTCTCTTTGCGAGAGCACCTGACAAGACTGGAGGGAGACGTAGGAGCATTGAAGCGGAAATGTGTCTCCGGTTCTAATGAGCAGCTTGAGGTCATCATCAGTGACTTGCACACAAAAATAGGCAATATAAAAGCACTGATTCAGCGATAGCTGTGGGGAATGCACAATTCCCACATCACGAGACATAACTATAGTAGAGATAGACTGTTATTTTGTTTGCAATGCTTTCACTCTTAGCAAGAGATTGTTATTTTAAACACATTGATGGGTACTGTATTTGTTCTGTTTTTATGAGCCATAATAGTTGACCCCCATGGCTGTGTATTTATGAGGTGTGAATCTTGGATCACTGATGCCTATTCTCGACTAATCATTAATGGTGAAGTACCGGAAAATACTTCTCAACTTGACAAGGATATGTCTTTCTTCCAGTGGGATATACATTACACAGTCAATTAATGCACAAGTACAAATTTAACTATGGGTGTATTAAATTATGAGATAATTCTGGTTCCAAAGAAGTTGAATTTAGTTTGTGATGATGAAATTATGATTCGCAAAAATGCCTGCAATGGATTGATTCATTGGAATCATGTTTGTGTGACTGAGGGACTATAAAATATGTTTGATAATAACAAAAAGATACCATTCAGTATTAACAGAGAGTGGTAGAAGTTGATCTGGATTTTGGTATCAATTCTTTCATGCTATCCAGAATACCATGCAAATCCTGTGGGAATCCTGACCTTTCCAGAATTGTCATGATGATTTGAAATGATGGAGACGCAAAACTCATCATTGCACCGCAATCATTTCATAGCAAGTGAAAGAATATAGTCATGGGAGTGTACTTGAGATCCCAGCCATGCATCAAGTCATTGATAGAATACTGTGCATCATACAATTACAATGAGATTCCTTTTTCTACCGTGTAGTTGCTGCATGCCTGGGACTTAAAGTACACTTCATCTGACATGGGTTATCTCTGTCACTTTGTGAAGATTGAACCACAAAGAATGTAACCATTTACAGGGCATAATTGTGTAAGTGCTGCTTATGGAGTGTCCGTTCAATTGTTAATCAGTGAGTTGCTTTGAGTGCAGGATATTTTTACATATCACTCAGTATTCAATAGATGAATGGGTATAACTGAATTGTGTACAAAAAGAGAGTCATTTGACACTGTTTGTTCTACTATCTTCTTCAAAATTTTGTTCGTAGGGCACAGCAAAACTTATATAGAATTTGAATAATATTCCTTTTGATCTATTGAATACTGAACAAAATATGTATGCCAAGCTAGAATGTGCTCATTTGCAGGTCAAATTTCAGTAAGTACAATGGTGCTAAAGTATTTGCCTTTGAAAAGTGTAATATCACTGTAACCCAGCATATCTATTGTTCTCAGTGCATAATATGCAGTATGATGAACTCTGACCCCTGGGTAGGAGAATATGATGGTTGATTTATTGGACGATTACATGTTGCTGTTATATTAGTCGCATGTATTAATGAACATTGAGAAAGCGATTGATTTACTTTCAACATTACAATTGTGTAGTGTTCATTATAATATATTTTTTTCAGTTTAGTCAATTAATGAATTTAACCTGTCTTTCTTTGAGGTCCTACTGTGAAATGCTGAACTTAACCATAAACATTGATTTCGTCATTAGTTAGTGCCCTTCCGCTATCATTTACTGCTAATACTGAAGATCTCATTTAGTATTATTTGTATGTCCAATTTGGTTGCACCACCCTCTGTGTAACATTTTATGATAGACTGTTTTGGACTTTAAATAAAATGTTTGATTGTTCTCCACACCTTTCTGTTGAGTGGGTGGACTCTTGTTTAGTAACGGTTTATGTATAAAATACAAGGATCATGTATCGTTATTGGAGGCAGTTACAAATACTGTTCCCTAAAAGCATTATTTATAGGGCTTTATGATGGAATTATCTATCATTCATGACTTTTGGTTTAACAGAATAGCTTTTGATATACCTTTGAACCCAGTGTACTTTTAACACAAAAACCCTTATTTGTATGTGTTCATGTTTTTTAAAGAGGCTTAAATATTATACGATGCACATTGTATCACATATTGCCGATGTTAAATCAGGAATAATTTTATTTCTTCCTTATGTATATCCTTTAAAATGAGCCATGAGTGCCATGTAAATCGACATCCCCCTGTGGATAGAAATGGACTATTCCAGTTGAAAGAGAGTGTGGATGACATGGGACAATTCATTTGTCATTCTCAGGGGCTGTATTTTTTAAGTTGCATACAAGTCTTAATTGATCCAACTTTTTTAGAAATCTATAATCAGACAAACCTTTTCTGATATCTCCCCCCCCCCCCCATTTATAGCTCAGGTCTATAACTTCATTACACCTGAAATATGAAAATGACAAAGTGTATTCCAGGAAGCACTTGATTCTTATGAACTGCTGTACATGTACTCATGCGATCATGTTAATTATCAGCATTGATGTTCAATTCTGTATCTGTGATTGTCATATTTATACTTCAGGCTGAATGGGCGTATAGTAGAGCAGTCACCTGTTAAATGTTGTCACTGGGAACTTGTAAGGGGACTTGGATGTATTTTAAATATATACCCATCTACCAACACTTGTCAATGGTTAATTATAGCTGATGTTGCACAAATATGCCCATACTTTAATCAGTTCCAAATTAGCGAGAAATATTCTGTTTTCATCTCGCCACACGCAAAAGTAATCGAGGCATACACACTTGATTATGGCCACAGGCACACGTTATGCATATGATGCACAGTGCACGTGTTGCCTTCATGCACGCCTGCAACCTTCTGTATTCATTTGCTGCTGTAAGGAGGCTTCGCCAATTTGGAGTTGATCATAATATAGTATAAATACAAGAAGTGAGAAAAAAGAGCCCAATTGGATAAATGACCTGAACAGAATCTTCTACTGTGATCCGTATAGGCTACTTGCAGGTCATGTATGGTAACTCTGGTTACAACAAGGTGCTTTAGTGGGATGTATTATAATATTGTCTTTATGTTCATATCTGAGATAACATTTGATTATAACTCCAGATTTTATTAAAGAAATAATTGTTCTATATTACATGATGTATAGCACCCAATATGATAAAAATATAATAAAAAACGTCAATTGCACCCAAATTAAGCAAGTGAAAAAGAAATGTTACAAATTATATAAAATTTTCATGTTTTCTGCAATTCAATACTGATATATAATAATCACTAGCATCATGTAAATTTGAATTGTAATGCGTTTCAAGTTGAAAGTTACTAATACTAAATCACAAATATTTGAAAAGTTCTTTGTTTTTTGTATTTAAAAGTTGAGTTACTATAAAAAGTTATGTCTATGCAGATCACCCAACTGTCAAGTTATGGATGAACAGAAAAGAAAGAGAGTGAGAGATGTATTAAATTATTGAACAGGAGGGTTTTCTTGTCATCTTTGGACCAAATGACATAAAACATGACCTGGTCTTTGTATAGTTCAGGGGTCATTTACCATGTCTGTTACAACATTCGTGGATCTGATTGAATTTCATTAACTGGTTCAATGGTTTTGTATAAAACTATAAATGCACTTCAATATTATCGACTTGTTATGTTGTTACTATACCCAGACCATATTGAAATATATTTATACAGGAAAACACTTTGCTGCTAGCTGCTTGCTGCATAGGAAAAATACTCCCCTTTACTAAAATTGAAATATATATCTCTGATTACTATTTCTATTGTTATAAAGGTCTCCTTATAAAAAAAGGAAAACATACCCCCTTGAATACACTTTGAAAACACTTTCTGCCAAGTGTTAAAATCTACCCTTACAGAAGCGCATAATTAACGACAAGTTAACTACAAGTTGATCTATTTTCTGAAATATTAATCCATTTCACAAAATTGGATTATTCAACTGTTCAATTTTGAAGTTAATAATCAAGAACTTTATCTTGTCCAGATAATATGACAAACATCAACCCAACCCAATCGAAATATTATTGTTCATTTTGATTGTAAACAATATTCTTCATGTCAGCTCGGGTGGGGGTGGGTGACGTCAACATGTACTTGCAACTTTTCTCAAAATGGGGACACAGTTTCTTAGGTCTTGATACTTGCGACTATTATCAAAACAAATAATTGTCGATCATTTCAAATCATCTCTCGCATACTATGCGACATCTTCGTGACCACGACAGCGTTGTACGCTTGTAGTTTTGGAATACAGTATATCGGAAGAACTTTTTAAACCTTTGGATGAACGCGAGTGCTCGGATCACAACGCTATGATCGACAATTCTTTTTTGATTATAGGATAGCTTACTCATAGATAACACCATTGTTGTAAGGTGGCTTACTTAATATATACCACATGTTATACTTCTGGTAGCTAGTGAAACAAAGCCAAAAGTAACAAAAAAACAGCCTCAACATGCAACATTTAAGAATATCTTGTATGCTCAAATATAATGTATATGTACCCTGTATCTATCCTTGAATTTTGTTGTAAACAACAATATCTATAAAAAGAGAAACTATACTTGTCTATATTAAAGACCTTTTACTTTTTGTTTGCTTGTTTTCTGTGCATATTTCTTTTGTAGGTGTAAATATTATTATGATTATTTTTCTGTTTGTTTTTAAATGCCAAGTGCAATCAATACTGTACGTATGAGTCTCTGATAACAAGTATGTAATAATGTTTAACACACTCATTCATGTATCCATGGGTACCAGGGTCACAAGTTTGTCACAGATTGTGAGAATCCATTTAGATTCTTGCTAACAATTTTACGAGAATCGTGTCAATTCTCCACTATTCAATTGGTATGTTAAAATGTTATCTTAGGCGAATCAACTTGGATTCTTGCAAGAGTAGATTCTCTTCAATTTTCTGGCCCTGCATGGTCAAAAGTCTGACATGGTAAACTAGATTCACCATATTGTATATAAACTTGCAATCTTTACATACTAATGATATAGAATGGGACAACATATGCGCATCAAAGAGTTATATTGTTTCCCTTTCATGCTATGCTTAACACAGCTCACTTTTATTTTGTATGCATTACCAGTCAAATCTAACCTATACTCCCGGCTTATATCCTCATATTGTTTGTTTTCTTTATTTTGTATGGAGCAAAAATTATCGTGTTTGGAATCCGATAAAGTTTTTGATCATGAATTGCCATTTATTAGCGAGTACTCATGTATTGGATTAGCTGCCATTTTGGAAGGGACCGTAAACTTTGTTTTGTGTCCAAGGTTAAAATGCAATCATTCAAATAATCTTAGCATTTAAAAAAAGGGATACCATTCTAGTTTGGAAGCTATTCACTTGATTGACTTTTAATTAAAGGAGGGTTGTTGGTCCAAAGCATGTTTCAAATATTCCCTTCAGCATGGCAGCCAATCTAACAGATGGGAAATTATTATATTCAGGATTTAAATGTGTCTCTGAAATACATGTTAAAATTTCAGTTGATTTTCTTGGTAATGAAATACCAGTAATGCATATTTCTTTGAATTTGTAGAAGGAAGAGTATAAATCGTTGCTTAGGCCAACAACAAAAATAGTTGTGTTGCCCTCATCCGGCCGGGTCAAAATTCTGAGAATGTGGGCCGGGTATTTTTTTTTCAAGAATTTTTTTTTTAAGATTTTTTTTTTTTCAAGATTTTTTTTCAAGATTTTTTTTCTCAAGATCTTCCAATCTGTGAAAGAGATGGGCAAGAAACCAAAATATTCACCATTGGGTTGAAAATACATCCAGTAAGCATTTTCCTTAGTATCTTTACACATGTTGACTGAAATAATAGGTATAAAATCATTGATTTGGTCAAATTTAAAAATTAAAAAAAAAAAAAAAAATCCAACCGGCCGTCCTTCCCGATTTTAGGCTTGTGAGGGCAACACAATTTATTTATTTTTCTTCCTTATTTACTGGTTACACTTGAATAACTTGATCCGTTAAGAATCACAATTCTTGTGCGGTGAACGCCACCATTTGGTTGGCATATAGCATACCGGTTAGTAAGTGGTGACTATTATGTTCCAAAGTGATCAAAGGAAAAGAAATGTTGTAATGGTGTTAAATATTGGACATTCACCTTATTGGTGAGATATGAAAATGTAATGAAATGTTTTCTTTTAAATTTTAAAATCTTTGTTTCTTTCAGGATTGATGGGCGGGTTGGCTAAAACACACAATTGCACTTGGTTAATATCCTTAATTTTGTGTAATGTCTATGGCAACAAAACCTTACGGCTTTGTGAATGTGATTTAATACACACGTCTTTCCCTATATCCTTAAAAACAAACTTGGCCATCCCTATATTTGCAGCGTGGTTGCCTAAAAGAATAGGGAAGTTGTATTTGTACGAGGTTTCAAGTTTAGTGTATCTATGTTTCTTTATATTATTTGCTTTAAAACCTTTCAAAAGTTGTACTCAGAGATTATGTTTTGGCCAGCATAGCTGCACAAATTCAATGTTCAACATTATAAGTGTTTGATTCTTTCGCTGATATGGCAAAATACCTGTACTTTTTGTGTCACTTTAAATTGAGGGGTTACGTCAACATGTATTTTAATGATCGCATAATGATATTAAGACTTGAGTGTTCGAACCTTGTGATCAATGAATTTTAGCCTTGGAGCAGAAATGTTGCATCTAAGACTTTATTACGCATTGACATCACTTCCAAATAAGAACCGCCTCCCAACTTAAGGTGACACAAAGGTATAAACTGGTCGTATCTTGTGGTCTGTTACATTTTCTAATTGTAATTTAATATACCTTCATATACCTTGTTAATTTGTGTGGACATTGAGGAGGCAAAATGCTAATGGTGTTTGCATTGCATTTTATAATGGAGTAAACCCATTGGTCAGGCAGGAATAAGCCAGATATTTACATCAGTTCACTATCAAGTATTACTCAGTGGGTCTTTCATCATATACAGAATTTGCAATAACTGATAACAAAAGGGAGAGGGACAGTATAGCTCTAAATAATCTCTGTATGTATATTATATTTGATATGTCGGTGTCTTTATTCCACCATAATTCTAGAACGGCAATGGTTTAAAAAAAAAGCAAGGTTACATTTACTAACATTGCAGCTTGATATTGACTGGCTACTGCACATCATTTCAGAAAAATGTAGAATAACTTTTGTTTTAAATGATGAACATTTAACAAAAGGCACAAACATGCTGAAGAAATCAAATATGGAAGGAGATTTTGTACTACATAACATAATAAGTGCTGATACAATAGAAATAATTCAATTTGTTATGTTATCACAGAGTCAAATTTACATCCATAGTGAATTGCACTGATAACTCATACCCCACATAACAGTGTAATGCTGGTTTATTCTCAACTTGAATTGGCTATAATGCACTGTGACAGACAGTATTAAATGTGAGGTGAAAGTGTATGTTTCATGGAGAGAGAGATTTAAGTGTGAAAGCCCTGTTTATTATATATTATAAAACATTGTAACATAGCTTTGCAAAACATCAAATACTTTCACAACAATGTTTTTGTTATGAAATGGCGGACAATTCTCAATAAAATGTGAGAAATATTATAACATTGATGTTGCTTTATTGTTTTATTTAATTTGTTTATGTTACTGCTATGCTGTGGGATACACATTTACTGAACTATTATTGTATTCCTGGTGGGGCCAGTCAGGTATAATGTTGTAATCATCCGCGTGAACGAAAAAAACCGTGAAATAAGAGTGCTTTTTCGACCACAACCGCCAATTTCAGAGAATAAGGGTGTCTTTTTCAACTAAGGGCTGCTTGGGCCATTATGGTTAGGCCTATAAGACAAATTTACTAACAATACTGAATCACCCAATTACTTTTTTCCAGTCTAAACTCTTGGCTTGAGGATCTATATCCTTTGCTATGAGTATGATTCGTCCAGCTAATCCTTGTGCTAGGGGTCACTTTTTCCTTCTTTTAGATTCCGCGTTTTTTCACACATTTCACACGGATGATTACAACTTTTATACATGAGTGCCCCCCCCCCCCCCCCCTCCACCGGAATATATTGAGGAAATTTGGAAAAAAACTACCATCACAAATTCAAACAGGAAAATCTTAAATTCAACACTCAAATTCAAACAGAGGAAAGTTTTATTCAACACTTCATAAAATAAAGCAACACGTTGCAATGAATTTCGATACTTCCCATAACATATGATAATAAATATAGTTGCTGTCATAATGTTTTGGACGAAATTCCAAGTCTGCAAGTGTATGCTGTGTGGACCTGGGAAAAAATGCATTTGCAGCGTGCAATAAAATATAGCCAACCGGCATGCGCGCAAGTTTGGTCAAATTTGTCCAACATTGTGACAGTGACTATAGTAATAGGTATGCAATAAATTTTCAACACTTTATAAAATATATATAATCTGATTATAGCAATATGTTTGCAATAATTTTCAACTCTTCATAAAATATATAACATCTGATAATATTCTTTTTTGAATAAATACTTCAAAATATTAACAATATAATAATAGGAACTTTGTAGTCATGCGAAGGTGATATGATCAAGGGAGTCAAATCACATGGGGACAATTATCAGTTTTAACTTTTGTGCATTTTTAGATGCAGTTTGTAACTCTACAGTATGGTTCACATCTCACTGAAGTTCGTTCTTTTGGTAACATGGTGACAATTTACCAGTCCTCAAAATTGCCTGTATCACATCGTAATTTGCACTCAAAAATAGACCTCTTGCTAGTGATACAAGGTTTTCTAGTTTAAGCTATTGCCAAATGTAAATTGCCTTCCATGAATAGGAATTGCACCTCATGCGAATTGCACTTCACGAAGAGGAATTGCACCTCAAGAGAAACAAACTAAACTCCTCAAAAAAAGTTTGGAAATAGCAATCACTACAATTTTGCTTGAGAATATAGGGAGGTCACAATCAAAATGTGCCAACATTATCACTATTTGTGCTCCAAAGGCAATAGAGCATCACTATACACCAGTGGTTCCCAGTTGGGGTCGCGACGCACTTTTTGTAGGGTCGCGGACTTGTCTAATTTAACAAAAATAAAATGCTATGTTTTCATGAAAAGTGAATTTGCAAATATATTTGCTAATAACCAATGTAACTTATCGCCTCCCCGTGATATAATCGATCATTCCAATCATAGTAACACATGTCACTTTGTTCTGTGAGGGGTTGCGCTCTGATGCTGGTTTCTGGAATGGTCACCACCAGAAAAAGGTTGGGAACCACTGCTCTACACTAGTTGTCAATGTAACACTTCACTGAACAGATGACAGGAGTTGTCCAAACTTTTTTTGAGGATTTTATATGCAGTTGTTTTATCAGTAACTTCAAGATGTGCTAATGTTAGCTTCGTTTGGCCGACCTCTAGATGTACCAGGGGGTTAAAAAAAAGTAAACCCAAGTTCAAGGTAACTTTTTCAACCACATTTATAGTTTCAGAGAATTTGTGTTTACTTATTATTGATCAGCAGTAAGTAAGTTTCGAAATTATACTAAAAACAAATGGTAACTTGGTTGGTTCTTCAGATAAGGTTCATTTCAGAAAACATGCACAAAACGTTGTCCAATCATGTGTATTTACGATACAGCTCCCATAGACAATTCCCTTTGTGCATTCCATTTCTACTAAAGGACGCTCCGTGGACAAGTCAGTTTTGTGCATGCTTTCTGTAATGAATCATATCTGAAGAACCAACCAAGCTTAACGTACCATTTTTTGAGGATAATTTCAAAACTTACTACTGATCAAGTAATCACACATTCTCTGAAACTATAGTATAAATGTGGTTGAAAAGTTTCTTTGAACTAGGGTTAAACCACCCGCTATTTAACCACCCGCTATTTAACAGAGGCCAATAAGCCTGCATTAGGCAAAGAACTATACTACTTACAAAGCAATGCATTGAAAAAGGGCAGATTTGGTTAGCCCATATTAAAATAAGAATATCAACTAACAGTTGAACGGAAAAAGAATGACATGTCAGGCATTTATATGATGTGATCAATTAAAGAAGGATGGGTAGCAGGAAATCTAATTTGTCTTTTTAAGACCAAAATATTTCAGTATAATTTATAAATTCCTGTTTTTTCAACAATATTTTCCTGTTAAGTTTGTAAACCAGAAGGGTATTACGGTAACTATCGATGAAATAAAGTTGAAATTTGAGATGCCAAAAATATTTCTTTTGGTGTTCGTAAATGAACTTCTTCTTTGAATGATGGTACGGCTAGCGTCAATAAGGGATATAAACACTAAATCATAGGCACAAATTTGATGGCTTGGAAATTTCCTTGTGGAATGGGAGTTGGATCTCTTATTCAGTGAATGTGATTGGAATTCTCTAAAGGTTTTTGTGCCTACTATTTCCATGCTTGGACTTATTGCTCACTTTTGTGAATAAGGCAGGCACTAAACCAGTACTGATTTATTGTGGAGAAAGTATCACATTATTTTCTCATGGCCTTTTCTTTAGACCCTCTGGTTTAAATCTTTTGAAAACCCTACTGGTTTTAATCTTTTGAAAATATTGATCTAATTGAACTCGGATATAAATAAATACAATAACTTTACTATCTACTATTTTTTTTAAATTTTAACTTCGTAACTTTAAATTATGTTCCAATTAATAGGAGGTCTGCTCCCTCAAATCAAGAAAGCTTTTTACTATGCAGAGTAAATATTAATTCAAGGAATTATTTCATTTTTTGGACTTAGTCAGGCAATAACCGGGTAGGTCAGGTAATAAATGGTTGGTAACCCCCACATATTTTAAAACGAGCAACACTCTACATTTTACACCTAAAAAGTCTGAAAATATGTTCAAAACAGAGGATGGTGGAATACTTGACCGGGAGGAGAGGTGACACGAGAGAGGCATCAAAGAAGCAACCTGGGAGGGTTGAACAGCCATCACTGTTAAAGAAAGGGTGCTATGGTTCCTTCCTATTGTCACCAGCAAGGGAAAAGGAAATTCTGTAGGTTCCAAGTCATTGATCACATGACATACCCGGGTGTAGGTCATGTGATTTCCAACAGGTAAGTCCAGTTCTTGAATTAATGTATTCTGTTTACAGCTACAGGATACCTGAGAATATTTATCTGTTTTATAAGATTTTCTCTAGTTGCATTCAGAATCATTGGCCGGGTTTAGGATCTCTAGAGCCGGGTCTTTGCTACCAAGGTTTAGTGGGGAACAGTTTTGGGCTATTGAGGAGACACGAGTCTAGTGCTAGATCGGTGCATTAAGTGCCTGATGCATAAAAGACAACCACTAAACCACACTGGTGCTTGGTGAGATTGGTGAGAATGTATGATTGTTTACGACAACTTACTTTGAATAAATACATGCATGCATGAAAACCACTTTTGATTTTGAGGGTAAATGTAGTTAAGTGGTATACTGTGCCAGCACATCAACATTGAAATAACTGGGTTTTTTTGGAATGAAGCGAAGAAAAAAACCTCATCTGTTCTACGGGAAAATGGACCCCTCAGTAAGGGTCGATCGGTTGGGAGTTATTGGGGCTTTTTTTCTTCAAAATCTTCGCAAATTTCAACAATTTTTGAAATGTTGAAATAAAAAGTTCAAAATTGCCAAAAATGTTCCGATAGTTTTTGAAACATTATCAAAACGATTTTTTAAAAGGAAAACAAAATGGGATGGTTGGCCCAGTAGAACATTGTTTTGTTGTTTTTTCTTCGCCTTAAAATAGGGACATATAATACAAACCCAGTATTTTAGACCTTAGCCCTTTTGATCTAGGGAGCAGATCACATTTGACGATTGATTTTATCTCATTACAGGTCGAGGGTTTAGTGCAACAAAGGGCTATCTGCATTTTTGGCCAAAATTAGATTTTTGTATCAAAAAGATCAGGAACCTAATTTTCCTAATGATTTATAATGCACAATGTTCCAGGTTTGAATAGCATTTCTTTTAACTTGTCAAACCAGAAGGTGACAATGATAGAAATCTTTAATTCACTTTTTCTCAAAATAGCCAAAATCCAGATAGCCCTTTGTTGCACTAAACCCTCGAGGTATACTAAATCTTAATTAGTAACAATTTGAATAGCCCTTTTCGAGACATACTATTTCTATTTCTACATTTAAAATACCCAGTAATCAGCGGCAGAACACAGAATAAATCCAGATTTTAAAACAAGGATCCCATACAATTTATATCAAATTTCACTCTAAAATTTCACTTCAAACATCTACTTTGCTTAAAAGCACTTAAACTGGGTTCTCTCTATATTAAAAAATGTAGTTGTCTACAAAAAGGAATATAAACTGCCATCTCTCAACATACAATTTTTAAATTTCGCGGCAATTGAAAGTCCTGGTGTCAATGAAATCATAGTTATACAATTACTTTGCACAAATTTGAGCACCAATAACCATGACGTCATCGACACCGGGACTTTCGATCGCTGTGAATTTTCATAATTGCATGTTGAGAGATGGACGTTTTTATTCGTTTTTGTCATAAGCATGATGTTTCGTTCTATTATATAAGAAATTTGGGATCGATAATTATTTTTCTAACATTATTAATAGACAATGTTGTGCTTTCGGGACACTTCCTTTAAATGTCTTGGTAACTTATCATAATCATAACACAACAAGGACCCAACTATGAAATTGCAAGGTTTAAAAACCCTCAATAAAATCAGTATTGTAACTCCTATTCACGACTACGACTATCTATAATAGCTCTATGCCTCAAATATTGAGAGACGAGTGGCTATTTCCAATTGAAATCCATATTGCCCCTATTGCCTTAATCTTCCCCATTAGGGGGGTGAATTTCAAATGGGGTTACTTGCATGGGTGACTCCATTTGAAAAATGTACACCATTAGAGTCATGTCTTCCAAAGGGGTGTATATTTCAAATGGAATGGCCCAATATTTACACACATTCATCACAAATTATATTGCCAAATGCATTTCAATAAACATCAAGGGTTTCCCTCTCTTTGACATGGGAACCACAGATAACAATAATTGTGTTACCTCATTGAAATCAATGGATGATATACAGTATTATAAGTTGATATGTCTTGCGTCAATTATGACCATTTTGATGTGACATCATGTACTAAAAAAAGGGGAACATCACTTGGTATAGAAATGCGCATAAGGATGCACCCATCCTTTTTCTTCAATGTTTTTATATCCATGCATTTGTTACAAGTGCATTAGGCAAAATAAAAAAACCAAGTTGGTCTCAAAAGATTGCGTGCATAGCTTTTAAAATTCACATTTTACATGCATAACTTTTGTTTTCATGAACCTTTGAAAATGATAGTTGTGACTGTATGGAATGTTTTTCCCAACATTAAAACAGTATTTAAACTGAAATACAACTGACTCCAGTGATTTATTGGACTATGCTTCTTAAAATTTTAATTTCACATTCTGAAGTTTTATATCAGCATGTTCTTGCTTCACACAGAGCCTGTCTCATGTTTAAAAAACCACAAAAAACACCCTCAAACACATTTCCCGTAACATTTTGTTACTTAATATTTTGCATAGCCCTTTTCAGGTTTCCTCTCTGAGACAACATTTTGTACCTATAGTTGTCATCAGAATGGTTTGCCGATTTTGAGCATACTTTCAGCGTCTGTTGCATTTAGTGTGCCAACCGTGATGGCTGTAATCAGGTGCATTAATTGGAGACATGTACATGAATTGTTAGCACCCCTCTGAACTAGATTATCAATTGATTTGTGGATATGGATATGTTGTCCTGAAATGTTGAATGCCATTGGGTTGAGTTCTTGGATGCATCAAAGGTATGGGTTGTAGGGTGCTGCCTGATCTGGTATGGGCTATTGGTATGGTTCCAACAGACACCACTAGCTGCTGCTGCTGCTGCTGCTGATTGGGAACAATGGAAGAATGGATATGGGGCATTTGTTGAGGATCTGTACCACTGGATGGCACAGGGGTAAGAATTGGTATTGGCTGGTGGTGCTCTTGTTGTTGCTGCTGCTGTCCTTGCTGTCGCTGTTGCTGCTGGTGTCTGTGCTGCTGCTGTCCTTGCTGCTGTTGCTGCTGCTGTTGTTGTTGCTGCTGTTGCTGCTGGTGTCTGTGCTGCTGCTGTTGCCGCTGCTGTTGCTGGTGTCTGTACTGCTGCTGTTGCCGCTGTCCTTGCTGCTGTTGTCTGTGCTGCTGCTGTTGTTGTTGTTGTTGTTGATGCTGCTGTTGCTGCTGCTTTTGGTGTCTGTGCTGCTGCTGTTGCTGCTGCTGGTGTCCATGCTGCTGTTGGTGCTGTTTACGAGTCTGCTGTTGCTGTTGCTGGTCATGGTGCTGTTTTTGCTGTTTCACTGCAACCTGCTGTGAAGCAGTCGAGCTTGTGATCTCAGCCATTCCAAGCCTAGTCTCTCCAGATTTTCTTACATCATTGCAACGTAGCAACATGACTTTTGGTTGGCTGCTGCCATCATGCCAAAACTGCTGATTAAACGACACTGATTTATACCTATCACCTAAAGACGCAATGGCTGTGGATTTGATTGAGTAGTTGGTGTATCGGTGACTTAGATTGGCCTCTATTGAAATCCTTGACATCATAGCACCCAGTTTATTGAGTCCGATTGGAATGTTATGATACCAAAAGCCAGTAATATAAAAAGTTACGTTTGGTCTTTGGTATAAGGCAGTGCACCCAGGATTCAATTTCTTGAAGTATAACTTGAGCGCTGCTACTGGACACAAGGGTCTGCCATTTGCATACATCCTCGGCTTGTGCTTGTTCTTATCTTGTGATATGTTCTGCTTGCCAAGATTACTTTTACCCGGTTCCTTTTTCAACTGCACATATTCCCTACCAGCAGAATCGACCTTGAATTCAAATGAGTCGATATGTGGATTTTGTCGTGTTTGATTACGATTAAGAAAAAGTTGAACAGAGAACCAAACCAAGTTCAGCAATTTTGTTGGTGTGTCCGTACCAAACACATTGGATGACATAAGCTTGGACAGATCTTTATCACTGATGGCAGGATAAGAGACCTTCTCGACTCCTTCAAGATCCCTCTGCTTGTAAAGATAACGAAGCATACTGTTAGCGGCGTTGAATGACCCATCTCTCAAAATGTTGATATGTCTATGAAAGGGTGCCGAGGTAATGTGGCGATTAATTGCACTTCGGAGGCCACAGAGAGCATTTTTACTATATTTGGACCCATCTTTCTTCCTAGCTTCCGCATAGAACTGTCGCAAAGTTTGTGCAAGCTCCTCTGCAGGGAGATTTTCAAAGTTTTCATCTCTGTTACGGGCAATGCGCCATTCTGTGAATATAAAATAATAAGTAATATATAGACTCGGACAAACTGGCATGAATTAAATTTACAAAGACCTTAAAAAAATACACTCTTTCAAACCCAGTCCCTCTCGGCTCGTATTCGCGGCGATAGGATTATCCATTCGACCACAGGGGACTGTGTTTACATGGACACCAGAAGAACGAGCACTTATGTATACAAATCCTTTGTTGAGAGTCTAAGCATGATTCTAGCCGAATCTATGACAAGCGAAACTCAAGTATCGATCAAATGATACCAAGTAAGTGAAATGTTACTTTATATGTAATTTGACCAAAAAAATGCATTTAGGGGGCTATAATTTTCTTCGGGAGGGGGGGGGTCACAAATATGTCAATGGCCGTTGTTAATAAATTTATAACCCCCCCTATCCGATACAAAATAATGTTATGACCCCCCCCCCCCCCCGGCCTATCGAAGTTAGATTTTTTAATGACTAAAATAGCAAATAATGAAAAATAAACCGGAAAGGTGTTGTAAATATGTAAATTTATAAGGGATATGCTTAGATGAATGCGCGCAAAGCGCGAAAAAAATTGCCGTTTTGAAATGTTAGAATCTGAATTGCTACACAAAACTATAACCCCCCCTATTTTAGATTTTACAAAATTATGACCCCCCCACCATATTTGTGGCCCCCCCCCCTCCCGAAGAAAATGACAGCCCCCTTAGATAAAAACTTAGAGGGCATTCCACAAATAAGATCACATAACATGCTTTCAAACTACCTTTTCAGCGAGTTAGACACATATGTTTTGTTAAACTTTTTACTAAATGTTTTGAGCAAAAATACACAAGGTGCATTCTGTAAGTGTCTCACCTTTAAATCTTCTCACTCCCCATGATGTTGCCCTTAATGTTTCATTTGAGTTGTCTTCTAATTCTTCTTCAATCTGCTTCAGGTCCGACTCAGAAAGTTTAACAAAAGAGTCATGCTGGTGGTCAATCTGATCCAGTTCTGATTCAGACAATTTGACAAAAGTGTTGGATTGATGTTGTTGTGCAAGTGGATGGTCTACTCGAGGATATGTGTAGTGGAATGACTTGGTGAAGTTATTATTCTTGTCTTGAGTGATTTGAGTCTGTTCTGATGGCTTATACAGTTTCACATTTGATGGATGTAGTGCTGGTGCAGGTTTGTGTGGAGGAATTGTTTCTTTTCCAGATACTTTGGCTACATGAGTGTAATGATTTGTAAAAGAACTCTCATATACAAAATCACTCTGAAGAGATGGCTCCTTACTCCGAGTGACACGTTGTACAAAATCACTCTCAAGAGATGGCTCCTTGCTTTGAGTGACATGTTGGCTGGATTGATATGGAATAGAATGGAAGTTGTTCAAGTGAGTATTCAATCCTTGCTGATTCACATATTCAACATGGCATAATGTACATGTGTACGATCTACTACCTAGCTGTGATGAGATATGCCTTGGAGAAGGATATGGTGCAAACCGAATGCTCGATGCACAGGTATAGATCTTCTTGCGGTTCCATGGTCTACATTGTTTACGTGTCTGTGTATGCTGTAGCTTATGACTCTGGTAGGTATCAAAATGTGAAAAGTATTGTTTGCAGCGAATACACAGAAAGGGTTTCAATTTGCACTTCAAAGGGACTGATTGATAACATGGTACATGATCTGAAACAAAAATGAAAAATAGTAAGGGGTTAGATATGTTTACATGTATCTATCTACAAATTTTATTTCAGCTTACAATGGGCTACGATATTCCTTTGAAATCAACACACCCCCTATGGAAGGGAGTGTGAATTTCAAACAGGGTTAGTGCATGGGTGACTCCATTTAAAATCTACACTCCCTGTGTGGAAGATTAAGGTCATGTCTTCCATGAGGATTGTATTGATTCCAAATGGAATATCCCAAATGTTACTACAATGTATAATAGGTATCATTCCAATTTCCATGTTCCAAATTATTTCCAGATTATAAAGAAACTATAACAGGGCTAATGGCTTCCTTAACTTTATGTATTGGCATAACCAGATATTTGCAATACAGATGAAGAGTGGTTCATTTATCATTCCATAAGATCATTCCATGTTCCAAATTATTTCCAGATTATAAAGAAACTATAACAGGGCTAGTGGCTTCCTTAACTTTATGTATTGGCATAACCAGATATTTGCAATAAAGATGAAGAGTGGTTCATTTATCATTCCATAAGACCATTCCATGTTCCAAATAATTTCAAGATTATAAAGAAACTATAACAGGGCTAGTGGCTTCCTTAACTTTATGTATTGGCAACCAGATATTTGCAATACAGATGAAGAATGGTTCATTTATCATTCCATAAGACAAAAAGCATGTTTTCTTTAATTGCACTCTGAAGAGGTGCATATGCATAGGATTAGGATGTCTTTCACAAACAACACTCTACTAAAGGGAATCTGTAATTGTCCAGTTTGACCTCCATATGAAACCTCTAATAATATAGTTCTCCAAAGAACCAAAAATGGTTCTAAACAGGTAATCATAACAAAATCATTACTTTCTTATGAAAATGCACTTGGAATAGGGTCAGGCTTTGTACCAAAATAACCTTACAAGTGTCTCCTAATGCAGGTATCAATGTGAATCTTGAACATACATACCCTCCTCAAGGATAGTCAATGCCTAGTTATATTATTAATGGTGAATTTGAACTAATCTATATTTTGGATTGGACAGACAAATCTCTGAAAAATCTTCACCTTTAATTAAACTTCGCCCATATTATACGAGGGTCATTCAATAAGTTCTACCTCCTACCTCATAACTTTGCTGTTATACAAGCCAGTCATATGAAATATTTCACAATTGAAGCTTTGAATCTCTGCTACAAAACCATAGTAGATTGGTCTTAATAATCATTGTACTTTTCTAAATATGCAGTAAAAACCAAACTTCCATTTAGTGTGACGGGAACGGGTAAAAAACAGCCAAATGTCTCCTAAGTGCCATTCATTTTCGCCAATTCTAAGAGACAAAATGTACCTATTGGTCAATTACAATCGTTCTAAGTTACAAATATCTCTTGTTCAGACTTTAAACAATGATACAAGTGACCGATTTCTTGGCGGAAAATGCCCTCTAATTAGCCAGAACCAGATCAGGAGAGCCATCAATTTTAACCCTACCATAGAGAACCGCTGCAAAAGTCATATGGCTTTTCATATGAACTAAGAGATCTTCATTATACAGGACTAAATGAATATATTTCAAGTCCCTCGAAGTTATATTTTTCTATCACTGACTACATGATTAACTATTCAAATGTTGAATATAAGGAAAACTGATAAATTTACTATCATGTTAAGATTTATCATTTGAGACATCACTGTGACTTGACTTGTGACAACGATCATTTGGCTGAATATCAGTATTCTTGTATGCTAAAGGCGTGTAAATACATTCAAGTTGATATTATACTATTTTCAAGCTACAAAGGTTAATATTGCCTACAATCTGATTTATACATGATAGTATAGCATTATATTTAGAATTCATCCATTGTTTTCTATTTTAATTCCTTTAATCGGGCAGTAATACCTAATCATACAATACGGAGAGAAAACGAAAAAATATGTATTTATCTTTGGGGTAATTTTCCGTGTCCGTTGTCCAAAATCTCTCTCTGGCTTTAATTGCATCATGACAAAAGTGAAATAGGTATCAATTAGACTTTACTATAAATGTGTAGCTATGATTCAGAGTTATAATCATGACAAATGTCATGAGGCTGACATTCATATTAGCGATGTTATGAGTGAGGAGGTAGAACTTATTGAATGACCCTCGTAGAAACAACAAATTGCACTAGGTGAATCTTCAACTGATGCAGTACAGGACAGGATGAATCTCGACCTATGTTTTTTTCTGAGGGAAGGTGAATAAAGATTGATATGATGAGGGAAGGTATGAAGTTTCTAAAGACAGGTTATTGCAAGTTACTGGAACACCCTGTGCTACAGGGCCTATTGTCGGAAAAATAGTTTTTAATAAAAAAGTGGCTTATATCATGGACTTATCAGACAGGACTATACAGGGTGAGTCAAAAAGACTGCAATAGTGGAAAGAAGCCATTTTGTTCTCAAAACCAAAATGCATTTTAAAACTTTTTAAACGTTGCAAGAATGATGTATTTAATCCTAACTTTGCGTGAAAAAATGAAGTCAATATCATTTTCCGTTTGCCTTTGGTGAACCTTTTGACCAGTGCACCCATTTCACACGTTTGTCCACGAGATACCCAAAATATGCATCAGATCACAAAATGTGCCTCTATTCAAATTTAGAAGCTTGAGTTCATTTGTGATGTTATTGGAATTTGATGCATCCTTTATTGTTTACATGTGAGTTAGCCTAATCAATTATAATCATACCCATGCTATGAAAGCGTATAATGTTCTAAATTTTAATAAAAAACTGACATTTTCCATTTTTTTGTTGGCGGGATATTCAAATATGAAAATGCAATGTGTGCCATTTCAACTGAAAATCACTGTACTCGTGGACAAACAGGTAAATTTGGTTGTGCAGCAAAGACGGTCACCAAAGACAAACGAAAAATGCGATCGACTTCATTTTTTCACACAAAGTTAGGATTAAATACATCATTCTTTTTTAAAAGTTTTAAAATTCATTTTGGTTTTGAAAACAAAATGGCTTCTTTCCACTATTGCAGTCTTTTTGACTCACCCTCTATTTGGCTTCCTCGGGACTGGACAGTAACGTAACTTAACAGGCGCAGCTTTTATGCACACGTATGTATCTAGTATCTTTCGCTTTTCAACGCTCGTGTGTATACTCCAGCGCCGCGATGCAATTAGTAGAATACGCGGTTACGTCATTGTTGCGTGATGGCCAAATAGACTATAGGCTGGCCATTTTTAAATGGTCCCAATAAATGGGTTCTCTCTCCCTCTCTCTCTCTTGTTTATATATTAATTTATAATTGTACCTTGTTCGTTTGAGCTCACCTAACACAGTTTTGACAGTGTTTTCCCGAATAAATACAATTTTCACTACTCAAGATGGTGGCTGTTTCTTTCTGATAAGTCCATGCTTACATTATTGCTTATAAATAGTACCTTTTTTTGAATGCCTCGTCCTGGTCCAATCAGTCTGTGTGGAGGTTGATGTTGTCGTAAGTTGAACAGTTTGAGTGGCCATATTAACTGGCCTACCTTTGACTGTAGCCATTGTGTTCACCTACAGAAAGTAAAACCATCATCATGATCATGGGTCGGGTAATTCAACTTGAGGGTGACTGACTATGACTATGACTTTTTTATAATATCATTGAGTTGTATGATAACAAGATAGCATGATATTGATAGACTGTGAGTCTGTGTCACAGTCTGATTATCATTATCAAAAGCATTCAGGCCCAGTGGCGTAGATAGGATTTTGTTCAAGGGGGGGGGGGGGGGGGGGGGGGGCAAGATTTCTGATTTTTGTGTGTAAAAGGTTGCCCCACATTTTTTTGCAGTTACCTCATAATTTCATGTAAGTGTAGTGTGTGGGGTGGGGGTAGGGGGGGGGGGGTGGGGGTAGGGGGGGGGGGTGAGGTCCAAACATTTTGCAGGGTCCAAACATTCATTTTGCACGAAAAAAAAGTCGCACAGTCCAAAATTAGAGCACAGTCAACAACTAATGGCCAATCCTAAGGGTTTTCATCTGTTTTCTCTATAACATTTTCCTTTATTTAGCCCACGGCACTGTTGTAGTGTTGCATAAATTTGTAGACTAGGCCTGCAGGCTGCAGGCCTACATACAAATTTGCCTTCTATATGTTGTAAGAAAGCATATCATACATGTCAGATGTGTAGCCTAGGCCTACTGTAAGTCTGTAGGCCTAGGCCTAGACAGTGTCATGAGTGTAGGTAGGGCCTAGGCTACTACTTGTGCAGGGTATATTTTCATTTTGGCTTCAGGTGAAATTTACATTCATTTGACTTTTTTTGTAACTCATTCGACAATTCTTAGCCTACACAGTACAGGTTCCAATCCAGCACTCAGCAGCATCCTATCCTCCCCCCTCCCATGCTCCCATATGGCATATGATCATATTCATGACACTATACTATTGACAGATGACTGAGCCTGAGAGCTGAGCCTGAGGCTGAGTGAGACTGAAAGTTTTTTCACTGAGTTTGTTGTTGCCTGCTGCACTGGACGTCTTCTTCTTCTATGATGTTTTACAAGCTTGGCGTATTAAGGTCTAACAATAATTTCTACAGATTCATATTCAGATTCACTTTCAATCATGAACTACGACGACTTATGACTGATGAGTCTGAGGCTGAGCAGACAAAAACGCGTCGTCTGCTACTCGTAACTCGGTGTTCATGACATTAAAATACACCATTTTTGCCAACTTACTTCAATTTACGAATTACGGATACATTTTGTCTTCATATGCTTCAGATATATTACACCAAACCTCTTGTTTCGAAAATGTCAAATATTCGAGTTAGAAAAAACTACAAAACTTGGCAGAAAAAATAACAGAATTTGTTTCCGTTTTGGGTTTGTTATTATCAGAGAAAATTCCTTTTATTAGCCGGAGCACCGAAATGATAAGCAACTGGCAACGTTGTAAATCTATTTTTATAATCTGAAAAGGAAAATCCCAGAAAGACGAAACAGGCCGCACAGGGTCGAGTACGTGATCGTGAACTGTGTGTGTGTCATTGTCTCATTCATTTTCAACACTTTCCAGTTGAACATCAAAAATCGTGAGTATTAACTTAAGCTTTTTATAACAGAGTTTAGCTGACAGTTGATGTTCACATTTGTCAGTTCATCCACCCAGTGAATGATTGATTATACCCTTATTTACCACAGTTAGCAGTCGGCTAGAGCATGCCATGATTCATGAAAATTAAAATAAGCTTTTTTTATTTTAGATTTTTTTAAGCTTATTTAATTTAAGAAATACTATCATTATGATGCCTACCATAACAAAAAAATGGCAATTCTCATGGACAGGGTGATGTCACATCCTACATAAACATGCAAAGCGGAAGTCGCGTTGGGAAAACAAATTTTCAATTCTACATCTACAATCTACATGCAACTACTCGTCAACGCCTTTCATTTCAGCAACTAACTAGACAAGGTATCCCTGGAACCTAGGAATACAAACATGAGCGTACAGACACAAACTGGAATGATCCCCTACTCTCTACGAAGGAGTCTGTGAACTTTTAACGTGCTCGGGGATAGCTCTTCCGATACACGGGAACAACATTTCTATGTGACTTCCGAACCACGATGCGCCATGAATGATCATGCCTACTTCAGTCTGCACGGTCTGAAGGAGGCATGGGACGAGGCTGTGTTAGTGTATCGTATTGAACTCACCCTCAATTGATCCACCAACAGAACAATGATGCGCAGCAGTGTTACGACGCTCTAACCGACTGCACCACCTCGCCCCAAATTGCAGACGTTTGTCAGTTTGTGCAGAACGTGTGAATTGATTCAGCATGAGTCTGCTGAGTGACGTCACATGCCGTTTACCACAAACCAAAGAGGTAAAATAAAGGCCTCTAACACAGCGTGACGCGATCCCTTAGGTATGGGCGAGTAGAGCGTAAAACTGATAGGTAGTTAAAACGTCTTGTTTGTTGTCAACAGCAAACGGTACAAAGTACCTGGATGACGGGTGACCTATAGCAGCGCTAAATAAATGTATTTTATGTGTAGCGCCGCACCGTCCGGCTATAGAAAATATTCTAATTAATAATTGAACAAACACAAATAATTGTTAAATACACACGCTCCGTATCCGTATACTACGTCACAGCGCGTCGCTGAGATCGAAAATAAGTACCTGTGCTCGCTGTAGCGCTACAGCAATCTAATCTTGTTGCTGCGTGTACGCTAGGTAAGGGGAAACTTGTTCAAGTTGGTTCGTTCAATAATCGGTGGTCGATTTATGTGAACAAATTTTACTGTGTAGCAAATTGTTGTCAAATTTCAACCATTCGTTAAAAATGATAAACTGTTCCATTGAAATGCATAGTTATAAAACTGCTACACTTTTAGATTGTATATCAAATTCTGCAGAGTGTGGAGCCTTTAGCTATGCGACACTGGGTAAATTGTACGCTGTCAATAATTATATAATCAAAACAAAAAATTGTCGATCACAGCGTCATGATCCGAGCACTCGCGATCATTACAAATGTTGAGCATGTCCTTGCATGGAATGCATGCAGTGCATTCCAAAACAGCCGCAACGCGGTGTGGGGTCTTGTTGATCCCCCGATTGGTCAATTACATATTTGTTTACAAGAAAGTCACATCTTCCGGTTTTACTGCGCTTGCCATCGCGAATGACGTGGTACCACACGATACACACCAGTCGCATCGGACGCTGGGGAATCGTATACGGTGTGGTCGACAAATGTTTGTTTTCAGTTATAGTCATCGGCACACCCTCTAAGTTTAGGCCTTTCACAATGGACCTACGGCACATATCCCCCTGGCCACAGTCCGACATACGCTGGTGCCATCAGATCAGCTCACTGCGGACTAACTGTGCATGCCAACCAACAACACCAAAGCACCTGATTGGTCAAATTTAAACTGGAGCCTTTTTAATGATCGTCACGCTGCGCCGTAAACGCCAACGCAGTGGTCCAGCTGCGCCGTAACCACCGACGCTGTGGGGCGTGATGGTGCGTGAATAAGCTCATGTTTATTCACGAGTTTTTCAGTTCTCTCTTTTGAGCACCCACCAATCAGAGCCGTGAGGTCGAGATTACGTAGTGCGCACCACGGATGACTGTTGCACCGCTTTGGGTGAGGTTGAACTCGCGTACGTAGTGCGCACCACAGATGACCGTTGCACCGCTTTGGGGTGAGGTTGAACTCGCGTACTTTACCCTGGCTAATAATTGAACGAACAACACGCACTCAGCACAAAGATGATCGCGCCCGAAATTATCATGTTTATGGTTGTGCATGCGTTCACCGGGGGATGACAGTGACACACGGTACACATCTCATAGCAAATGGTTACAAGCTAGAAAATAATAGTTGAGCTAGACTCACAATACTATATTTTGTGAAACTTGAATCAAGAAAGAAACTACTTTGGTGTTTTATGTCACATAATATGCATGCATATCGCCCATCTGTCTTTTTAATTCTTACATTGACAATGTGATCATCCGTATCGACATATCGGGATATTGTCATTGTCGCGATGACGATGTCGATAACAGCCCTAAATGCCGGATGACCCTAACCCTTAACCCATGGCAATAGGTCTATTGGCCCCTTACCAGGTATTTCACATCAATACATGCCCGCTCCCACGCCAATTACAATATGCCATATTTAACCATGTGTCGGTGCTGCGATTTAGGGGTTATGAATTGATATATAGTCTTATCATTTCAATACCAATCCAGTTTTGGCTTCCAAAGGTAAAACACAGAATAATGAATGAATTAGAAATATTTGATGCAGGAAGTAAATGTGATGCACACGCCAACAGGAAACTATGAATTAATTGCCATTGGCCGTAAACAATGACCTCCATAAAACCAAAATAATGTACACTGTAACCTAAAATTCTACTCCAGATGAAATATAATGTGAATGCAAAATCTTACATCAAAGATAGAACAAATGTTATGTCATTACATTTACAATATATTATGCAAGTTTTTCATACTGTACCTTGGTAATCACTTTCATTGCAGATTTAATTGACACCAAGGCTGATTGGAAGACAGAGCAGAAATTCCAATATAATGGCATCAACAAGTGGAGCAGGGTCTAGCAGGTAAATAACTTAAGGGGCTGTGCACCATCAGGAACAGCCTCCGTAAAACTGCCGTAACTTCTTCATTATTCATTTAATCTATATAAAAGCATACTTTTTTTTGCAGAAAAGGTTCAATGAATCCAATCAATCCAACCATGATCATGAAATTGACTATTTAGGGAGAAAATTATTTTAAAAAACCATTTTTTGACCCATTTTAGGTTCTGCAAAGATAACTCAAAATATATGTTGTCAAATTTTGTCATACTAGTTTTATTATACTCCTCATACAATTCTCTCAGGGATCGGTTTTTTTTAGCACTTTTTGGTCTACAATTCAAAAATAATAAAGATTTTCAAAAAAAAGAAAAAACAATTCCTAGGGAATTGTATAAAGAATATAATAAAACTAGTAGCCTATGACAAAATTTGACAAAATATATTTTGAGTTATCTTTGCAGAACCTAAAATGGGTAAAAAAACATTTTTTTAATAATTTTCTCCAAAATGGTCAATTTCATGATCATGGTTGGATTCATTGAACCCATTCCTGCAAAAACAATGTATACTTTTATATAGATTAAATGAATAATGAAGAAGTTACGGCAGTTTTACGGAGGCTATACCGAAGGTGCACATCCCTCTTAACATACAAGACAGAAGGAAGCATATCGTTGCTATTCTGTTAAAACCTAGTATCTCTATCGAGCCCTTCAGCATGTGTAAAGTAATCTTCCTATGTAGCTTTGGACAGTCTGCTATAAACATGTTCATGGGCCCAAAAAACCCCATAAAACCGTGTATTTTAATACTTTACATGTTCAGGGCAAGACCACTTAAAAGTGGTCTTGCCTATGTAAAGTGATCAACAAAAGAAAATCATAGACTTTGTTTATGTCCTATAGAGTGACTTCCAATTATTTATTGACCAATCAGAGTAGATACACATTTGGATGAATCTTTTTGACACAATTTAGTACCACATTTGCCACAAATCCACTATTGTTATGTACATTTTTATTTTGACCATGAAATTGCCACTGACTCTGAGTCCACTTGAAATTGGTGTACAAGTTAATCTTCTATTTTGACTATGAAATGGTCCATGGGTCAACTTGAGAATTGTGCCCATGATCCACCTAGAAAACATTTTAATATTTACATGCTGTATACCCTATTTGAATTAACTTAACCATTTCTGCCATATCACTTCTTATAACAGAGGAGGTTATGGAGTGAAGATTTGTTGTCCACATCATCCTGATGCAGATTTAGTAGATGACTTTCATGCAGGAGATATGATATGCACAGCCTGTGGTCTAGTTGTAGCTGATAGGTAAGTGATTTAGTAGATGACTTTCATGCAGGAGATATGATATGCACAGCCTGTGGTCTAGTTGTAGCTGATAGGTAAGTGATTTAGTAGATGACTTTCATGCAGGAGATATGATATGTACAGCCTGTGGTCTAGTTGTAGCCGATAGGTAAGTGATTTAGTAGATGACTTTCATGCAGGAGATATGATATGCACAGCCTGTGGTCTAGTTGTAGCAGATAGGTAAGTGATTTAGAAGATGACTTTCATGCAGGAGATATGATATGCACAGCCTGTGGTCTAGTTGTAGCCGATAGGTAAGTGATTTAGTAGATGACTTTCATGCAGGAGATATGATATGCACAGCCTGTGGTCTAGTTGTAGCTGATAGGTAAGTGATTTAGTAGATGACTTTCATGCAGGAGATATGATATGCACAGCCTGTGGTCTAGTTGTAGCTGATAGGTAAGTTGACCGCTGGTGATTTGGACTTCAAGAGTCTGCAGTCAGCCAAGCCCAAGGCCAATGTCTGGGTGGACAGGCCACCAATAACGGCCCTTTAATTCAAGCGTTTGATGCGTGCAATGCTATGTAGCAAGGGATGCACATGGCCCCTATAGTTGATTTCAGAAATCTTTGCCAGAAGCCTATGCATGTTTGTATTATGCGAAGAAATGGGCTGTAAAGAAACGATCACGCATCTCATCAATTACACACGTAGCAAAAAAACATTGTCAAAATTGTGGGCTTGTCAGCTTACAATGCCACGCTGAGCAGGTTGTGAACCAGGACAGTGTAGCTTGACAACATGCGATTTGTGCTTTGCCACTGATTGCAGCATGCAATTATAAATGTCTAGTTAACAAGCTGCGTCTTAAAATTCCATGACACTGTCTTGTGGACATTTGCTGTTCCCGTGATCTTTTGGTTTGGTCTGCCATTTTGAAAGTAGCTTTAGTCTAGCCCATCACCATGCTTCTGAACCTGTAACCCAGATCAACAGATAAACGAGCCAAGAACTTTGACAATAATCCAAAAATAGATTCTTGCAAATATTTTAGTTCTTGTCACCGTTTCATACACCAAGATATATGGTGAGATTCTACAGATTCTTGTTGAACTCATCCTCAAGATTCAAGAATCCATTTCTCCGTAACATGCAGGGTTTGAATTAATCGAAGGCATCGAAGGCCATTGTCTTCGATGCCCCACCTAGTAGCCTTGATGCCCTCAATTTCTGGCTGTTTTCATTCCATTCAAAAGTACATAATGGCCTTTGATAAAGTTGGTGCCCCTTTCAAATTGCCTGCCCTTTTCATTTCTTATTTCAAGGCCTGGTAACATGTGACATAACCTGACACCTTATAAATCGAAACTAAGTATGATTATTATGTGACGTTGTCAATTTACATGTATGGTATTTTCCAGATCAGCAACATACAACCTTTCATGGAGAGTAGCATCCTCAATCAGCTGTATCTCGGTACCAGTGTTCTTGTAAGCAATCATTAAATCTTCAAACCTAACTCATGCATTTGTTCCTCCTATACCATTGCAGAGTCATTGATGTAGGTTCAGAATGGCGTACATTTAGCAATGAGAAAGCAGTAGCCGATCCATCCCGTGTTGGTGCAGTGTCGAATCCCCTCCTTAATGGCGGTGATCTGACTACTATGATAGGTAAACCTACAGGTAATGCTGGATTTGATGATAATGGGATGGCTAAATATCAAAACAAAAGACAGGTAAGTGAACCTATTTTTTGAGGGGGGGGGGGGGTGTCTATGAAAGAGAGGCCATCAATTGTTTGATAAATGGTCAAGTTGATAACGCACAAGACTCATAATACGAAAGATGTGACTCCAAGCCCCTCTACAGCTATAATCACTTCAATCATTTCTCAATCATTTTGGACAATACCCAGATGACCTATGAGTCTGGTAGATGACCACAGAAGCCACACAGTGCAATGGCGCCCAGTGTTATAGAACCACATAGTGTTATAGTAGGCAGTGGGCAGTTTGAATGCGAACATGATGCTCGGATCAAGAAATTATTGAACTGATTATAACATGTTTGCATTCTTGGGAAAGATACTTAATCTCATTTGCCTCATTAGCCTTGATCAGGCTTTCTAAAATTTGTATCGGGTTGTAGTAGTCCGGGCTATTGTATACCAAACTCCTTACTGATATTAATCAATAATAACAAGTCCTACAAGCTTATTTATTTAGTGCGATAAAAGCATCCAAACTGAACAGCGAAAATTCATCAGCAGCCGTCCCCTTCACTGACCCACCAATTACTCACTGAACACGCCGGGCGAAGCCCGGTGTAAACTGTGTAGTGATCGCCATTGAGATACCATCGCGGGAGAACGCAGTTCAACTGAGGGCGCTTGCGCCCAAAATGCCTTGTATAATCGTAATAGCACAATTTAATGAATATTTACGATGTTTACCGGTCAAAGGCTGCTTGTCTCTTCTGATTGGATGTTATACATTATGAATGATACATATTCGCCATATTTGGGAATATTACCCCCCACGAAAAACCGTTGGATTTCCATCGGTTTGATAAAGCAGCGAAACATTAGATTGGCATTGCAGAATGTGCAAGGCTTAGTGTTCAGCACAGCTCTCAGCTCGTAAATCCTATGTCACTTGTCTTAGCACGCTATATTCAGCTTAATAGAGAAGGGTGGGATTTCCGTGTTATGGTGTTAGCAACGTCAGATGGTTACGGACAATATGGGACTGCGTTATTCCGGCTATTGCCTCATCAACCCAAGCGATGTTTGGGGAGCTGTTATAATTAGAAAATGTCATAATCTAAGTGCTGATAGGCTGTGCACAATGATCTGTTGCTGTCTTAATGTAACCAAATGATTGTGATGATTCCATGTTGATTGCAATCGGCTATGAACAGTTTGGGACTGGGTTATGGTGGCAAAATGCTGTATAAGAACTGCCTATATAATTGTTATTTTGTGAAAACATTATCACTTGGCTATGGTAAGTTTGTGTCTAAGAACTTATTCATTACATCAGAAGATTGTATGCAAAACTGGGTTTAAAAACCCTGAGAGGAAAATACACATCTTTTCACCAGGAAATATCGGCAAAGTCTACTTGGTGCTGGATCATGCACATATCCATATAGTACGCTCAAATAACTGTTTATGACTCAGGAAATCATTTTCAGTATCAGTTTCAGTGTCATTATGTTATAGGCCACATTAGAATCGATATAAACCTTCAAAGAAGAAGAATTCATTGGTAGATTACCAGTGTAGTCATCTTCGGATCCTTCATTTCACCCTTCTAAGATGAGCACTCCTGATGTAATTCCCTTGGAAGATGAATATTGGGGCAACAATCACCATATTGAAGATTAGCTTTTCATTCTTCATCTGTGTACAACCTATGCTCTGAGGTCTCTGTGCTGCAGACCAGACATTGGTGGGTTAAACCGGTTTAATGAGCACTCAACCGCAGGGGTAGCGCTAGGTTTTTAAAGTAGGTTTTTTTAGAACCCTAAACCCCATAAAAGTATGAAAAATAAGGGGTTATTTTGGATTTTCAGCTAATTTATTGAGCCAAAATGAAAAAATATGCAATAAACGCGCAAGAACCCCCAGTAGCGCTATCCTTGCTCAACCGTTAGCCTTCCCTCATGGCATATCGCTGGAGGTGGGATTAACTCCATCTGTCTAGACGCCTTGGTGCTTCTGCAGAGCCAGATTATAACTTGCTCGCAGCACTGTTTTGATGCTGTGTCCAAGATGGGTTTACTTTTCCCGCTTGAAAATCCCAGGGATGCCAGACATGTGCTGAAAGTGGTATTGTATACCCCCTGTTCCTAACCTTTATAGGAAAGTAGTTCACAGAACATCCATTTACTACAAGTTCTTGGTATTTACATTTCTTCCTGGCGAAAGGTTTGCCTCTGATTGGACTGTCAATTCAATAATGATTACATTAATAGTGCGAGTTGAGACAATTGTAATGTCTGGTCGTTTGGTTGTTTCAAACAAATTGTGGAGGAATGACTCTATGAGTGCTCCTTAACTGTCAATTGATATTTTTGTTTCGATTGTTTATATTATATTCTTTGCATTTTGTTGTTGTTATTATAGATGAGTAGTGCCGACAGGACTTTGATAAATGCTTTCCGGGAGATTGCGACAATGGCTGATAGGATCAATCTACCAAGAAAAATTATTGTGAGTAGAATATTTTAATTGAAGTTAAAATAGATTATAAATACACCTAACACAAAAGTCCCTTCCGAGGTGCTTTGATGTTGGCTAATACAATATCAATAATTGGTACGAAAAATCTGAGATATGCATTTAATGAGCAAATTTTTTCTCCGCAGTTTGATACCTCATTCATAACAAATGAGTGGATAGTCTTGATATTATGATTGTTTCAATGACAACAACTACCAACAAAATAATTACACTAACATTGGGTTTCAATGGGATATTATTGCTCAGTGTGTGATTACGCAGTGAAAATGTGTGTGTACAGACTCCCTGTCGATACCTGTTACCCATTCATCTAGATACCTGACTGGTTCAGATAGCACACAGTAGACAAAACAAATCAATGATATCCCTAGGAAACCAATTCTAGTGCAACTTTGTTGTCGTTACTCATGGTTATTGAAACCATCATAACTTTATAAGTATCCATTCGATATTTATGAATGAAACTACGGAGAAGAAAATTGCTCATTTAATGTGTATCTCAGATCTTTGGTACCGATTATTGATTTTTGGTGTAGGGATGTAGTCAGCAGATCACAGATATATTTAGGATTAGGTATCCATGCAGTTAAATGATATTGGTTTTGGTTTATAGCTAGAAATATCTGAATTGTCCTTTCAGTTAGTCCCCAATAACTTGATTTTATTTGCATGTGATTTGTTTTTTCATCAAGAATGTGATGCAAATCAAACTAGTTTTAGACAGATATTTGCCTGCAATTGTAACAATAGCAACGCATTTTGGATACATTTATGACCGAAAAACATTTTTTCAATTTGATTTTACCCTCCTTTTTGATTATTTCAACAGGACAGAACCAATGTGTTGTTTAAGCAAGTCCAAGACCAAAGAACACTGAGAGGTCGTAGTAATGATGCCATAGCCGCAGCGTGTGTTTACATTGCATGTAGACAGGAGGGTGTACCAAGAACTTTTAGGGGTGAGTATATCAGGGCAGATGATTGTGATTTTGATGACATTATAATTTAGTATATAATATTATGTTTGTATGATTCCTGGGGTTTTTTTCACAAATAATTTAGTCATGTCTTAACTCATAGTCCTAGCCTAATTTCTCCTAGAGAGGACGTTCGTTTATCTTTTTTTTCTTGTCATTAATTTGTGAAATAGAAAATGAAAGTAATTTTTTCACAATTGGAAGGTGCTTAGCTTGGACACTTTTTTCTCAACATTTGGCAAGTAAAAATAGGAAACAAAAAATAAGTCCTTCACAGTAAAACTTGGTTCTGGACTAAAAGTTAAGCCTTGACTAAATGTATTTGTGAATACAAGCTATTAATTGTGAATACAAGCTATTAATAGCAGAATTTGTCATGTTCATGATGTAGTGACAAATAGTAATCTGGGATTAAGTGAAGTAAAGTGGCTGCAATTTTTCACTGTGTAACTTCTCGCACACGGATCCAAAATAGAACATTGTAATTCTGCATTATTACAATTTTTTTACATAGAAACTAACCAAGTAATTATTACAAATTAAATAAGTGAACAAACACATTTTTGCTGAAGTTGAATTTGAACCCAGAGCCTCAGGGATGTGATTTCTGTAGGTTTTTTTTATTATTCTGAGCTATCCAACCGTATATCCGTGATCTATGCTAGGCTTACTTGGTTACTAAACATGCTTTTAAATCTATCTAAGAAAGTTGGTATCCTATGGCCACTTTCAGTGGGAAAACCATGTTTGGTTCTAACCTTCACATCAAAATGGACATGCTATCAGTTGAATTAGCATGTATTTAAACTTTATATGATGTGTTATTCAATGTAATCAGATTTGAAGCAACAACAAAAAAATCCTATTATTTGTTTTATTTCACTCACTATATTAATCTGTATCCCTATATCTAAAAGTCTATTTGCTGACAATGTGTTCTCTTTGATGTGACTAGTCACAAATTGTTAATCAACATATCAATATATTTTCTCTATTTCATATTTATATTTGTAGAAATCTGTGCAGTATCCAGAGTGAGCAAGAAGGAGATAGGACGATGCTTTAAGCTAATCCTAAGAGCTCTAGAAACGAATGTAGATCTTATCAAAACGGGAGATTTCATGGTGAGTGGCAGTTTGTACCTTTTAACAAATTTCAACTGAATTCATGCTGGTTTGTGATTAATATATTGTAGAAATTGTATTGACAAAACCAGAAAATTCTGTTAAAATTACTTTAAGACAGGGAAAAAATTGAAAATTAAAAATTGAAATTAAAATTTGAAAATTAAAAATACAAAGGAGATTTGCAGAAATTGTGATTAGAAACTAGCGCTAATGAGACGGCAGCACAATTTGTATCACAGGTTGCTGCTATAGTTTATTTGACCATTACGAGACAGTGATGTAACTGTGTATTCTACTAATTTACTCTATGCACTGGCGTATGCACACGAGCGTTGAAAGACGGAAGACACATACGCGTGCGTAGAAGCTGCGCCTGTTAAGTTACGTCACTGTCCAAAGGAAACCAAATAGAGTATAGCTACACTGTGAAATGTAGCCCATCTTCCATTTCTTATTTCGCACATGCAATTCAATGTAAATTTATTCATAGCATTGTTAATAAATTCAAGGGAATACTACCCATAGACAGGTTTAGAGTGTGACAAATATGCTAAAGAATCAGTGCCAGGAGAGCCCTCTGAATGGCTTCAAAAGGTCAGACGCTTGCTACGCTTTATCAGTTAATTTTTCTATTGCTTTTTTTTTCCATTTTATTTTCATGAAATATCAAGATTTAAATGAGATCAACCACTTTCACCACAACAAAATTCACACATTTTAATTAAGAGTGGATGTTCTGGAACCGAGAATGGACACTATTTGTCAGCTAAGACCAATACTTGATATTGCTCATTTTGAATGAATTGAAAGATTGTATGTATGATAATTGTATTTGTTACTCTTTTCAATAGTCTCGGTTCTGTTCCAATCTTACATTGCCGCAACCAGTGCAAAAGGCAGCAACTTACATAGCGAGACAAGCAGTAGATATGGATCTAGTAGCTGGGTAAGTATTTACCTTTAATACACCTATGATACTGTAGATGAGTAATGTACCAAATATTACATCTTAGTTATGGAAGATGACTGTAAACATATTCAGGCCATCTGTTAAAGGGATGTCGGACAAAATGGGTGGATTTTTAAATCATGCAACCAAATCGACCAAACTCGGAGACATTGTCAGCCACTCTCGAAATCCTCTGCTCAAAGGTCGATCACTTGTGCAGTTGTGGTGAACAATACAGTAGTTAAACCAAAATGCCTTTAAAGGTACGTTACAAGACAAGATAGCTCCACCATAAGCCAAGCACTATCCGACTTTGACAGTGTGATCTGGTGGTATTTGGCATTTTTTTGGTCGATTGGCGTCAAGAGGTACAGCGCACAGCGTCTCATTTTAACATTTTTACTCAATGTTTTAACACACATATGAGTGCTTGATGCGTCTCTTTATGACAGTGTGCATCTGTTGCATTGCTGAATATTTTCAATCTGGCGCAGCTCCATCCAAACGCAAAACACATGGCACAACACAGCGCAGTTACATGCGCATGGGCTTGCTTTGCATTTTTAATTATTTTTAATTGGAATGTCACAATAACAAATCACATCGGATTTTAGATTTTGGGGCCATTGCAACTTCTAGAGTTAAGTATTCTTTGAGCTCCACACTATCATAGAACAATTTCCAATCTCGGTATACTTGTTCTTGAAGCATAGAATCAATTAATTAATCAGCAATCACTATAAATGACAGCAAAGTATTAACCGTATGTGGTTTTTTCCAACAACCATTATCAAACTATCTGAAGTTCATAACAGGACCAAACAATCTTGACAGCTCAGTGATGGCACTGTGTGCTATAGACTTTCTAGTCTGTAGAAATGGGGCATAATTTCCATTCGTCGAGGGGCAGTCCTTTTCGAATAGGCTTTATTTGGAGCCAATATTCTTAGACCAGTGGCAACCTACTCAAAAAGCGCTTTTCCAAACCAACAACTCTATTCAATTCTTAAGTCCCTTTGACTATTTGTGTTTGATAAAGGTGCCTCATTGTTATAGCCCTGCAGGCTGTAATACTGTAAAAGTCAACATTTTAGCGCTAACATCAGCAAGTGCAAAAATAAAAACATGATAATATATTCATTTTGTATGTAGGTCTATGTATGGAAGCTAAAAATCGCAAAAATAAAGACAAGCAAAAAAAATTGAAATGTGCAAATCAAAAAAATTACACGTGCGAAAATGTCCCCTTTTACAGTATATTGTTTGAATTGTCCTATTGGCATAGAATTCATTCTGCTACACCACACCTTTTCAAAAATTGATGCAGGATATGGCTTAATAGCATTCCTTGTAATGGACATTTCCCACTTAGGACTAGTCTTTGATAAGGCCTAAAAAAAAAAAAGTTTGATTGGCGTAACATGACCAAAACAAATAGGGTAGGTCGGTCGGGATTCTTTTTTTTTTTAATAATTTTTTTTAATTTAAATCATCTACTTATGAACACTTAAAAGACAGCAGTACACACAAATGAAGAGACGGCAAAAATTCCCTTTTCTTTAAACATTTTTATTTTTATTTATAGAAACCAACAGACTCTATGAGTACAAGTTTCTGAAGTTTTAAACAATAACAAATGTCAGATTTCAGTTTTTTTTGTTTTTTTGTGCGTTTTTTTGTTTTTTTCCCCCTCAAAATAATAAAAAATATTCAGGGTCGGCGATGTATTTAGGGTCGGTCGGGTTACGCCAATCAAACAATTTTTTTTTTTAGGCCTAACCGAGAATGCAGGCAATATACCTGATTTGTGTCAGTGTTTTTTTTGTTGCTATTTCTCATCATTAACTTTTCATTATAATTATTTAATTCTTCACAGCCGAAGTCCTATTTCTGTGGCAGCCGCAGCTATCTATATGGCTTCGCAAGCATCAGAAGCAAAGAGGACACAAAAAGGTATGATGTTTGTTGCAGACTAGTCAAGTAGTCAATAGAATCGTTGTCAGGTACACCATGTTACACTTTGCTTTCCTCGCTCAGCTTGGTGATGGCCATACATAATCCATGATTATACCATGAGACTCCACTCAATGAAAGCGTTGTGTACATCTAGGATCGTAGGTGAATCAATTACGGTTTTGTGCGATAAAGGGTCATTTTCTTTCATTTGAATAATGTATGTTATCCCACCTGAAGTACAAATGTGATGTCAGCGGTTGTTGATATACCCATCATTTAATACACACCAATACCGGGATATTTCTTTGATTAAGTGAGACCATACAATAGCACATTACAATCATACACTGAATAATAAACTACGCTCACTCAAAATGAGCTCCGATGTAATGTTTCTTCATCGATTGGGATGAAGTATAACAGACTTCCTTGTAAAATTGAAGGAAATTGGACAAAATAGGTTGATATTCTATAATATTTAGATGTAGAATACTTTGAAAAGGCTTAAATGAAAGTCGAAATAGACCAAACTTCCAATTTTAGTGATGAGAATATTTCAAGCTAAATGAATAGAAAAATAGGGAACTTGTTTTCTTACATATATTGAAAAATTTCATAGAATTTGGATCTATCAAGCAAGGATGTGCAGATTGCTTTAAATATTAGATCTTTACACATTAGATTTTAACTAACTTTACCATAGCGTAATAATAAAACATTGATACTTATATAATAATAATAATAAAGGTCTAAATTTTATTGCCATCGCAGCCAACCGGCTGAATTGTAACACCATTACAAATCAAATACATTATTAAACAACTAGCGGCGTACCCTCGCTACGCTCGGGCACTCGCTAGCTGAGTATTATTATCTAAATTAGATACCTTCATGATTTGTAGCAAAATGGGCATAGATAATGAGTTCAAAATTGCAGATCCCTGAATTTTTTTCTCTCATTTTAAATAGACTTTGTTCACAGAAATCTGAGTTTTGTAAAATCTTTGAATCTCGGACCCAATTTCAATACCCTATTTAGGAGGGAAACAATGTTATAAGTTACCCCATTTGTTGGAAGTGGCTCAACTTTCATTTCATTCAGCCAGCATACTTATATAGGCTTTTTAAGCCTGGCCCGAGCATTTTGCTTGAGCCTGGTCCCTTCAGGACCCAAGCGTGTGTCCGTATGGACCGACGGTATAAACAAACGAACAACAAACAAACAAACCCCCAAAATGTGCAGTACCAACCCCATACCCCATAGTGTAGGCCTATACATGGTATAGAAGATAGTAGTGTGCGGTTAGTCGTCAACGTGATCAAAGCGTAGGCTATTGTGAATAGCAAGAGGTCCTTGATACTCAGGTACCCTTAATCCTAATATCGGTGCCACGGCGCCCTTAATAATCCAGGGGTCTTAATAAGGCCTACCCAGAAACGCTACACACAGAAAACACTATGTAAAAAAATTACACAAATTATGTAAAAAATACACAATCTGTGTAAAAATAGAACTCCATAATACTATGTAAACAGTTGTGTTAAGCTTTTGCATAGGAATTTGCACAAGCTTGGGTATATATTACATGTTTTATGTAAACTCTTACATAATAATTATGGAGTTCTATACAGTTGTGTTAAGCTTTTGCATAGGAATTTACACAAGCTTGGGTATATATTACATGTTTTATGTAAACTCTTACATAATAATTATGGAGTTCTATATTTACATAATTTTTTACATAGTGTTTTCTGTGTGTAAATATTATTATCCCATAATAAGACATGAAATAACCACTCTGGTAGGCCCTACCCTATACATCCTTAAAATCCAGTTATCACAGGTACCCTTAATATTCCATACTCCAGGTACCCAGTGTACCCTTATAATCCAGACAGGCCTACCCCATGTGTTCATACACACGTTGCACTACGGAGCAACGGATATTTGCCGCCTTTACTCTACCACGTAACAAACTACGCTTTGCGCCACTAACGCGTGTGCACCTTACGGTGTGCGCCATTACGCGTTCGCCGATAGTCTCCCGATTACGCGTGCGCCGGTAATCGCCCGATTACGCGTGCGCCGGATATCTCCTGAATACGCGTGCGCCGGCGTTGCGGTGTGCCGGCTATCACTATGGCATGCTCAGCGTATACGCGGCGCGTAGCAATAACGTAGCAACGGGCCAAAAAACCTCAATTTTTACGAAATCTAACCCAAATTTTAAAAATCAAACATAAACTGGTTCGTCGTGGGACCCATACGCACTCGCACAGAAAGTTTGAAATCAATCGAAGGTGCGGAAAGGGGAGAACATCTCCGTACAAGAATCGGCGATTCCGTATTATTATATAGATACAACGTCCAGGCAGCAGCTAAATCAGCGCCAAGTTGCGACATAAACCAACATAAACAAACATACATAACCCGTATATGGTAACCCCCTAATAGGCAATGTAGACTAAGTGCCTTGCCCAAGGACACAAACACATTGGCACCAGCGGGGCTAGAACTCACAACCTTATGATTAGGAGACCGGCAACTATTCCACTGGACCACACGTATGATTCCACTGGACCATACGTATGATGCATATATTTTGTTGAAAGTCTTCAAACTGCTAATATTTCATTTTACTCATTGTTGTCTTTCAGAAATTGGCGATATTGCTGGAGTAGCAGAAGTAACCATCCGCCAGTCTTACCGTCTCATGTATCCACAGGCCACCAAGCTATTTCCAGCAGACTTCAAGTTTGCCACCAAAGTGGAGGATTTACCACCCCCTTAATAGCCGTATGATCATTGGATTAGTGGCTGTTCTATCTGAAATCCACATCCCCTATGCTATACTATTTGTCCTCTCAAGTTAGGAGGTGACTCCAGGCATCATTCAGTAGTATGGTACTTTGATTGCACAGTCCATCATATTGGATTATTACACCTCATAAATATTCATGAACTAATTATGCCAATTCATTGGCCAATTCCTATCACAAGTACTATTTCCCTAGGGACTATTTCCCTACAACCTCATCCCCAGAGTAACAGTGAGGTGTAATAAAACCAATACTACATGGTATGATCGGGCAATAGGACACCCCTACAACCTCATCCCCAGAGTCACTGTGAGGTGTAATAAAACAAATACTACATGGTATGATCGGGCAATAGAACACTATTTTCCCTCAGTACTGGCTACGGGACTATCACGGGCCTCACCCATCGGGTTTGGGGTGATAGGCCCGTAGCCAGTAACTTGGGAAAATAGTTTGCTCTATTTCCCATGTAGTATTTGTATACTATGCGTGCAACATTATGATGTGATAACTGGAATACATGCTAACCTCACCTCCCAACATTGAGGAGGCAATCAGTATATAAATACCAACAAGTGCTACAAAATATGATAGTGGTTTTTGTCTCGCCTGATGTAATCAGAAAGAGACTATGTTATCACTATTTCTGTCCGGCGTCCGCCGTCCGCCGTATGCCGTATGCCGTCCGCCGTCCGCCGTCCGCCGTATGCCGTGTGCTAAGAAATACCTTTGTGACGCGATATCTGGAGATCCGTAAGGCCTATCGTGATGGGACTTGGTGGAGGGAAGGGGGGTGGTGCGTTCTGTTGCTGATTGATTTTTCAAGGTCATCGGGGGTCATACAAGGTCATCGGGGTCAAATATGCTTAAAACTTTTGAGACGCGTTGTGACGCGATATCTAGAGATCCGTAAGGCCTATCTTAATGGGACTTGATGTCAGGGAAGGGGGTGGGGTGTTCTTTTGCTGATTAGATTTTCAAGGTCATTGGAGGTCATTCAAGGTCATCGGGGTCAAATATGCGGTCAAATAAGATCCGTAAGGCCGATCTTGATGGGATTTGGTGGAGGGAAGGGGGTGGTGTGTTCTTTTTGCTGATCAAATTTTCAAGGCCATCGGAGGTCATTCAAGGTCATCGGGGGTCAAATATGGGGTCAAATAGATCAGTAAGGCCTATCTTGATGGGATTTGGTGGAGGGAAGAGGGATGGTGTGTTCTTTTTGTTGATTAAATTTTCAAGGTCACCAGAGGTCATCGGGGTCAAATATGGGGTCAAATAGATCAGTAAGGCCTATATTGATGAGATTTGGTGGAGGGAAGGGGAGTGGTGTGTTCTTTTTGCTGAATAAATTTTCAAGGTCATCAGAGGTCATTCAAGGTCATCGGGGGTCAAATAAGATCCATAAGGCCTATCTTGATTGGATTTGGTGGAGGGAAGGGGGATGGTGTGTTCTTTATGTTCTTAATTTTTCGGGGTCATCGGGGGTCAAATATGGGGTCAAATAGATCAGTAAGGCCTATCTTGATGGGATTTGGTGGACGGAAGAGGGATGGTGTGTTCTTTTTGTTGATTAATTTTTCGGGGTCATTGGGGGTCAAATATGGGGTCAAATAGATCAGTAAGGCCTATCTTGATGGGATTTGGTGGAGGGAAGGGGGGTGGTGTGTTCTTTTTGTTGATTAATTTTTCGGGGTCATCGGGGGTCAAATATGGGGTCAAATAGATCAGTAAGGCCTATCTTGATGGGATTTGGTGGACGGAAGAGGGATGGTGTGTTCTCTTTGTTGATTAATTTTTCGGGGTCATCGGGGTCAAATATGGGGTCAAATAGATCAGTAAGGCCTATCTTGATGGGATTTGGTGGACGGAAAAGAGATGGGGTGTTCTTTTTGTTGATTATTTTTTCGGGGTCATCGGGGGTCAAATATGGGGTCAAATAGATCAGTAAGGCCTATCTTGATGAGATTTGGTGGAGGGAAGGAGGGTGATTTGTTCTTTTTGTTGATTAATTTTTCGGGGTCATCGGGGGTCAAATATGGGGTCAAATAGATCAGTAAGGCCTATCTTGATGGGATTTGGTGGACGGAAGAGGGATGGGGTGTTCTTTTTGCTGATTAAATTTTCAAGGTCATCAGAGGTCATCTGGGGTCAAATAAGATCTGTAAGGCCTATCTTGATGTGATTTGGTGTAGGGAAGGGGTTGGTGTGTTCTTTTTGTTGATTAAATTTTTCAAGGCATTACATCCCTTGCATTAACTACAATGCATACCTCTGTGACAGTGCTACATTGTATCATATGTTTCATCATCATTTCTTTCAAGTCACTTTTGATGAACAGGCGAGACGCGCCGTTCGAGAACCGCCTTGTATACCTGAATTTGTCTATAGTCTATTTGGCCATCACGAGACAGTGACGTAACTGTGTATTCTACTAATTGTAGCACATAACGCACGCGCCTACTCGAGGCGCTGGCGTATACACACGAGTGTTGAAAGACGGAAGATACATACGCTTGCGTAAAAGCTGCGCCTGTTAAGTTACGTCACTGTCCAGAGGAAGCCAAATAGAGTATAGTGATGGATGAGACATTGTGTTTTGTTTGGTTTTATTGTTGATGTGCAGGGGTTTGAGTGAGGATTAGTGATATATTATAAAAGTTGTATTATAGCACACAACTATTGATCGCTTATGAAGGACATGGTGCAAACATTACCCGCAATGTCTACCATTTACTGTGACCATCGGTTGATGGAACAGAGTCCCATTGCATATAAATTGAGATTCATAATCTTATGTTTTAAGATTGTTTAAGAATTTGTGAGTTATATACTTATACACATCAGATAAGAGATCAACAAAAAAAAGTTTGTCTCAGAAGAAACCTGAAAAAGGCCAAATGAAATGCGATTTTGTTTGTTTGTTGTTTTTAGTTTAAAATGCTGATACGCTGAAATGGTACTTCACAATGTGAAATTTTAATATTAAGAAGCATAGTCCAATAAATCACTGGAGTCAGTAGGGAAAAAACCCAGATGATCTGTTAGCAGGTTAGCAAAATTGGAACTTACTGAACTATAGTTTCATAAATTTATGTTGTTAATATAGATATTTATATTTCATATCAATGAATCAATCAAGGTAAAGCTAATAAGTATATGACATGGTATTTGATAAACACCCAAATGTCAACAAGATTTCAAAGCAGGCAAACATGGAATTCATATAAGTTATGTTTTCTTTTGCATTGTTAATTTATTCCAGTAAAAATGTATTACGTCAAGTAAAAGGTTATGTATACGTTTTTCAGTAATTACTTGAGCTAGACCTTCTACTACATGTAGTGGACCTTTTGCGAGTTAAGTAAATTTGCTAGTTTATATTTATTCAACTCATCAGCAAAGTATTGCTATGTTAGTTATACCTTATATGTTCACCCAATATGGGAAAATGCCTACGGTTTGGCATACCATATCACTTGAGGTCGAATGTGATATGGCACTTGGTGTGTGATGGGCCGATCCACCCGAGATTGGTAATTGCTGATCCCGATCCATAATTTAACAGATCAGCCGATCCCGAACTTAATAAAGAATTAAAGACCATGTTATGTTCTGACTCAGAATGAGAGATGACTGTGATATATATCGAGGGTTGAGCACCTAACTTATTTTTTGGGAAAATTAAATTGAGATTTTGATATCAAAATAATCTATATAACCTGAAGATTTTCATAACCACTGGCTCATTTACTTATAGTATTTATTTATTTCATCGTTTGTGACATTGTTTAGGCCGGAATATATTGTGTAGTCTAAAAATGTTCGATTGGTAAGTGAGGGGATTTTACCAATCCTGATCCTGTCCCATCACCAATGGCACTAAACCCAGGTGTGTTTATTGTATTGTATTAACATGCAGGGGATAACAAATTATCATTAAGTCAAGAGGCCCCAATAGAAACATGCAGGGTATAACAAATTACCATGAAAACACAAGGTCCCAATAGAAAAGAATATTTAAAACACAAGTTTTAAGTGATTGATTGAATGGTTGGATATCATTGTATTGCTTGCCATAAAATGTTGTTAACATGTCTTTGAAAAATAGAGTGATTTCTGTACTGTTGTAGAAAATGGTTTAAATTATCAATCTTTTATATATTATTTGACTCATTAATGTTACAGAGCACTTGCATTACCAAATAACTTGGGCTCTTGGAGGAATATAAGGACAAAATAACAAAACAAAAATAACCTATTAATTGCTGTCTGAGCCTAGTTGGGCATTCTGTTGCTAAATGTTACTATAGAGAAATTAAAATGGTCATTTTATGTTATCATTTGCTTTTATTGTTCTACCAAATTGGCAAAGAATGCCAACATCTCAATATAGTCTTGTGTCTTAAAAATGTAGTAAAGTAAAAATTGTAAAGTAACAACAAATAAAGGCAACTATTTATGGAATAACACTCAATCTGTTGGTGTTGCAATATGTCTGATGATTATAGATAGGAGTAGATAAGAGATCTGTATGACCGTGGTAAAGTTAGCAGCATATTAGATATTATGATTTAGACATTCTTGAACCCTGCCGTGTTCTATATAAAAATGCTCTGCTCTGGGCGTTTACCCTCGAGCAGGGTCCCCTGCACCTCGAGCCTCCGGCCCTGCGGTTCGGATAGTAAATGCACTTTCCTTGGAATGGCTAATTTCTAATATGCTGAGCTCTTTACCACGGTTCTGTATGGACTATATAAGAGATTCATATATAATGGCGGATCGGTTATTGATTTGGACTTGTTCCTGTTCCATTTAACATTAGAGGAACCACAATGGACCTATTGTGACGATTGTTAGGTGCTATTGGTTTAGCTGCGATATAATGGACTTTGAGGCAACTCATCCATGAATAACATGCGTAAATTAACAAATGAAAAACTATATAAGAGATTCATATATAATGGCGGATCGGTTATTGATTTGGACTTGTTCCTGTTCCATTTAACATTAGAGGAACCACAATGGACCTATTGTGACGATTGTTAGGTGCTATTGGTTTAGCTGCGATATAATGGACTTTGAGGCAACTCATCCATGAATAACATGCGTAAATTAACAAATGAAAAATGGTTTGAGGGAAAGTTTTGAGGAGTGGAGGGAGGTAGTCACCAGTCATCCAACATCAAGGGCCAGTAGTTTGCACTACTTTCCCGTAATAAACCATGTTGTATTTGTTTTATTACACCTCATACATATTTCATTGTCTTTTAAGACTATTTATTCCTTTGCACTCATCTTCAGGATGACATATTTCTGTGCTGTGGTTTTACTCTTTAATAACTCCTGGTATGTGACAAATTGCCCCTGGTCCTGAAGAAAAATCTGTGAACCAGTGGCAAATTTGTTTAAAAAGTAGCTCTTGGTTTCGAATTCCTTATTTCAAGCCCTGTTTGTCATTGTTCTGGATATGAACTACCGGTGATGTGAGACCATACGAGTCGATGATCAGACTTAGGGCGTGTTCTCACTGTGCGAATGTGGACTCATACCTAGGTGCGAGTCTACATGCATAACAGTGATGTTGCGTTCTCATTGTGCGATTAAAATACATCAAAATACCGATGTGGTATCGAGTCCACTTACCCGGATGTTACTTGTTTACAAGTTTAAGCGAGTGCGCCGTGCATACTTACTGCGTAAATACCACGCATGCATGACATTTGGCCGCGTGAAATTGCATTTTGAAGCGCGCGGCGGACGGCGGCGCAGTCTGACGCAGCGCAACACGCTTGTTTTTGTGGAACAAGTGGTACGAGTCCACATACTATAAGTAAAACGCGTTCTCACTAGCGATTTTGATACCACGTCCTAGGTGCGAGACTACCTCTTCGAGTAGGTTTCGACCCTACATCGTTGATGTAGGGTCGAACCCCCTTACTGCGCGTTCCCACTAGGCTTAGAAGTAGGTTCGATGTAGCATCGAGTCCACGTCCTGGTATCAAACAGCCGCAGTGGGAACGCGCCCTTAGATTTCAAATCACTGCCTCTCCCTCGATTGAAAGTACATTTAACGATATGGTACTACTATTTTAATTGCCTGTCATACCAAACATATTGGGCAGCATTCTCGTAAATATTTAAATGCAGTTTTAAGCTAAACACATGTTTAACTTTGACTTTAAACACATCGTCCAACTCACTGAAAATTGTCTAACGTTAAACATGGGTATGGGTTAGTTTAACGCGCATTTAACTAAACTTGTGCACCAATTGTATGCATTGAAAGATGCAGATCTTGTTGTGTTGTCATTTAAAAGATTAACTCGCATTTAATTTAGACAAAAGTTTAGTTAGACATGGGTTCAAGCTAAATCGTGTTTGGTATGAGAATACGTCCAATTAGTCATATCATGTACTTTCACAGGTTAGTTTGACACTTGAATTGCCTAGTTATGGCCAATTGAGTAAGAAAACATATCCTTATTTGACACCAATTAATGCACCCTTTAAAATTTTAAAAACACTTCTGTTCTACAATTTTATGGACTTCTCAGACACAAAGAAAATACATAACATACACTATATAATTAAGTACCATGCATTTTATTACTTCACAATTACATAATGCAATATTTCTATAGAAACTACAAAGATAAATCAGCTATAAAATGTTCTAGACCATACATCTATCTACAAGTACTGGATTAGGAAGAAGTTCAACGGAGTTAAGCGTTGTAAACCAATGGGAAGCAAATAAAAAATAGTATTAAATTACAAACCATTATAAAGGTAACTGTTATCCTTAAAATATTTATAAATCTTTATTGACATCAAATGTTCATTCACAAAAGGAATGATCAGTTTTGAAGTAAAAATGGAATCTTTTGACACTTAATCAAAATGTGGTATATCTTACCCTTAACCCCCAATGGTGGATTTGATAATCAAATTCCTGGGGAGGGGGAAACACTCCACCATCGCTGGGGAATCTGCAATGAGACTAGGGGAGGGGGTTAGGGTTAATGTAACAGGTTATGAGGTGGTTTATTATATTAGATTATATTAGATATACATACATCACAGACAAACATAGATTACATACAATAAAGTACATTTAGTCTACAATATCATCAGTCACAGCGATATAAATACATGCAGAATTTCAGTTCATCAGAGTATTTTGAGGTTACTTTTTTGGCATCAGCTGCTAAAATTAGGGCAGTGGCATAATTTTCCAATGAGATATTTCATGAAAAGATAAGACCTGGTAATTTGTGGTTATGTTTTTGGCATCAGCTGCTAAAATCAGGGCAATGGCAAACTTTTCATGTTAGATATTTCATGGAAAGATAAGATCTGGTGGTTTGAGGTTACTTTTTGGCATCAGCTGCTAAATGGTGACCAGTCACATCAAAAAGTTCATGTTGTCCGCAATAAAGGCCAATATATTTGGAGAAATATAAAGAAAATAATAGACAAAAAATATCTTCTTCAAATCAAATCTTGTGATTAAAAAGTCCAATACCTTCAATATGGTATCATTTCATAGCCTAAAATGTACTCTTTCATGTCGTACCAATAACTCTTGAGTCGACTCGTGCCTCCAACATGTCCATTTTTATGTGACAGGTCAAAAATAAGATCAATGGTGTAATTTTCATGTGAGATAAGTATTTTATGAGAAGATAACGTAAGAAAACTAACATTTTTATTTAAGGCAGATACAATTAGCAAGCACTGAAAATAGCATCCTAAGCAGCCTATACTTTGTGTCACTTTCAGTTTGAGATGATGTCAGTGCATATTTGAGTGATAACGCATATGTCACATGCATATATACCCCTCCAATGCATTCATCATTCACTTCTGTGCAATTACAGAAGAATTTTGGCCCTGGCGTTAAAACGCTGCACCATGAATAGACTATGCACTGACATGACGCCACCCCACAACTTGGAAATGATACAGAATTATGTACTATTCGTTGCTGTTTGGTTAATAGCTGCAAGTACTGGAATGTAAAAATACTAAATCTATTAAAAAAATAGTTACTTTATTTATTAAAGGTAATAAATACTTTGTCAATTACAATGTGGCCAAATTACTTTCACCTACGACAGGTATTTCTTTAATTTTTCTAACTAGGGTGATATTGTAATTTTTTCAACTAAAGTCGCCAGCAGAGAAGTTCAGCGCTGGCCCTATACACGTACATGCTTAGTATGGGCTTGTAGGTGGTAACATTTATGACGCCATGGATACAATCGGACCAATTGGATGCATGCATCAGTCAGATCAAAGGTGTGCTGTTCTACTTATGCAGGCATCAATTTGAATCTTGAACCTACCCTCCTCAAGCCCATATTCACCTTCCTTCAGGGAAAAATGGGTCAAGAAACTTTCCTGCAAGTTTGGGGTGAAGATTCACCTCAGTTCAGTGCACTATGTTCGTTCTATAGTAATATATGGGAAAAGATTTGCCATAGATTCACCTTTCCAAAATATAAATTAGTTCAAGATTCACCAATTCAAAAATATAACTAGGCAAATATTAGGCGTGTACCCTTGAGACTTTGACTACCCTTGAGAGCGTAGGTTCAAGATGTTAGATGCACATTGACGCCTGTATTCACCAATGGGAACCACACTATGACTATTGCGCTCGTCTCCTGATCTTCTTTGCGGCTGACTAATGCAGCACATTTGCTTTATGTATGGCAGACAAATTAGAATAGAAACATTAACTGGATATGAGTGTGATGTTTGACATTCTATAATCACAAGTTGAAAAATGGACGGTTCCATTACACTCCATATTTTACGAGTGATATATCTAAAACAAATCTATGCATAAATACTAAATAAGCATTGTTACGCTTTTCCCGCTTGTACTTTGTTTTAAGTCCTGTGTTATTTCCATGGATATGCCATCATTCAGCATTTCTTCTAGAATCTGTACTCACAATACTGTCAAAATCTTATAATAAACAAATATCAATAGATTAATAATTCTCTAAATTCCAATTTCATGATATTTCAGAATGTTTTAAATATAAATACAGCTTTTACAATATTATATTGGGCCTGTTCTATTTCAGTAACATCATCTATATATACATACACAATTGGATCCAACTTTTCAGGCAGAAGAATTCAGGCAAACAAATTAATTAAGGGCATATTGTATTTTTGATCAATATTTCTTGTTTTATAATATGGTCATTTCTATTTCTTTAGAAATAAATGCAAATTATTTGATATAATTTGTTTTGTAATTTAATTGATTTTCAAAAATGTTTTAAACATGCAGTCATATGAGATTCAAAGATATTAGCTTAACTTGCCTACCCAAGACTGTCTTTAATGTTAAAAAAGACAACTATTTAAACAAATTTGAATAATGACCTTTTGCTTTATATCCTGGTGTATGTACTATAGCTAACATTGTTTCTATATAATGTGATGCATAAGGCAACTGAAAAAACCCTGTTCTACGGGCCCGACTGACAAATACTTCTAGAATTGTCAACACTTTTTTTTTAAATTCTTTTGAAAACGTGAATTTATTTTGAAAATTCACTAAAATTTCCCGAAATCTTTGGAAACAAAAACAAAAACAAAACAAAAACAATGGACCAACCCTACCTAAGACGTCAGTTGAACAAGGTTTTTCTCGTTGCATAACATCAAAAGTACATTTGTTAAGTAGACCCATATTCAGATATATACAACAAAATGAAAATAAATTTGATCAACATCATATAGAAATATGTTGTTTTTTTCATTTTGTCTTCCAAGTATTCTTATTTATAGACTAGGCATTATTGATAAGCTTCTATTAGATTGTCAGATATTTCCACATCAAAATTCAAGTACAAAATCTAAGTTAGTAAAAGGTTAGTTTTTGATATATTATAATATATAAGTACTGATATTTACAAAGCTTTCACTTCATATAAACTCAATATAGGATTATTGAAATACAGGGCATATCAATAAAAATGCAATCCTTTGTTGGAAGGCCCTAATTCAAAAATTAAAACATAGTGTTGAAAAATAAATGTATTGCAAACCTATTTTTGACAAACTTTTGTGAGACAACCTTTTGTCTTGGGTTTATGAATACATAACTGGCAAGTTTATTACACAATTTTTCTCATCTGGAGTTAATAAGAGTTAGGCAACGAAAAAAAGAAACCCTGTTCTATGGGCCCGACCGACCCGTTTGCCTGTAGAATAGGATTTCTTATTTTCGACGCCTTATCAACCCAATACTGATAAATTACTATCACTAACATCTAATGAGTTGTATTACATTACAAGAGCTTCCGGATTTCATAATTTAATTTTGTAACTCGTAATTTTGTAGTTCGTGACGTCAACGGAATCAACCGTATAACATTTCATAGCTTATTCCGTTGGCGTGTACCATAACGGGGCACAAAACATGATATTGCCCTGAATCACACACTGTAAAAGCCAATATTTTCATGCATTTTAACTAAGACATTTTCCTGTGTGAGTTGTTGTTTTCTCGCGTGACAATGTCGCCAATACAGCGCCGTAAAGGAATGTTGAAAGCAATATTTGTGTGTGCTTTAATTTTTGCGGTGTATCTTTAGTGAGCGAAAATAACATCACTGCAAAAATGTTGGCTTTACAGTATTCATCCATCTGATAATAATTCATTAACCCCCTGAGAACTACCGGCCGATTGGTCAGAAAGATAGATACATCATTTATTGCACCAATCAGAGACATTTTTACAATAGCTGTATCCCTGATAAAGATTGGAGTGAAATATTTTACAAGCTGCATTTGAATTGGCTATTCAAATGAGTATATCTTGCAATAAACCAATCAGAACCACTGTAATATAGGCCGGTAGTGCCCAGGGGGTTAATGAATCGGGATATCTTGCACAATCCCATATTACAAAAAGTCATTTTAATGATTTTATATGAAATATATAATAAGCAAATCAACACACACTTGGATTTCATACCAGATTTCAATGCAAAATCTTGTTTCATGACCCTTTTGCACTATGAAATAAACGTAAAGTTGTTGTACAAGGTTTATTTTACTTTAAAGGTGCATTGAGTGACTTCAAATTTTATCTTTTGTGGCTGCAAGCCGGATGTTGTATCTAATCATTTGAGTTGGATACAGATTTAACAAATGATGTATCCACTGAAAATGATCTATAGTATTCTTCACAGTTACCAACTGATACACTGTCATTATTAATTAGAATCCACAAAGTTATTTCATTTTCATCACTATCACCATGCAGAATTTGTTATAGTTTTCACACAATACAATTTCAATGTAAAAATAGAATGTGCTTTAACATCGATTTTTCAATAAACACACCCAAAAATATACCAAAAAAACCTTAATGTTTCTATTCTGTATGAAGGACCATCCTTAAAATAGTATTCCAAAGTTTGAGTTGCATAACTCCAATGGTTCTTAATTTAGAAGCGCAAGATGACATGAAATTTGCCCATTGAGTAGTACACAAACTGGCCGGGTGGTTAACCACCTGTGGCAGTAATTTACAGCATTTTGGCATATAACATCTAAATGAAACATATCGTGCCCCAAATATTTTACAGAAATAATGAGAAAACTATAGGGTTTCTTCTGATATCAAAATGTGTTGGTGGGCAACAAAAAAAGCTTAAGTGATCGGAACATCCACCTTTAAGTAAATATGATTTTTATTTAAACAGAAGAAAAGTGGAAATGTTATTAACAGACTATCCAAGCAGAAGTTTACAAATAAAAAACCCAAAGGGTTTTCCCTCAGATATAAATCCATACATAACTATATATTTTGTGTAAAATATTGGCAAAGAGTTGTATAATAAAAAAGCAGCTGCAACTATTTATATTTCAATCAAATCTTAATGGCAAGAAAGCTGTCTTAAATGTTGCTTGCAACATAACTATTTCATCATCAAATTTTAAAAATAAATGCAATTTATATACGCAATGTGATACACACTTTAAACATACATACCTCACAATATTGAAAAAATGTATCTATATATCTATCTAATAATCTATTGATTTTTCAAAATGCTTCAAAGATAGAAATTCTGATATATAATTTAAATATTATTGTTGTGACACCAAAAATAGAATCCTGGACCATGATAGTCAAATGGATTTCAACAATCAACTTGATTAATAATCAATATCAGCTAGGCGACAAAAACAACAACCCCGTTCTACGGGCTCGACATTATCATTTTTTCCACATTATTTTTACAACATGTTATTTTGGAAATTTTGATTTTTGTTTTTGTTTTTGTTGTTGTTGAAAAAGTGTCCATGGCACTGTAATCCATAATACAATGACATAATACAAAATCTTTGAAGCGACAACATTTAGCTGATAAATTACAAATGTAATGACACATAAGTGGTCTAAAAATCCCTAAAGCATGTAAACAACTGTATCCAAAAAAGAAAGCATGTACCATTACCCCCAATTTGACTTGAAATCACTCATCCGGTTAAAAAACAGCTAGAAAATGTTGCTAGAATAATTAAAATAATTAATCAAAACCATAAATTTATTTAATCTCATACCGCTTTTTAGGATTTTTAGAGTCTTCAAAAAATATACTATCCTGCTGTAAAGCTTCAAGTCCCACACAAATATGTACACTTTTTATTAATAATAATTCATATTATTTGCCATGTTCTCATCTGGAGTTTTTTTTTAGTTATTAGATTTTAGACACATAATTTTTCAGAAATAAAAGCAATTGAAAATTGAAAATTTTGAACCCATAAAGATTATGTACTAGTACAGATGATCTTACAGATAATCGTTGTTCCACTGAGCACACAACCCGTATATTAGGTAGATTTACCCAAATGAAATTTCTTGGTAAATGTCGATAGTACACACGGCATCTGTTTGGCAGCTTCATCAGAACTTTCTCGCTTGGCAACGTCGCCGTTGACTGTCACTAGCATGTCCAGAAAGTGATCTGTCTTGTAGTACATCTTCAGAACTTCACAGAGATGACAAATGTACCAAGAACCTTCTACATTGTTTCTCCAAGCTTTGGTGCCTTGTGAAGGAAATAATGAACAGAAGAAACAAGCGTTAATTGAGTCAATATGTTTGGATAAAGATTTACTAAGTTATACTGTAAAAGCCAATATTTTCTCGTAAAGATATTTTAGCGCATTTTGATATCATAGACATTTCGTGAATTGTTTTTTTCGTGGGCGACCTTCTGGATGCACTGCATGAATGTTGAAAACAATAAAAAAAAATTTGCGTGAAAAGCGCAAAAATAAATACACAGCGAAAATTTCAGCTTTTACAGTACTCTATTTCTCGTCCTCTCTAGACAGTGACAAAACTTTATACGCACGCATAAATGTATCTTGCATCTTCCAGAGGGCACACATGTTTATTCACTGATATTCACTGCGATCAGAAAATGATGCAGTGATGTCAGTGTTTTCGTGGAAGTGAAACAAACAACAGCAATGGAGAACAGACAATTTGCATAAACTTGAGTGACCTTGAGTAATGCGATAACAAGTGCTTGTAACGACACCAATGCATTTACCCAACATGGGGGTCATATGACACGATTGTTCGTTGATATGTATTATCGTAACATCTAAAAGAGAAAGAAGGATTACAGTGACCTTTGTAGACCTATGGGGCTGATTTTGCGACTCTGCATTTTGCCAAGTTTGTGCCAAACGTCTAACGTCACCAGCCCAATGACAAGGAGACAGCCTATATATTATGAATTCTGAGTCATTATCCTTTATGTAGGAGTGATACCATGAGTAGATATCAGGGTCGCTTTGAGAATGGGACCTTTAGGTTTAGACTCGCTATTGGTTTTTAATAGCTCATTTTTTGCGCCAGTTTGGAGTAAACCATGTCACAACCCCCCTCAAATTTTTGAGTGGGCGGCAGCTTGGAAAATTGACCTTCTGGTAAAGCACAGCACCCGAATCCTGGATACGGCCCTGAATAATTCATTGAAATCACCATCAAATACCACAAAATAAGCCATACACAGTAAATCCTATTTTGTTTTACCTTTGCTTGTTGAATGTGCAATAAGCATGTCAGCATTAGTTGGAACAGTGAAATTTGGCTGCACATCGTCAGACATATCCATCGGGGCAGAGGCGCTAAATGCGACTGGTTCAACTTCGGTAGAATCTGAATGGTCTAGTACACCGCGACCATGTGCTCTGCCTCGACAACACTGAAAGATGAACACTTTGGGATGCCCTGAAAGCAATCAAGATAATAGATATAAACATAACAAATAAAATGTAGGCGCTGTATTCATCATCAAACTGGCAGCTGAATAAATTTGTTCCATGTTGCATTTTCGATCCTAAAGACTTTGTCTGGCTATAATTCCTGCTTTGAAACACAGTTAAGCCTTTCTAGGTCTTGTGTTGAAGGTTTACCAACACAATTTAAAAAAAGATACCATCAAAATAATTATATAATATTGAATGGCTTTGAGGGTGATACAAGAATATATTGCATGGACGAGTGCAACTTATAGCGAGTGCAATATATTCTTGTATCACCCGAAAATAATACATTCAATATTATTATTATTATTTATATATCAGACTGTTTTGATAAAAACTAAATAAGTTAGCCTGAACCGACCTCTGCGCATATAATATTCACGCGCACATCTTCTGCGCCACTTAAAAAATATTGGACATCAATATTTTTTGAATATTGGACGCACATCCAGGAACTTGGTGCACAATATTCAATACACACTTTTATTGTACCGTTTGATGAAAATGTTCTGCATCTTTTCTGTAACATTTCTTAAACCAAACGTTTGTGGCACATACATGCAATACTATCTGAAGTGGTTGGTGCATTTAGTAAGGTATCTAGTATGCAATGACACCACTGCCTCTAGACACCCACAGTACGTAGAAATAGAAAAAGATACCTACCTTTCAACTTTGATAGTTTATCGCCTTCAAACATTGATGTGATTTCATCTTCTGTCACAAGCACGTCATCAATCGTTAGAAACCCTTCCTGAAATTCATACCCAAGCATATGCAGTCATCAATAAATGTTATGTTAAATGTGCTTATAACTCTGACAGTATAACTTCTACTTAAAAGAATCAAATTATAAAGTTGTTAAGAAATGTCTCCTCTTTAGTGGATTGGCATTAAGTTACCTGGCTCTGCTAAAATTGAAATGATAATGTGAAAAAGATCACATAATTGGCTTTCAATCAAAAAAAGAATTTCTTAATGTGATCATTGCGTCATAGATGACGTTATCTATGACACAATGATCGAATTTAAAAAATCTTTTTTTTGTTGATTGAAAGCGAATTATGTGATCTTTTTCACATTATCATTTGTTGCTAATTATATGCACTAAGCCTTACTATTGTGGTTTTTTTTGGCGAAAAACGTGCCCATCACCAAATATAAAATTCAATACCAATATGCATTGATTATGTCATGTTCCAATACCTGAGCTTGAGCTCTTAACCATCCATATTTTTAGTGCTGTTATCGAGATCTTTTTTTCATGTCGACATGTTGCTATTTTAGAATCTCGATATCCACATGATGTCGACATATTATGATCCAAATACCAAGCCGATTGTCCCCGCAAATTAATGTCCGCGATAGTATAGAATATTACCGCGGATCGAAAATATCGCCAAGTCAATATGCGAAGTGGTGAGGGGGGAACTAGCGTAGGCCTAATTACTTTTAACGGTTTGCTATTGTTGGATATTAGGTTTTTTCACAACTCTTGCCGATTGTCATTTATAAAAATCACTTTGCCGATTATTTTTTTCTCAAATCATTACGGACGATTTAATGTCAATTATATCGACATCCCAAAGTTGATATTGACATGTCGGGATAATAGCCGATATCAACATAATGTCGACATCGTCCATGACAGCCCTACATATTTTCCATAACCATATTTTACTACATGCTTTAAACATGATACAAACATACTCTATATGCTTTGTACTTTCCATATTTTACAGGGTCAGAAGTCCGAGAATCCATTCTCGTAAAGATTCTCTCCAGTGAAGTTGCAAGTATCCAAGCAGATTTTTGAAATTTTATCGATGCATCACACTTTTACAGATTCTCACAATTTTGTTGCTATAAACATATGATATAAACATACCCGATATGCTTTATTTCCATATCCATCCTCCACCATTTTTCTTTCACCGTGACTTGAGATAATACAGATAAAACTCTTGAAATCCCCTCTTTCAATCTCCCCTACCACATTCTTTAGAACGCGCATCAATTCTTGTTTGGTCTGGTCTCTTAGTATCTGTATTGCAAAGTTTTTGATAAAGTCCTGAAAGACACTTTGAATGCTCTTCTCATCGATGGTTGCACCTGAAATCCATACACACACAAATTATAATAATTTAACAATTTTATTCATCAACATGGCATCATCAACGATACTTGTAATCACACTTTGCGTGACCTTGTTCTTTCAAAATGTGATCATGCCAATTCCCTACTTTCTGGATGTCAATAGAGCGTCACTCTTCGACTCCAATCTCTACACTGGCTCTACGCTGTATGTCTACAAATCCATTACTGGTTTAGCCCCCCCCCCCCCCCCACCCCCCATATGCGTATCTGAGTGTAATTCCATTTTGATGAAAAAGAAAAGTCACACCTACAATACATATATACGGTGATGAGGTCCATCTGATGTATGTACCTGTAGAAAATTTCAAGACCAAATATACACTTACCTTCTCTGCGTCTGTTTTCTGCCCCTTTCTTGACAAAATTATTTATAAACAGTAGATAACCACGTCCTGGTTTATATGGATCGGCAATAGGGAGGACTGGACTGGCGTCGTCTTGATCTATAGCAAAAAGTTAATTATGACATCCAGTTAATGATTTCATATGGAATTTGCACTCCTGTAGTCCGACGAGTCTATAATCCGATATCCCTATTGTTTGTACTATCACACGCTAAGGCATTAAATATTTGTATAATATCTGATGATCATTTGGTAATAAATTTCGAAAGATTACATGAAGACCTGAATATAGTACACATATTAATGCCCTGGCATGTGTTAGTACAAACCATATATAGTGGAATCGCTTAGGGGCAATTTTGGCCATTACGTTTACTTGTCGGATACAAGCAAACCACGCTGATATATTCTTCTTTAGGTTATGACACGTGATTCTAGAAGGGGTGCTCATGTCAGAAGTCATTAGAATCCAAGATGGCCGCTTCTACAAAATGGTGTATTGCAAAGGCAGTTATTTTGATATATCAAAGTCTAAAAGAAAAACGAAAGTGTTTATCAGCGGAACTATCTTAAATCGACATGGATATCCTACACAATTAATAGATAACCACACTAAGCTTGGTTGGTTATCAACAGGTAATTTATAAATCCAATATGGCGGCTATTACAAAATTAAGTATTATTAATATGACGATTTTGATACATAAAGTTCTAAATCATAACGTACGGCATACATTTTTACAAATATATTATGTTTACAGACTAGATAAGGCTATGCATGTAAATAAAGCACAATTTTAAAAGATGGCCGCTATAAAAAATGGCCGTTTGCGTTGCAATAAATACCACTAAATGCTTTGGTGAAATATGTTTTGAAATATACTGACACTCTCTCTCTCCTTGAAATAAAGATGTTAAGAGAGTCAGAGGTAAAGGTTGTATTCAACAGTTTTTCTATTACCCAAAATGAACTAACAACTATATTCAAATACAATTTGATTTAGTCAGAGTGGTCATTTTGACACGCAGCTAAACCAAAATATGCATCCATAGAAACGTAAAAGTCTAACATAATCAACCTCCAATCTTCATCACCTGTTATTTCAGGTTGTAGATACAATGTATTATTTGTTTGTATTACTTTTGCTGAATAAATTGAATTGAATTGGATTGAATTGAATTAGATTGAATTGAATTGAATTGAATTGGATTGGATTGAATTGAATTGAATTGAATTGAATTGAATTGAATTGAATTGAATTGGATTGAATTGGATTGAATTTAATTGGATTGAATTTAATTGGATTATGCTAACTGTTCTAATGGGTTTCATTGAATGGTAAGCTGACTTATTCATTCACAGGTGTCCCACTGAACACTGATAATTATATTCTTCAATAGGGTCGTCTTTATAATCAGTATTATTACAGAGGTAGTAACGCGTCTTATTATATAAGGTAATAAATATATCAAAAGACAAGATATCATGTAGGCCTACTAATCGCCTTCTCTTTTTAAATTGAGTCTGTATCACTGTACCAAATACATGCTGGGCAGCTGACACGTACATGTCGTTACGGACCGCAGTGGCGTAGCTCAGGGGGGGGGGCAGGGGGGGGGGGGGAAAATGCCCCCCCTGACGAAAAAATCCAATTTGTGCCCCCGCCCCCCACCCCTCTAAAATAAAAAAAAGTGAGAAAAAAAGGAAATAGGAAAAAATTGAGAAAAAAGACCGAGGTTATTAGCCAAATAGAAGGCAAAATTGTAAATGTAGTACATTTACCGTGCGATATTTTTGGACTGTGCGATTTTTTTTGGACTGTGCGAAATTTTTACGTGAAAACTTACGTGAAATTCATGAGGTAAGTGACTAGAATTTTTTGGGGGGCAACCTTTTACGAAAATTTTAGAAATCTTGCCCCCCCTGAAAAAAATCCTAGCTACGCCACTGACGGACCGGTTTGCTTTTCGGAAAATTCATCCAAAATGACTATCAATTGGGAACTCTGCTTAATTTGTCAAAAGCCATCGTCAGAGCCTCTCAAATGTCCATTGAATTGGCTCACCCGTGACACGATTGACGATAAATCAAGAGCATACACACATTTTCTCCAAAACGTTGAGCGTTTAAAGGCTGTTGATTTACTTTTAACAGTGAAAATTCACTTCGAAGGTGACATTAATCCTCAGGACTTCATTACCAATCAAGGAAGATGGCATAAGTCTTGTCATCTTAAATGTAGTGACTCCAAGGTGGAATACCAGTTAAGAAAGCAGTGGTGAGAGAATATCATTTAAACGCCAAGCGTTGAATGTTGACAAATGTATATTCTGTGAACAGGGCCCGGTACACTCTAAACTTCGTGCTTTTGAAACATTAGATGCAGACAAGAATGTAAGAATGTAATTGCAATGGAACTTGGTGACACACAGTTACTGGCGACAAAACCATCAACAGGACCAGACTAAAGTTGAAACTTCTTACTTACTTCCCTGAAGCCCTAGACAATTTGATGGAAGGAATAGCGTCATTTGTTTTGAAAATGGCTTACGAAACATGTTGAGAGACGTACTCAAGAACAGAGATTTCGACGAGGAGGCAGGCATCATTTCTCAACCTGCGAAGATCATCCGCAAAGACATGTTCAACCACGAGAGTGTCAATTTCACAGGCAATCATTCCCACCAAACTGCCAAGAGGATTCGTTACCTGCTGGTTTGAGTAGCCAACCTGATCCATCATGTCCATGGAAATAATTTGGAAGAACAAGACCTCCAGGAATCACAGTCATGCCTTACAGTGGCGCAAACTGTCATCTTCAATGCCAAAAAGAAGAAGACATCTGAATTATCTTCCAATTCCAGGCACTCTGTTGCTCGTGAACTTTCTCTACCAGTATACGTAGGCTTGCGTGTGTTGACGAGAAGTAGGAAGATTATAGATACCCTTACCAGACTCTGGCAGACTGGTATCAGCATTTCTTATGATCGGGTCATACAACTTGAAGATTCAATCGCCACTTCAGTATGTAACCGGTTTCAGGATGATATGGTGGTGGCACCACCGCGTCTTAGATTTGGTGTTTTTACTAGCGGTGCCGATGATAATTTCGATTACGATCCCACATCGTCGACTGCCGAGTCATCTTTCCATGGTACTGGAATAAGTTTACTCCAGTTTCCCAACATGACTAAATTTGACGTTGTGGGACCACCTCTACTTCTAACATCCAAACAAGAAGCCATGTGAGCTTAATTTGCCAGACAACTATGCGATTGTTCAACCTGTGTCTCTCAAAGTGTTGTATGTTGCTGTGCCAGAATGCCAGATGACGGCCTGATACTCGGTACAAAAATAATTATATTTTCTTTGGCGGCCATATTGGATATTTCTTATCTTCAGATGTCTTCTATTAATTGTAATACATCTGTCTACGACATGTACAGGCGTTAAATATTACTCTTTGTAGAAATGTATTATTGAAATGTACAATAGGTATACCGCGGTCGCCATTTTGAAAAATGGCGACCATATTGTTATTTTGATCAATATATTGTATTTGTTAGGCATTTGTATCACACTAGAAAACTATTTAACAATATTCAAATATTATTTAATGTATATAAACATATAATTTGTAATTATATCGACGCCATTTTAAATTTTAGCCGCCATCTTAGGTTCCAATTATCTGCCAAATGAGCACCCCTTCCAATATCAATTGTTTTGACCTAATGAAGATTTGTGCAAACTTTGGCGCTTGTATCCGGTCTGTAAACGTAATTCCGCTAAGCGATTCCACTAATATCACTAGGACAAATTTGGATCTTTCCATTGCACAAGGTGAAGCCGAGTGTAATGGAATAATGCAAATTGGACCGAGTGATATAGTTTTACTATTACACAAACAAAAGGTATTCAATATTTGTTTTATATCATGATATCACATCATTCATTTCCATCCATAATGATAGTAAAAACTATTACATGGTTGAAATCAGGGCTATCATGATATAATACTTGTTATATAACACTTGGAAATTTAGTAGTCATTTGATTGGTGGTTTTTGTATGTCACATGATATGAAATATTTGTCCCATTTCATTGATTTTACATCATACGTCATTAATCATGAAATTTGGTTCCATTTGCCGTGCAATTTAGATCAATACGTTTTGTACCATTGCACGCCTCGTGTTTTTTCAACAGGCAATAGTCACTATACACGCGCTTATATTGAACCGTGCCACGAAATACGATGCGTTTGTTTTTATGGCCAGTCTGTGTGTAGCGCAGTGTCTCCCAACAACCAATCTTCCGGTGAAAGTGCCGTGGCATGGCATATAAGCTGCTGGTTTGTTCTCTGCCTGCATATCTTGGATTATAATTGCATTCTTGTATTGATGGGACTAATGATAAGAATGTATAGATTGTCTTGGCGATTGTGGATCACATACTGCTTGATTTTGGCTTTGAGGAAGTGGAACGAGCCCATCGAGATGGAAAAGTGTATCGTGGACATGGGAAGCCTTGTCCACGCCATATTCTCATCATGTTACTACGTTACAAAGATAAAATTAACATTATCAAGACTAGTAAACGAGTCCTCAATGATAAGTCACACAG
>CM069453.1:20995428-21099906 GCA_035610835.1 Ophiura sarsii
TTTTTTCCCCCAATTTTACGCCATTTTCGGTGTTTTTATCTTCATGTTTTGTGTGTTACCTCTCTCACCCCTGACAAGAGTCTAACAATTGTCATAACTCAAGAACACTGTACATACATAAACATCCTTATTTAATGTATACCGCAGTAAAAGTAATAGTTGATAGCTCTGACACATACAATGTACTAAATGTAGCTCTATAGTCTATTACAATATTACATGCTGCTCGAGCCTTAGAATTTTTGGTAAAGAAATCAAAAGAGAAGTCATACATAACTAAAATTAGCCTTTATGTATTGGTTCAATGTTAGACTTGGCTCTTATCATGAATGCGTGATACATTTCGTAGGACATGATCATCTGTGCCAGTTCACTAAAACTAAGTACATTGTAAGGCAAAAAAAAAAAAGAAGTTGACTAACTGCCCTTTCCGACCGACCCGAATTTTCGGAAATCTAGGGTCGCTATTTTTTTTAAATTTTATTTTTTAAAAAGAAAATTAAAAATTGAAAAAAAATTTGAAAGAAGCACACAACAATAAAGAAAGATGAAAACGTGTTTGTGAGTAGTATCTGCTTGTTAAAAAATCATAAAAAAAATCAAAAAAAAAAATCAATTTTTTCTTCTTCTTTAAAACGTGTTTTTGTGTAGTATCTCCCTGTAAAATGTTTAATTTTTTTTTAAATTTTAAAAATAAAATCTGACCGTCCGACCCAGACTCTGGCCCTGAAAGGGCAAGTCAACTTCTTTTTATGGGGGCCTAATAGGAGTGGGCTATAAATGCGTCCGAGAAAAAAGTGTGCAGTGGGATCTTGAATCATGTTTTGACAGGTGTGAGGGTTGAAACCATTCCTCATTTATAACTGGGTCATTTTACCATGTGTGGATATCTAAGGATTTTTCTGAAGATATACCCTTATCGTTTAATAGTAGATGTACATACTGCTATTTCATTGGTTAACACGTATGAAATCTGATCCATATCGTGCAAACTAGAAAGTCAAACCACACGATATATTCCATATCGTCGATTAACCGCGTCACCAGATGGCGCGGTATGATCGGGGAAGATATTACGTGTAAAGCGATTGATTTGCGTCTGTGGAAGAGTTGCTTAAAATATGACACGTAAATAATAAACAAATAAAATGGTGGATGATTTAAACGCAACCGAGTCGATTTCTGTAACATTCTGAGGCCGAAATAGACCGCAGAAAGGGCTACTACACGCCGAAAAATAAATGATCTGCATTTAACATAACCAGACATGTTTTTCGCAATGATTTTATGGAGAGAGGTGACGGCACAGAGCCTGTTAAAGGGTTGAATTTTACGGAGGTAAGGAAGGGAAGAGAATTCAGCGCCTTGCTCTCGTAGCATTGTTTGAAGTTTAGTTTTCCGCGAGTGTTTAAATACCATTTTTATTGGGGCCTTTGGACTAAACGATGCAGCCTCATGTGATATGACATGCCAAACCATAGGTATTTTTCCGTATTGTGTGAACATGCAGGGGATAACTAATATTACCCATGTCTTAAGGATTTAAAACAATTATACTTGTCTTACCCTTTTCATCTGTCCAAGGATTAATTTTAATCTGACACCTATGTCTAAGGATTTCTCACTAAACCAGGACCTGTAGTGTCTAGGGATTTTTCTAAAACAACCAATACTCTGGAGCGGCACATCCCTGTGTGTGATATGAGAATAATCCCCACTCTGTCCTCCTCCCCCTCCCCCACCTCTCCTGGGGTTTTGCGATATTATTCTGTGTTGTTCTGCTTCATGACATCTTCTAATTAGCCTATACTAATGAGCTTATATTAAGTGATGGTTATTTATAACTCCAATATTAGGTATACATTTTGAGTTTTGAATCTGGCACCAGGAAACTATATGGCATAGTTGACAGCCATACAGGATTTCCTGTAATTTGATTGGCAAAACATATGGACTAAAATGAAATATAAAGACATCATTTATCATTTTATGGGCTGCTCCAAAATATACTGTGGGTCATATGGCACAGTGGCGTAGCTAGGTTATTCATATTGGGGGGGGGGGGGTGGCAAGACATGAAAATGAACCGACAAGTTATTTGTGAGTTAAAGAAATGCGCTAACATTTTCGACTTTACACCTATCTTTTGCACGATTGAGCTACATTTTGGCTCTAAACAAAGAATTTTTGCATTTTGGGAAGACATATGCGCGCGTAGTAGCGTGCGAAATTTTTTCATCTGTGTACTTTTGACCATCATTATTCCATGATTCCTTTCGTCAAATGAACCGACACGACGTCAATATTGGGGGGGGGGGGGGGGTCCCCTCTGGCTACGCCACTGATATGACATATTTGATAGGAGGAGCAGTCATAATGTTTTACCATAAATAGAAGAGGTCATGAATTTGTGGCTAGGAATATTCTAATGTGTTGCCAGATAAAGGTTTAGAACCTCATAGCAAACATGATGCCACATTTCTGGATAACTACACTCACCATTGAAATAATAAGGCACCTTGATCAAAGTAATTTCAATAGAGAGGGTTCCAACAGTTGGCATTGGCAGCCTGTGTGTAAATTCACATCAAAAGGATGAATCTGTCTTCACCTGTATGTTATTGATTTGAGCAAAACAGTATACTGTAAAAGTGGAAATGTTCGCGCTACATTTATTTTCACGCTCAAATCACCAAGCGCTCAAATTAAAACGCGCAAATATATTCATTTTTTATGTAGGTCTATGCGTGGAAGCTCAAAATCGTGAAAATAAAAACAAGCAAAATTGTTCAAAATGTGCAATGCGCGAAGATTTACACGCGCGAAGATTTCCACCTTTACAGTAATATATCAATTAAGGCCAAACAAAGAAGATAGTCTGTCTCAGAAGCCCGCCCGCATTGGTATGTGAAATGAGCTACGGCGCGTAGGTCTATGCGCTGAGGCTTAAAAAAACGTTGTGTTTTTTATTTTATTTATTTTTTATTTATTTTTTTATTTTTATTTTTTATTTTTTATTTTTTTTATTTATTTTTTTTTAGAAAAAAGTTGGATTAGCAACAAAACAAAAAAATTGCATTCCACATATTTTCTAAAAAAATAAAATAATCGCACAGCACTTAGCTTATTTGCAAAATGTTTCTGAGACAGACTATCTTCTTTGTTTGGCCTAATTAGGGCCTATGTTCTATTGTGGCATCGTAGAGTGGGGATACTTTGATCCTTGATGATGGTGGGTAACTTTGGCCCACCAAAAGTAAAGGGTTTATTTGTCAAATTTTGAGAACAGTTTAATTTATAATGAAAATGTTTATCCTCCTGGCTAAAAGCCGGAGGGGGATATTGTCATCATGTCATTTGTGTGCCTCCGTACATACGTTTGTTCCCTTTTGGTTAGTTCGTTGTTCCATTTTGGTTAGGTCGACAGGTAATTTTGCGAGGTGTCTTTGACAAAGACTAGGTATCACTCTATATAACCAATCACAATTGTATTATAGATGCTAATATAGGCTAGTGGTTAGTGCTCAGGGAGTTACCCTTTGCATGATGGCTTTATGAAATGGTGAAAGTAAAAAGACAGAGGGAAATATAACACCTTCAGATTGTGAATAGAGACAGAAGGAAGGAAGTGGTACTTTTGAAAAGTCATTTACATAAATACATGGAAAACATTTCCATGAAAAATATGGTGTATTGAGCAACAGGTATAGAACAGAAAGTGTTATCGTATAGATATTTCATAACATGGGAAACATTTGACTTAGGGGATCCACAATTCAGGAAAATTGGTGTTGGAATTGATAAGGGATCATTTTCAAGGGCTGATTTGGCAACAAACTTGTATGCAGAGCTTGAGCTATCTACTACTTTAATTTACTCATATTCCTCCCCTGCGCCCACCAATTAATGTTGAGGGTCCCAAACTCCCAACGACCGTGAAGATGAAGATGAAACGGTTCTGAACAACATTGAAAACATTGAATACATTGAATACATTGAATAAGGGGGGGGGGGGGGGGGGGGGGGGGGTGGCACTGCACTGAGGGTTGATTTCAACGAAGTTCTCAAAGTGTTTCAACAGTTATTTCTTAGATTGCAGTCTGGTATAATGATGTAATCTTCTGTATGAATGAATGAATGAAAACATGGATTAAGAGTGCATTTTTTAATCACAACACTAAACATGGTCAGAGTACAAAACATCCGTTGAAAATCACCAATTTTAGAGAATATGGGTGTCTTTTTAGCCTGAATAAAAATGGATTTTTGGAAAAAATTCAAACTTGGTGTATATATATCTTCTTTTCTTATCAATATATACACATCCTCTGCTATATTGAAGCAAATCAATGCCGGTCACCTTAGTCGAGTATATACCACCTTAAGGCAACGACCCCCCCCCCCCCCCCACCCACGTTTTATGGGCGGATGGACCTGTCAACGGACCTGTCAGTCGGGCGATTTTTGTTTAATTTAATTTTTTTAACTAAAATGTCATCAAAATCTTGTTCCGGGCCTGTGATTGTGTAACACCTCTTCCAACACCTGAAAAACTGAAATAGAGAAGAGATAAAGAGGGTTTTAACACTTTCCACGCGGCATGGCAGGCATATGCAGACGACGTCAGTTCTAAAATTTCACAAAATGTGAGAGAGATTTGCACTTACAGCAGCCTGAATTAAGCAATGAACTCAAAAGATATGTAGTTTTAAAAATGAAGAAAGAGATAGGTAGCGGGGATAGTTTGGGGGGGGGGGAGGGTTATGTTTCACCATGCTTTTAACCTTCTCTCTCGTATTCCTATCCTTCAATTCCACTTGATATTCTTCCCATGCGTTATACCTATATTTATAAATCTATGGTTATGCCACAATACTAACTCCCTACCTCTCATATATTACTATCTTAAACCATTGCCTGTGGTTTAACCCTTTGAACCCGAAAGGCACCATATGGTGCCTTCAACCTCGGGCGTTATAACCAGAAAGGCACGATATTGTGCCTTTTGAACAGGTGACACATTGATCACATGATTTTGAGTGGTCATATGACTTTCAAGTCATGTGATGTTCCCGATGTTAGATACCTTGTTTCCGCAGGTTTATGTTCGTGTTTTGATGTCATTTGCTGATGAAAACTGTCAAAAATAGCACGAAATGAGTTGAATACGCATGCGTAGATAATTCTCAGGTAGACAGTAATGCATTGTAGTACGGTTATGAATAGCAATTTTGGCGATAAAAACAGAATAAAACTGATATAAACTGATGTTTTATTACGAATACATATTATTATGATGATAGAGGGCAGTATATCACAATGTAACGATCAATCAGAGGGTGTAAGAAGGGAAATCACTAAATATAGAATTATTCTTTATTCGTGAAAATAAGTCAGGGTGGCGCGACAGACTCGCACTATTATAACTCAGGGTTCAAAGGGTTAACCTCCATCCGCTGACTACTATACCACATTACTTTATAATTCTGAGGCTTATCCTAAACCATTGATGTGTGGCTTATATTTATTTGCCCGCCGTATGGCGCTGTGTGTGGGAGTGCACCCCTTGAGTAAACATGCTCGCGGCGCGTTACCACCGTATGATTACGCGCAATATCATACAGTTCTAGTGACATCTTTGAGCCAAATTTGAGGGGTTTTAGTTGTTTTAGAGCCAATTGTTAACCAATGTCACTGGAATATACTTCTTGTCCTCTATCTTTCATGCAAATTAGGCGTCACTTTGATTACTAACAGAGTACTATATGGATAACATTAACAAACACACAAACAAACACCTAACAAACAAACACACATCATTTATAGTGAGATGTGAAAATACCAATTTGTATGATAGCCTGAAATTTCCCCTTCCACATACCCCTCCCCTCCCCCACATCAATGTTGCTAGGCCACGGGCTGATGGTTGGCAAGTTGGGTGACTCAACATTGATCAGGGGAAAGGGGGATGACTTTACATTAGGCCTATTAGTATTAAGTGTTCAAACAATTTTTTCTAACATTGTAGTATATTTTTCTACAATTTCTCTGTATATTGCAGATTTAAGGCAAATTCACATAATCCGGTGTCGAGATGGCTCACAACAGAAGACCAACAGAAAAACACACTGGCCTCCTAATGGAACTCAATAAAGCTTGTGGCACAGATACATTAAATGATCTGAAAAACCATGTCAAAGCCGAAGAATTTGGAAGATTAAGAGCTGGAGAGTTAGAAAAACTCATAACCATGAGGGAACTTCTAGAAAAACTGGAGAGAAAACGCATTTTCCAACCAAACAGCTACGACAAGCTTAAAAAATTGTTTGAATTGGCAGAGTTTAATGATGGTATTGAGATTATTGAGGAATGTGAAGCTGAAGGTATGTACATTTATACTTTGATTACCGTACCCAATTGCATTTTTTTCATCTAAATCTGTGTTGTGTATAGCATCAAAGCATACTTATTCTAGAGATTAAAAGGGGGGTGTGGACCCTCAGCATAGCTTCCGTAAAACTGCCTAACTTCTTCATTATATTCATTTAATCTATTATAAAAAACATGTTTTTGGACCCATTTTAGGTTCTGCAAAGATAACTCAAAATATATTTTGTCAAATTTTGTCATACTAGTTTTATTATAATCATGATAACATTCCCTATGAAGCATTTTTGTTTGTTTACCAAAATCATGAATTTCTTTTGGCACTTTTGGCAAGCACACATCTTTTTTTTTCATGCCCCTAAACAAATTTCTAGCCCCCTTTTCCCCCTTAAAAACATGAGGCTGGTGCCGCCACTGGTGCTTATCACCCAAGATTTGGTACATTAATTGTGCTTACAGGTTCACCCAAGATTTGGTACATTAATTGTGCTTACAGGTTCACCCAAGATTTGGTACATTAATTGTGCTTACAGGTTCACCCAAGATTTGGTACATTAATTGTGCTTACAGGTTCACCCAAGATTTGGTACATTAATTGTGCTTACAGGTTCACCCAAGATTTGGTACATTAATTGTGCTTACAGGTTCACCCAAGATTTGGTACATTAATTGTGCTTACAGGTTCACCCAAGATTTGGTACATTAATTGTGCTTACAGGTTCACCCAAGATTTGGTACATTAATTGTGCTTACAGGTTCACCCAAGATTTGGTACATTAATTGTGCTTACAGGTTCACCCAAGATTTGGTACATTAATTGTGCTTACAGGTTCACCCAAGATTTGGTACATTAATTGTGCTTACAGGTTCACCCAAGATTTGGTACATTTGTACTTACAGGTTCACCCAAGATTTGGTACCTTTGTGCTTACAGGTTCACCCAAGATTTGGTACCTTTGTGCTTATAGGTTCACTCAAGATTTGGTACATTTGTGCTTATAGGTTCACCCAAGATTTGGTACATTTGTACTTATAGGTTCACTCAAGATTTGGTACATTTGTGCTTATAGGTTCACCCAAGATTTGGTACATTTGTGCTTATAGGTTCACTCAAGATTTGGTACATTTGTGCTTATAGGTTCACCCAAGATTTGGTACCTTTGTGCTTACAGGTTCACCCAAGATTTGGTACCTTTGTGCTTATAGGTTCACTCAAGATTTGGTACATTAATTGTGCTTATAGGTTCACCCAAGATTTGGTACATTTGTACTTATAGGTTCACTCAAGATTTGGTACATTTGTGCTTATAGGTTCACCCAAGATTTGGTACCTTTGTGCTTATAGGTTCACCCAAGATTTGGTACCTTTGTGCTTACAGGTTCACCCAAGATTTGGTACCTTTGTGCTTATAGGTTCACTCAAGATTTGGTACATTTGTGCTTATAGGTTCACCCAAGATTTGGTACATTTGTGCTTATAGGTTCACTCAAGATTTGGTACCTTTGTGCTTATAGGTTCACTCAAGATTTGGTACATTTGTACTTATAGGTTCACCCAAGATTTGGTACATTTGTACTTATAGGTTCACTCAAGATTTGGTACATTTGTGCTTATAGGTTCACCCAAGATTTGGTACCTTTGTGCTTATAGGTTCACTCAAGATTTGGTACATTAATTGTGCTTATAGGTTCACCCAAGATTTGGTACATTTGTACTTATAGGTTCACTCAAGATTTGGTACATTTGTGCTTATAGGTTCACTCAAGATTTGGTACATTTGTACTTATAGGTTCACCCAAGATTTGGTACATTTGTACTTATAGGTTCACTCAAGATTTGGTACATTTGTGCTTATAGGTTCACCCAAGATTTGGTACCTTTGTGCTTATAGGTTCACTCAAGATTTGGTACATTTGTGCTTATAGGTTCACTCAAGATTTGGTACATTTGTGCTTATAGGTTCACCCAATAGTTGGTACATTTGTGCTTATAGGTTCACCCAAGCTTTATTATATTTGTAACTATGTAATTTCACCAAAGTATAGTACTTATGTACACCTACACTTTAATAGCGTATGTTAGTTTTATGTTTTATATATTCATGCCACACCATTTCCTAGTGTCTTGGGGAACTTGTAAAATCAAAGAAGATATATTTACATTTAGAAGTTTGGGGAAGGGAGGGGGGGGGGGGGGGGGCAGTGAAATCTTAAAAGTATTTAATTACAGCATCTTGAATTAAATGTAACTACACTACACTGTTATTATTCTTGTTCAACACCTAGCTACAACATTTGTTATATTTCAATAATCTTTCTTCACTCAGATCCCATGGACCATGAAGATAATCCGCATGCTGACACCAACCATAATCAAATATTTGGTCTTTCGAGTAACCCACCAAGACATATTCCAGTGTCATCTGGGCCTGCAGCCATGCAACATATTCCACCACCAACAAGAGGTAAGATATCTTAACCCCCTGAGAACTACCGGCTGATTGGTTAAAAATATGGATACATCATTTATTGCACCAATCAGAGACAGTGTTAGAATAGTTATATCCCTGATAAAGATTGGAGTGAAATATTTTACAAGCTGCATTTGAATTGGCTAAATTCATATGAGTACATCTTGCAATACACCAATCAGAACCACTGTAAGATATAGACCGGTAGTGCCCAGGGGGTTAGATGCTATAGTATACAAATAATGAATGTTTATGAAAATATTCATACCATTGCATTGCACGAATGAAAATATTCATACCATTCACGAATGAAAAACATTCATGATTTGTTTTATATAACACATTCGGTATGTTATTTGTCATAAAACGGAAGCTGACTGGCCTACGCTACTGAGTCTTTCGAGAATTTTGGAGAAACATGGTAAAAGCAAAACTGGACGATATAGTTTGAGAAAATTTCATTAACAGCCTTTTTGTAAATTGGAATTACTTTTGCTGTTTTAAATTTATCTGGAACTATACCTGTGGACAATGATAAATTAAAAATACTTGTAAGTGGCCGAGCAATTTTCATTGCTTACTTTTTTAATAATGAAATTTCCAATATTGTCGTTACCAGCACCATCTATATCAACAATTGGTTTCATATACATAACTAGAATTCATGTCATGAAGATATCTGTGATAGGTTTTGCCTGTGTTTGAATATATGATGCTAATTTAGGGCCTACGTTAACAAAGAAGTCATTAAAATGGTAAGAGATATATTAGCCACATGGACAAAGTTTTAAGTATATACACAATCATAGAGTATTCAACTGTAAATGGTATAAATATGGGCTTTTAAACATCTTCTTTTTTTTTTTTTACATTGGCATTGTTTTTTACCAAGTAAGTGCAGTTCTTACATTTTCAATTAGTTAGTTTATTCATATCCTTTCAGACTGCTTATTGTGGTTCTGGACTTTCATATAGAATGGTGCAAGTTTTCCTTGACCTGTTCTCCACATCCCTCCTGTAAATCGAAGTCTGGTTCCCTGCTGGTACTGCTGAACTTCCTCCTTCCATTTTGTCTTTTCTTCTAGGTCCACTCTCGTTAAATCGTCAGCAAATCTGTGTGACTTATCCTTGAGGACTCGTTTACTAGTCTTGATAATGTTAATTTTATCTTTGTAACGTAGTAACTTGATGAGAATATGGCGTGGACGAGGTTTCCCATGTCCACGATACACTATTCCATCTCGATGGGCTCGTTCCACTTCAACTTTATCCTCAAAGCCAAAATCAAGCAGTACATGATCCACAATCGCCAAGACATTCTATACATTCTTAACATTAGTCCCATCAATACAAGAATGCAATTATAATCCAAGATATGCAGGCAGAGAACAAACCATAGGCCTCCCAGCAGCTTATGCCATGCCACGGCACTTTCACCGGAAGATTGGTTGTTGGGAGACACTGCGCTACACACAGACTGGCCATAAAAACAAACGCATCGTATTTCGTGGTGCGGTTCAATATAAGCGCGTGTATAGTGACTGTTTGCCTGTTAAAAAAAACCACGAGGCGTGCAATGGTACAAAACGTATTGATCTAAATTGCACGGCAAATGGAACCAAATTGCATGATTAATGACGTATGATGTAAGATCAATGAAATGGGACAAACATTTCATACCATGTGACATACAAACTACCAATCAATTGACTACTAAATTTCCAAGTGTTATAAAGGGTTCAACAAAAGAAAGTATACCACTTTGTTTATGTCATTTTGGGTAACTTTCAATTTGTTTTTGTCCAAACAGGCTAGATAGGCATTTAGATTAATCTTTTAGGCATAATTTGATACCAAATTTGCCCCCTAACAACAAAGATAAACCATGATTAGCACCATTTAAAGGAAAATATCCCATTTTCAAAAGTCGCATTTTCAATACACAGCACGAGAAGATTTGGTTAATCTGTCCATGTTCTCCCCATCCATTAACATTCCTTTACATTCAAATCCTTCACCCATGCATCAGTTTACATTTGAATTAGCCCGCGCATTGAGGGATATGCGCGGTGATCAGTACGGGATAAATACGGCATGTGTGTGTTAACAATTGGCCTATTCTTCTCGTGCTGTGTATTGGAAATGCGACTTTTGAAAATGGGATATTTTCCTTTAAATGGTGCTAATCATGGTTTATCTTTGTTGTTAGGGGGCAAATTTGGTATCAAATTATGCCTAAAAGATTCATCTAAATGCCTATCTAGCCTGTTTGGACAAATACAAATTGAACGTTACTCAAAATGACATAAACAAAGTGGTATACTTTCTTTTGTTGAACCCTTTATAACAAGTATTATATCATGATAGCCCTGATTTCAACCATGTGATAGTTTTTACTATCATTATGGATGGAAATGAATGATGTGATATCATGATATAAAACAAATATTGAATGCCTTTTGTTTGTGTAATTAATAGTAAAATTATATCACTCATTCCGATGCATTATTCCATTACACTTGGCTCGTGCATCTCATGCAATGGAAAGATCCAAATTTGTCCTTGTGATATGGTTTATACTAACACACCAGGGCATTAAATATTTGTATACTATATTCAGGTCTTCATTAATCTCTCGAAATTTATTACCAAGTGATCATCAGATATTATACAAATATTTACTGCCTTAGCCTGTGATAGTACAAACAATAGGGACATCGGTATAGACTCCTCGGACTACAGGAGTGCAAATTCCATAATAAATCATTAACTGGATGTCATAATAACTTTTTGCTATAGATCAAGATGATGCCAGTCCAGTCCTGCCTATTGCCGATCCATATAAACCAGGACGTGGTTATCTACTGTTTATAAATAATTTTGTCAAGAAAGGAGCAGAAAACAGACGCAGAGAAGGTAAGTGTATATTGGTGTATTAACATTTTCTACAGGTACATTAGATGGACCTCATCATCGTATACATGTATTGTAGGTGTGACTTTTCTTTTTCTTTAACATGGAAATACACTCAGATACGTACATCTATATGTGTGGGGGGGGGGGGGGGGGGGGGGGCTGAACCAGTAATGGATTTGTAGAAATACAGCATAGAGATTGAAGCCAATGAGTAACGTTCTATTGGCTTGACAAATGATGGACTCCTCATCCTTGTTTTGTAGCCACTGTGAGCGAATATGTTAGCAGAGGTACATCCAGAAAGTAGGGAATTGGCATGATCACGTTTTGAAAGAACAAGGGCACGCAAAGTGTGATTACGAGTATCGGTGGTGATGATGCCATGTTGTGAATACAATTGTTAAATTATTATAATTCGTGTGTGTGGATTTCAGGTGCAACCATCGATGAGAAGAGCATCCAAAGCGTCTTTCAGGAATTTATCAAAAACTTTGCTATACAGATACTAAGAGACCTGACCAAACAAGAATTGATGCGTGTTCTAAAGGCTGTGGTAGGGGAGATTGAAAGAGGGGATTTCAAGAGTTTTATCTGTATTATCTCAAGTCACGGTGAAAGAAAAATGGTGGAGGATGGATATGGAAATAAAGCATATCGGGTATGTTTATATCATATGTTTATAGCAACAAAATTGTGAGAATCTGTAGATTCTTCTGTATTGAAATAGTATGATATGCATAGATAAGATTTCAAAAAACTGCTTGGATACTTGCAACATTATTGAAGAGAATCTTTACAAGAATGGATTCTCGGACTCTCATCAAATTTCTGACCCTGTAAAATATGGAAAGTACAAAGCATATAGAGTATGTTTGTATCATGTTTAAAGCATGTAGTAAAATATGGTTATGGAAAATATGGATGGTTAAGAGCTCAAGCTCAGGTATAGGAACATGACATAATCAATACATATTGGTATTGAATGTTATATTTGGTGATGGGCACGTTTTTTGCAAACAAACCCACACAATTGTAAGGCTTACTGCATATAATTAGCAACAAATGATAATGTGAAAAAGATCACATAATTAGCTTTCAATCAAAAAATAATTTTTAAATTTGATCATTGCGTCATAATGTTACATCAATTTTAGCAGAGCCTGGTAATTTAAGCCAATCCGCAGGATTAAAGGGGAGAAATTTCTTAACAACTTTTAATTTGATACTTTTAAGTAGATGTTATACTATCAGATTTATAAGCACATTTAACATAACATTTTTTGATGACTGTATATATATGCTTGGGTATGAATTTCAGGAAGGATTTCTAACGATTGATGACGTGCTTGTAACAGAAGATGAAATCACATCAATGTTTGAAGGCGATAAACTATCAAAGTTGAAAGGTAGGTATCTTTTTCTATTTCTACATACTGTCAGGAGCCGAGTAAGCTCGAGTTATAACTGAAAGTGAAACACTTTACTATATAGACAAACTTGAGATTAACAGCAATTTAATATAACAGACATAACATAAATAATGAAATTAGCCACGCAATAGCTTTCGTGGTCAGTGATCACTGATTAAAGAATAATACGTGCACTTATTGTAGTCTTATCCATGTTATCGTATGAAAAGTTCCATGAAGCAGTTTTACAGGCTAGCGAGGCTGATGTTGGCTTATCATAAGCTTGGTCGTCAACTCAAAGTAAGTTTTCCAATTGCCAGGTTCCGAATTTTTAGCAGTGTATGGCAATGTTAGTTTAAATACGGTTCTCAATATATTTCTCTGCGTTTAACTTGTCACTCAATACAGCGACTCCTCGTAAATCATCGTCACTCCATATAGGCCATGTTTACAGAGGCTCCTTGTCTGTCCATCGGCCCCCACTTTGTCGTTTCAGTGTGCTATTCGGATCTCCGGCGTGGCCCTTGAGCCATAGGCCCTTCCTTGTTGTTCAGCCGCCAAAATCGTTCTCCCCTTCTCTTTGTTTTGTTTTTGCTGTCTCCCGCGTTACTTCGTCGTCACGACACCCGTGTATTGCCGCATTGCATTGCGTATTATAGTCTGTGTAAGCCTTGGACCCTAGGCAGTGGTGTCATTGCATACTATAGATACCTTACTAAATACACCAACCACTTCAGACATATAGTATTGCATGTATGTGCCACAAACTATTGGTTTAAGAAATGTCACAGAAAAGATGCAGAACATTTTCATCAAACGGTACAATAAAAGTGTGTATTGAATATTGTGCACCAAGTTCCCGGATGTGCGTCCAATATTCAAAAAATATTGCCATCCAATATTTTTTGTGCGTCGCAGAAGATGTGCGCGTGATTATATTTGCACAGAGAAGATCAGTTCGGGCTTACTTTGTTTTTATCAAAACTGTCTGATATATAAATAATAATAATATTGAATGTCTTATTTTTCGGGTGATACAAGAATATAGCACTCATCTCCGACTCGTGCAATATTTATATAGCTCATGCATTATATTCTTGTATCACCCTTAAAGCCATTCAATATTATATTATTATTTTGATGGTATATCCTTTTTTAGATGGTGATAGTGAACCTTCAACACAAGACCTACAAAGGCTTATCTGTGTTTCAAAGCAGGAATTATAGCCAGACAAAGTCTTTAGGATCAAAAATGCAACATGGAACCAATCTATTCAGCTGCCGGTTTGATGATGAATACAGCGCCTACCTTTTATTTGTTATGTTTATATCTATGAATCTTAATTGCTTTCAGGGCATCCCAAAGTGTTCATCTTTCAGTGTTGTCGAGGCAGAGCCTTTGGTCGCGGTGTACTAGACCATTCAGATTCTACTGAAGTTGAACCAGTCACATTTAGCGCCTCCGCCCCGATGGATATGTCTGACGATGTGCAGCCAAATTTCACTGTTCCAACTAATGCTGACATGCTTATTGCACATTCAACAAGCAAAGGTAAAACAAAATAGGGTTTACTGTGTATGGCTTATTTTGTGGTATTTGATGGTGATTTCAATGAATTATTCAGGGGCGTATCCAGGATTCGGGTGCTGTGCTTTACCAGAAGGTCAATTTTCCAAGCTGCCGCCCACTCAAAAATTTGAGGGGGGTTGTGACATGGTTTACTCTAAACCGGCGCAAAAAAATGAGCTATTAAAAACCAATAGCGAGTCTAAACCTAAAGGTCCCATTCTCAAACAATAGTGCCCAGAATTAGGCACGGGGTGCAGGGGATACGACCCTGATATCTACTCATGGTATCACTCATACATAAAGGATAATGACTCGGAATTCATAATATATGGGCTGTCACCTTGTCATTGGGCTGGTGACGTTAGACGTTTGGCACAAACTTGGCTAAATGCAAAGTCGCAAAATCAGCCCCAGGTATACAAAGTTCACTGTAATCCTTCTTCCTCTTTTAGATGTTACGATAACACATAACACATAACAACGAACAATCATGTCATATGACCCCCATGTTGGGTAAATGCATTGGTGTCGTCACAAGCACTTGTTATCGCATTACTCAAGGTGACTTGTGTTTATGCAATTTGTCTGTTCTTCATTGCTGTTGTTTGTTTCACTTCCATGAAAACACTGACAGCACTGTATCATTTACTGATCGCAGTGAATATCAGTGAATAAACATGTGCGCCCTCCGGAAGATGCAAGATACATATGCGTGCGTATAAAGTTTTGTCACTGTCTAGCGAGGACGAATCATAGAGTATAACTTGTACCTAATTTGTAATGGCATTTGACTGTTAAGAGCGACTTTTTTCTAAGTTGACAAACTTTTGGACACGCCATCTCTTGGATTTTGCCTAAAGTTTGGGAGGTGAAAGACATTTAGTAGTTATGTAAAGATATGGTATTAAAAAATTTAGCAACCCTCTGTTGCCATGGTAACGAGCCTATCTTGTTTTTGCTCATTTTAGGGAAAAATCCTCCTAATTATACTGATTTCAGCAACGAAAAAAGTACAAAGTTTGGCAGAACCCTATACCAAGGTGGTAGAATTTTTGCCCAAACTGACTTCATGAATGAGTTGCCCTATCTTTGGTCTAACAAACAACCGATTTAAAAAAGTCAGTGTTTCCAGATTGATACCCTGTTGCCATGTTCAAATATCACATTTTGGAAGTTGAAAAAGTCAGATAATACCTAACCGACTTGAAGGTGCTACAGTTCCCCTCGAGGTGATTTGTTTTTCTTTGTGCTTTGTGTTTATAACAAAGACCTAATACCCTTTGAGTTTATTCAAGAAAAAAAATGGGCAAACCCGGCGCTTACGTATCACGTGACCCGAAGTCACACGATCCGATTTGAGGGAAATTACATAGTCGGGTATATACAGGGGTACCGTGCACCCCCAGGACTCCCCCAAACCAACTTTTTTTACTTCCTTTCATGGTCCTAAAACATATTCAGTATGTCACCAACAATAATTTTGGTATGCTAAGGGGTTATTCAAGATGCCGTCGAAAATGGCCGCCAAAAGGTCAAATTTCCTAAAAAATCATATAATATCAATCAAAATCGGGATCAAAATGTATGGTAAAAGTATAGCTATAATAGTGGGATGTACGTATTAGACCACTACACACTCATAACCAGTACTTTTGCTTTGATAACATACCTAAATCCAAGATGGCCTCCAAAATGGCCGCCAAAAATGCTAAAATTCCATAAATTAGCATATGTCAACCCAACATGTATGATCAGAGTATAGTTTTAACAATGGGATGTATGTGTTAGACCCCTAGAAGCTCATGCAGCATTTTTTGCTTTGATTTGATTACATACTTTAAATCCAAAATGGCTGCCAGATTGATGGCCAAAATTGGTCAAAAATCTATAAAACGGCATAATATTAACAAAAATGTACGATGAAAATATAGTTTTAACTATTGGATGTATGTATTAGACCACTAGTAACTACTATCCAGTATTTTATAAATGCTCATTTGTATTGTATATTGTATTGTACAGGGTGTATCAGAATGAACTATACCGTGTTTCTAAAATATATAAAAAATACAAAATGATTATTGTTTTAAATTTAAACACCTGCAATATGAAGGTGAACATGATCGATGAAAAATGTGTTTTCAATTTGTTAGCTCAAAGAATTCACAGACCTTGAAAAGCCATCGGCAAATATGATTAACGCATGGTTTCATCTTATGCATATTTTATGTCAACTGCTTTGATTTTTTAAATTGATAATTTCGACCAAAATTGAAATCTACCATCTTTACCAGAAAGTCTGTATTTTCCACAAGAAATGTCCGATTTTCAAAAATCTAAAATTTTTATGAAAGCTGGGCGTTTGGGTAAGATATAAAATTATGTGAAAACGGTTTGAACAATATCGATTGAATTCATACCGTAATAAATCATATTGCCTCGGTATAGTTCATTCTGATACACCCAATGTATTGTGACCTGTAAGTCACACTATCTGATTTAAGGAAAACGACAAAGTCGGGTATTATATACAGGGGTTATCATGCACCCCAGGACTCCCCAAAACCAACTTTTGTGACTTCTTTTCATGGTCCCAAAACATATTCAGGATGTTACCTTAAATACTTACAGCTACAGGTCACAATACAATACAATATACAATACAAATGAGCATTTATAAAGCGCCTTATATATAAATGCAATAGCTTAGCAGTTTAGAACATACTATTTGGAGAATGTGATGCTAAATACACACTCTAATAAACTATTTGTTTACATTTACTAAATTACAATGGCCATTTTAGCGGCCATGTTATTACAAAGCAAAAATACTGGATAGCAAGCAGTTACTAGTGGTCTAATACATACTAAGACTATATTTTCATCGTACATGTTGGTTGCTATAATCCTATTTTAGGGAATTTGAAAAAATTCACAGCCATTTTGGGACCCATTTTGGCAGCCATTTTGGATTTTAAGTATGTTTTAACATACAAAAATACTGGATATGAGTTACTAGTGATATAATACATACATCCATTGTTAAAAACTATATTTTCATCATGCATTTTGGTTATTATTATGCCATATCATGGAATTTTGGCCATCATTCTGGCGGCCATTTTGGATTTAAAGTATGTAAACAAAGCAAAACTGCTAAGCTGTTGCATATCAGCTGCTAGGGGTATACCACATACATCCCATTGTTAAAACTATACTCTGATCATACATGTTGGGTTGATATATGCCAATATATGGAATTTTAGCATTTTTGGCGGCCATTTTGGCGGCCATCTTGGATTTAGGTATGTTAACAAAGCCAAAGTACTGGATATAAGTGCCTAGTGGTCTAATACATACATCCCACTATTAAAACTATACTTTTACCATACATTTTGATCCCAATTTTGATTGATATATGTCATTTTAGGAAATTTGACCTTTTGGCGGCCATTTTCGACGCCATCTTAAATAACCCCTTGGCATACCAACATTATTTTTGGTAACATACTGAATATGTTTAAGGACCATGAAAGGAATACAAAAAATTGGTTTGGGGGATTCCTGGAGGTGCACGGTAACCCCCGTATATACCCAACTATGTAATTTTCCTCAAATCGGATCGTGTGACTTCAGGTCACGTGATTGTAAGCGCCGGGTTTGCCCATTTTTTTCTTAAATAAACTCAAAGGGTATATTAGGTCTTTGTTATAAACACAAAGCACAAAGAAAAACAAATCACCTCGAGAGGAACTGAAGCAACTTCAAGTCGGTTAGGTATTATCTTTACATAACTACTAAATGTCTTTCACCTCCCAAACTTTAGGCAAAATCCAAGAGATGGCGTGTCCAAAAGTTTGTCAACTTAGAAAAAAGTCGCTCTTAATAAGTTAATAAATCTCTATCCAAACATATTGACTCAATTGACACTTGATTTCTTCTGTTCATTATTTCCTTGACAAGGCACCAAAGCTTGGAGAAACAATGTAGATGGTTCTTGGTACATTTGTCATCTCTGTGAAGTTCTGAAGATGTACCACAAGACAGATCACTTTCTGGACATGCTAGTGACAGTCAACGGCGACGTTGCCAAGCGAGAAAGTACTGAAGGAGCTGCCAAACAGATGCCATGTGTACTATCAACATTTACCAAGAAATTTCATTTGGGTAAATCTACCTAATATATGGGTTGTGTGCTCAGTGGAACAACGATTATCTGTACTAAGATCATCTGTACCAGTACATATTCTTTATCTAGGTATGGGTTCAAAAGGTTTGCTTTGAAATTGCTTTTATTTCTGAAAAATTATAATGTGGCTAAAAACTAAAAACAAAAAACAAACTAGGTCCAAAAACAAATAATTGAATTATTATTAATAAAAAGTGTACATATATATGTGTAGGACTTAAATATTTACAGCAGGATAGTACATTTTATTTGAAGACTCTAAAAATCCTAAAAAGCTGTGAAATTAAATAAATTCATGGTTTTGATTAATTATTTTAATTGTTATTCTTGCATTTCAAGCAACATTTTCAAGCTGTTTTTGAACTGGATGAATGATTTCAAGTCAAATTGGGGGAATGGCTAATAATTACATGCTTTCTTTTTTAGATCCAGTTTTTGACATGCTTTAGGGATTTTTGGACCACTTAAGTGTCATTACATTTTATAATCTATCAGATCAAATTAAAGATTTTATATGTTATCATTGTATTATGGAATGATTCTGGATTACAGTGCCATGGACACTTTTTCAAAAAGAAATCAAAATTTCCAAAAAAATATTTTTAAAATGTTGTACAAAATGTGAAAAAAAATATTCGATCAAGCCCGTAGAACGGTTTTTGTTGTTGTTGCCGCCTAGCTGTTGGTGATTATTAATCAAGTTTGATTGTTTAAATCCATTGTGAAGGGTGCTTTTATGACCCTTTTTGATCCTGGATTCAATTTTTTGTCTCACAACAATAATATTTACCTTCTTTCATATACCAGAATTTCTATCAGTCTTTGCAGCATTTTGAGAAATCAATAGATGATTAGATAGATACATTGTTTCTATATTGTGAGGTATGTTTAAAGTGTGAATCACATTGCGTGTATAAATTGCATTTATTTTTAAAATTTGATGTTGAAATAGTCATGTTGCAAGCAACATTTAAGACAGCTTTCTTGCCATTAAGATTTGATTGAAATATAAATAGTCGCAGCTGCTTTTTTATTGTATATCTCTTTTGCCAATATTTTACACTATATATATATATATATATATGAATTTACATTTGTTTTTTGATTTGTAAACTTCTGCTTGGATAGTCTGTTAATAACATTTCCACTTTTCTTCTGTTTAAATAAAAATCATATTTACTTTAAGGTGGATGTTCCGATCACTTTAGCTTTTTTTGCCCATCAACATATTTTGATATCAGAAGAAACCCCATATTTTTTCATTATTTCTGTGAAATGTTTGGCGCCAGATAAGTTCCGTTCCATTTAGACGTCATATGCCAAAATGCTGTGAATTACTGCCACAGGTGGTTAATCACCCAGCCAGTTCGTGTACTACTCAATGGTCAATTGCGCTTCTATAAAATAAGAACCATTGGAGTTATGCAACTCAAACTTTGGAATACGACTATTTTAAGGATGATCCTTCATGTAGAATTGAAAACATTAAGTTGAAAATCAGGCCAGCAATCAGAACACCTGCCTTTAAGGATAGAATATTAAGGTTTGTTTGGTATATTTTTGGGTGTGTTTAGAACAATCGATGCTAAAGCACATTCTTTTTTACATTGAAATTGTATTGTGTGAAAACTATAACAAATTCTGCATGGTGATAGTGATGAAAATGAAATAACTTTGTGGACTCTAATTAATTAGAGGATAATGACTGCGTGTCAGTTGGTAACTGTGAAGAATCAAATCATTTTCACTTTGGAATCAAGGCATTGCACGAGAGGTGTTACCGACAAAACAACTGATCAAAGTCATTATCCTGTCTGATTTATAACCGTCACTTAACATCATCATTTAATGATACGCATGTAACTTGTACTGTTAATTTTTCATAGAAAATTATGATATTACAGCATTCATCCAATGCTTCCCCATTACAAATCTGGTCGAACATTCATGCAGAAAAAACACTCGCATGTCATGTATAACTACTGCATTGGGCAAAAGCGCTGTGCATCTGTGCCAATACGTGTGCTTACTCAATCAAACTTGTCACGCATTATACTCGGGGTGACTGAGGTTAATACGTCCAGTACTCAGTTCTCTGTTAGTGACCAGCGTACATAGCAGTACAGGACAGGATTTGATTGAGACACAGGTATCATCATGTTAATTTGTGAGGTTTTGGAGTGGAAATAGACTAAAAGAGTATTGTTTGTAGTGATGCATGTAGACAATGGTCATGAAATTGGCATTGTTTTGTTTAGTAACCTGAGTGTGATATTAAAGGCACACTCGGTTATTTTGCACAGACAAGCGCCCCCTCGTTTTTCTTTAAGATCCTGGGGTTTTGTGCTTTCTGTAATGCTTGTGTATGTTATGCTTCTTCCATTGTCTACAGCAAATTTTGGAAATGAGTTACGTCTATAGTCTAATCAGTTCCAGATTGGCGAGAATTGTGAGGCTTGTATTTGTCCATGGGCAAAAACAATTCATGTTGTTGCGCATATTTATTGGTAAAAGTGTGCGTTTGGATATCATAACCAGGTATTAGCGAGCAGTGGACAAAGTATTCAATTTGGGCCCACGGATAAATATTAGCCTCACAATTTTCGCCAATTTGGAACTGATTAAACTATAGCCAGACTGTTATTGTTGCGTAATTCTCACAGACTTCTGACACATTCTATAGTTCAGTCAGTCCCAAATTGGCGAAACCTGTTGACAGCAGCGAATGAATTTAGAAGAGTGTCCGGTGCAAACGCTCGCTTGGTGCAACATGGTGCGCAGTGTCATTGTATGCGTGAAGCTTGTATTGCGTATGCCAAAATCGCGCTTATACGCTTAGATTACTTTTGCACGCAGATAGATAAAAACCAAATATTCTCACCAATTTGGAACTGATTGAACTATAGATCATTTTTAGTTAATACATCATTTGTTAAATTAATATCCAACTCAAATGATTAGATACAACATCAGGCTTGCAGCCGCAAAAGATAAAATTTGAAGTCACTCAATACACCTTTTAAAGTAAAATAAACCTTGAAAAACAACTTTACGTTTAATTCATAGTGCAAAAGGGTCATGAAACAAGACTTTGCATTGAAATCTGTGTATGAAATCCAAGTGTTGATTTGCTTATTATATATTTCATATTAAATCATTAAAATTAATTTTTGTAAGGCCAAACAAAGAAGAAGGTTTGTCTCAGAAACATTTTGCAAAAAAGCTAAGTGCTGTGCAATTTTTTTTATTTTTTTAAAGGTATGAGGAATGTGAGTTTGTTGTTTTTGTTTTTGCTAATCCAAGCTTACAGAGAACTTTTTTGTAACATTTTTTTAAAAATTCCAAAAAACAAAACAAAATCCTAACAAATCAACAACAAAAAAAGTTTTTACAAACAAATTTAGGCCTCAGCGTGTAGACCTACGCGCCATAGCTCATTTCACATACCAACGCGGGCGGGCTTCTGAGACAAACATTCTTCTTTGTTTGGCCTAATATGGGATTGTGCAAGATATCCCAATTCCAATTCATTTATGAATTATTATCAGATGGATGAATACTGTAAAGCCAACATTTTTGCAGTGGTGTTATTGTCGCTCACTAAAGATACACCGCAAAAATTAAAGCACACAAAAATATTGCTTTCAAAATCCCTTTACGGCGCTGTATTGGCGACATTGTCATGGGAGAAATCAACAACTCACACAGGAAAATGGCTTAGTCAAAATGCGCGCAAATATTGGCTTTTACAGTGTGTGATTCAGGGCAATATCATGTTTCGTGCCCCGTTATGGTACACGCCAACGGAATAAGCTATGAAATGTTATACGGTTGATTCCGTTGACGTCACGAACGAGTAAGCCAAACATGATATCGCGCCTGATTCAGGATATCCATGTTCAGGGTATGGGGGCTATTGAATGAAATATTAAAATATAGATGTTACGTCGAGTTACAAAATTAAATTATGAAATCCGGAAGCTCTTATGTAATACAACTCATTAGATGTTAGTGATAGTAATTTATCAGTATTGAGTTGATAAGGCGTCGAAAATAAGAAACCCTATTCTACAGGCAAATGGGTCGGTCGGGCCCATAGAACAGGGTTTCTTTTTTTCGTTGCCTAACTCTTATTAACTCCAGATGAGAAAATTGTGTAATAAACTTGCCAGTTATGTATTCATAAAACCCAAGACAAAAAGGTTGTCTCACAAAAGTTTGGCAAAAATAGGTTTGCAATACATCTATTTTTCAACATAGTGTTGAAAAATAGGTTTGCAATACATTTATTTTTCAACACTATGTTTGTAATTTTTGAATTAGGACCTTCCAATAAAGGATTACATTTTTATTGATATGCCCTGAACTTCAATAATCCTATATTGAGTTTATATGAAGTGAAAGCTTTGTAAATATCAGTACTTTAGTATATATTATAATATATCAAAAACTAACCTTTTACTAACTTAGATTTTGTACTTGAATTTTGATGTGGAAATATCTGACAATCTAATAGAAGCTTTTCAATGATACCTAGTCTATAAAAATGAATACTTTGGAAGACAAAATTAAAAAACAAACATTTCCTATATGATATGTTGATCAAATTTATTTTCATTTTGTGGTATATATCTGAATATGGGTCTACTTAACAAGATGTACTTTTGATGTTATGCAACGAGAAAAACATTGTTCTACGGACCTCTTGGTAGGGTTGGTTCATTGTTTTTTGTTTTTTTTGTTATTGTTTCCAAAGATTTTGGGACAATTTAGTGAATTAAAAAAAAACAAAAAAACATTTCTGCAATTTCCCAAACAAAAGTGTTCACATTTTCAAAAGAATTAAAAAAATATGTTGACAATTCTAGAAGTATTGGTCAGTCGGGAGGGTTTTCCCATTGCCTTATGCATCACATTATATAGAAACACTGTTAGCTAAAGCAAACTGTTATGTTATAGTACATACACCAGGATATAAAGCAAAAGGGTAATTATTCAAATGTATTTAAATAGTTGTCTTTTTTAACATTAAGACAGTCTTGAGTATTTCTTGGGTAGGCAAGTCAGCCGAATATCTTTGAATCTCATATGTCTGCATGTTTAAAACATTTTTAAAAATCAATTAAATTACAAAACAAATTATATATCAAAGAATTTGCATTTATTTCTATAGAAATAAAAATGACAATAAATTATCAAAATGATGCACTGCCCGTATCATTTCTGCTTGTTTTCATCAGAAATAAAAATGACCATATATAAAACAAGAAATATTGATAAAAAATACAATATGCTCTTAATTAATTTGTTTGCCTGAATTCTTGCAAAAGCTGGATCCAATTGTGTATGTATATATAGATGATGTTTACTGAAATAGAACAGGCTCAATAATATATTGTAAAAGCTGTATTTATATTTAAAACATACTGAAATATCATGAAATTGTAATTTAGAGAATTATTAATCTATTGATATTTGTTTATTATAAGATTTCGACAGTATTGTGAGTACAGATTCTAGAAGAATTGCTGAATGATGGCATATCCATGGAAATAACACAGGACTTAAAACAAAGTACAAGCGGGAAAAGCGTAACAATGCTTATTTAGTATTTATGCATAGATTTGTTTTAGATATATCACTCGTAAATGGAGTGTAATGGAACAGTCCATCTTTCAACTTGTGATTATAGAATGTCAAACATCACACTCATATCCAGTTAATGTTTATATTCTAATTTGTCTGCCACACATAAAGCAAATATGCTGCATTAATTAGTCAGCTGCAAAGAAGGTTAGGAGACGAGCGCAATAGTCATAGTGTGGTTCCCATTGGTGAACGCAGGCGTCAATGTGCATCTTGAACCTACGCTCTTAAGGGTAGTCAAAGTCTCAAGGGTACACGCCTAATATTTGCCTTATTATATTTTTGAAGTGGTGAATCTTGAACTATTTATATTTTGGAAAGGTGAATCTATGGCAAATCTTTTCCCATGTATTACTATAGAACGAACACAGTGCACTGAACTGAGGTGAATCTTCACCCCAAACTTGCAGGAAAGACCTATACTTGACCCATTTTCCCCTGAAGAAAGGTGAATATGGGCTTGAGGAGGGTATGTTCAAGATTCAAATTAATGCCTGCATAAATAGAACAGCACACCTTTGATCTGACTGATGCATGCATCCAATTGGTGCGATTGTATCCATGGTGTCATACATGTTACCACCTACAAGCCCATACTAAGCATGTGCGTGTAGGGCCAGCGCTGAACTTCTCTGCTGGCGACTTAAGTTGAAATAGTTACAATATCACCCTGGTTAGAAAAATAAAAGGAATACCTGTCGTAGGTGAAAGGAATTTGTCCACATTTTGACCCAATGTGATTGTAATTGACAAAGTATTTATTACCTTTAATAAATAAAGTAACTATTTTTTTAATAGATTTAGTATTTTTACATTCCAGTACTTGCAGCTATTAACCAAACAGCAACGAATAGTACATAATTCTGTATTCATATCCAAGTTGTGAGGTGGCGTCAGAGCATAGACTATTCATGGTGCAGCGTCTTAACGCCAGGGTCAAAATTCTTCTGTAATTGCACAAAAGTGAAGGCATGATGGTGAATGCATTGGAGGGGTATATGCATGTGACATATGCGTTATCACTCAAATATGCACTGACATCATCTCAAACTGAAAGTGACACAAAGTATAGGCTGCTTAGGATGCTATTTCCAGTGCTTGGTAATTGTATGTGCCTTAAATAAAAATGTTAGTTTTCTTGCGTTATCTTCCCATAAAATACATATCTCATGTGAAAATTACAACATTGATCTCATTTTTGACCTGTCACATCAAAATGGACATGTTGAAGGCACGAGTCGACTTAAGAGTTATTGGTACGACATGAAAGAGCACATTTTAGGCTCTGAAATGATACCATATTGAAGGTATTGGACTTTTTAATGACAAGATTTGATTTGAAGAAGATATTTTTTGTCTATTATTTTCTATATATTTCTCCAAATATATTGGCCTTTATCTCAAAACTGCGTTTTGCGGACAACATGAACTTTTTGATGTGACTGGTCACAATTTAGCAGCTGATGCCGAAAAGTAACCCCAAACCACCAGATCTTATCTTTCCATGAAATATCTCATGTGAAAAGTATGCCATTGCCCTAATTTTAGCAGCTGATGCCAAAAGCATAACCACAAACCACCAGATCTTATCTTTCCATGAAATATCTCATGTGAAAATTATGCCACTGCCCTAATTTTAGCAGCTGATGCCAAAAAAGTAACCTCAAAATACTCCGATGAACTAAAATTCTGCATGTATTTATATCGCTGTGACTGATGATGTAGACCAGGGGTTCTCAACCTGGGGGTCGTGACCCCCATGGGGGTCATTTGGGGTTTTCCAGGGGGTCATGAAGGGCTCATAAATATAGGTTTGGGGGAACCGTGTTACATTTCGCTTTAAAAAAGCTTAGAAACACCCACAAAAATGTTTAATGCAAAATGTCCTGCTCGCTACGCCCGCATCCAAACTAAGCAGTTTCATTTATGATATCTGGCTGGTGTTTTTATTCAATTATTGTTTTGGGGGTCATGGTACTGACGAGGAATGTCAAAAGGGGTCCTGGGGCAAAAAGGTTGAGAACCACTGATGTAGACTAAATGTACTTTATTGTATGTAATCTATCTTTGTCTGTGATGTATGTATATCTAATATAATCTAATATAATAAACCACCTCATAACCTGTTACATTAACCCTAACCCCCTCCCCTAGTCTCATTGCAGATTCCCCAGCGATGGTGGAGTGTTTCCCCCTCCCCAGGAATTTGATTTCCAAATCCACCATTGGGGGTTAAGGGTAAGATATACAACATTTTGATTAAGTGTCAAAAGATTCCATTTTTACTTCAAAACTGATCATTTCTTTTGTGAATGAACATTTGATGTCAATAAAGATTTATAAATAGTATAAGGGTAACAGTTACCTTTATAATGGTTTGTAATTTAATACTATTTTTTATTTGCTTCCCATTGGTTTATAACTCTTTTAACTCCGTTGAACTTCTTCCTAATCCAGTACTTGTAGATGTATGGTCTTTAAGTAACATTTTATAGCTGATTTATCTTTGTGGTTTCTATAGAAATATTGCATTATGAAATTGTGAAGTAATAAAATGCATGGTACTTAATACATATTGTATGTTATGTATTTTCTTTGTATTCGAGTCAACCCCAATTCAGAAAAAGAAAAGACAATTTCTAAACAAATCTGTTTTTTATATTCTGATTTTTATGTTGTTGAACATTTTGTAAAAGCAAAGTTTTCTAATGGCCCAATTGACACTATACCTGCGAAGTCCATCCAATCGTAGAACAGAAGGGTGGATCATAATCCAAATATAATCAGTGTAATAAGGATATATTTTGAAAGTACATGTTACAACCTTCCTGAACCTTACAAAATCCTACAGTGCCCTGCTTTGTACCGCGCGGCAGCCTTAGGCTATATTAAAAAAATCTTTGTCTCAAAGCACTTCATTTTTTCAAAACCTAATGCGGAATGCGTTTTTTTTTTTTTTTAAATATAAAAATATTAAAATCCTTGTAAAAGTGACCTTTTGTATTAAAAGGACCTTTTGTATTAAAAATGTTATCAATGAAATCTGAAAAATCTGTGAAATTTTGTGATTTTCTTTTTTTTTCAACAACAAAAAAAAAAATTCTTAAGATTTTTGTTTTTCTAATGCGCATCAATAAATTAAGCGCACAGGAGCTTTGAGACCAAGGATTTTTAAATTTAGCCTTATCAATCTTGTGCCACGCTCAGCGCGTTGTTCAACTTGTTAAAAAAAGTTTTTTGAACATCACCGATAGAGCATCAGACTTGCGCGCATGCATCCCGGGTTCGATCTGCGGCGCGTGAGGAGACTGATTTTCCCCTCAAATTTTACCAGTTTTTCTCTCCTGATAGTTCAATTTAGAAAAACGCACCCGGGAGGTTAGGGATAGGCCATTTTATTGTTTTGTCCAACTAAACTTGTGTCTAAATTAAACGCGAGTTTATCTTTTAAACGACAAGACTACACGATCTGCACACAGTGTCAGCTTGCACCGCGCAGGGTTGAGTAATCATTCAAGGCGTACAATTGGTGCAAGAGTTTAGTTAAACACACATTAAACTACCCCCATACCCATGTTTAAAGTTAGACGATGTTTTAAAGTCAAACGTGTGTTATGCTTTAAACCATGTTAAAATACGTATGAGAATATGGCCCAATATGTTTATTATGACAGGCAATTATAATAGTAGTACCATATCAATTATCGTCCGATCGAGGGAGAGGCAGTGAGTTGAAATATTAGTCTGATCATCGGCTCGTATGGTTTTATACTAAACTGCGTCTTAAAGGACATCGTCGGTAGTTCGTATCCATAAAGTAACAAAGGTCTTTCATGCTGTCATCCACATTGATTTTCTTTGGAATTTGATCCTCATTTATACACAAAGGAATAAAACTCTTCAGAAGAAATGATGCAGCATCAATATGTGTCACATGTTATAAGATGTCACATTTAAATACCGTGCTATTTGCTTGGATAGTTTAAATTCATGCATGGACCCATGTTATTTATTGGCGAGTTGCTTCATTATATCGCAGCTAAACCAATAGCACCTAACAATCGTCACGATAGGTCCATCCTCTAATGTTAAATGGAACAGGAACAGGTCCAAATCAATAACTGATCTGCCATTATATATGAATCTCTTATATAGTCCATACAGAACCGTGGTAAAGATAGCAGCATAATAGAAATTAGACATTCCGAGGAGAGTGCATTGCTATCCCAACCGCAGGGCCGGAGGCTCGAGGTGCAGGAATCCCCTGGTCGCGGGTAACCGCCCAGAGCGGAGCATGTTTATATAGAGCCCTACAGGGTTCAAGAATTTCTCATTTCTAATATGCTGCTAACTTTACAACGGTCATACAGACCTCTAATTTACTTAATAATCATCAGACATATTGCAACACCAACAGATTACATGTTATTCCATAAATAGTTGCCTTTATTTGTTGTTACTTACATTTTTTACTTTACTACATTTTTAAGACACAAGACTATATTGAGATGTTGGCATTCTTTGCCAATTTGGTGGAACAATAAAAGCAAATGATAACATAAAATGACCTTTTTAATTTCTCTATAGTAACACTTAGCAACAGAATACCCAACTAGGCTCAGACAGCAATTAATAGGTTATATTTAGTTTATTATTTTGTCCTTATATTCCCTCCAAGTACCAAGTTATTTGGTAAATGCAAGTGTTCTGCAACATTAATGAGTCAAATAATATAGGTAAAAGATTGATAATTTAAACCATTTTTTTACAACAGTACAGAAATCACTCTATTTTTCAAAGACATGTTAACAACATTTTATGGCAAGCAATACAATGATATCCAATATCTAACCATTCAATCACTTTAAACTTGTGTTTTAAATATTCTTTTCTATTGGGGCCTCGTAACGACATGGTAATTTGTTATACCCTGTATGTTTCTATTGGGGCCTCTTGACTAAATTATAGTTTGTTATCCCCTGCATGTTCATACTATACAAAAAACACACCTTGGTTTAGTACCATTGGAGATGGGTATATCCAGATCGGGAGTTCTGGATCGGCCCGATTTTGAATCGGACCGGATCAGGATTGGTAAAATCCCCTCACTTACCAATCGAACATTTTTAGACTACACAATATATTCAGGGCCTAAACAATGTCACAAACGATGAAATAAATAAATACATAAGTAAATGAGCCAGTGGATATGAAAATCTTCAGGTTATATAGATTATTTTGATATCAAAATCTCAATTTAATTTTCCCAAAAAATAAGTTACGGCCTTCTGGTGCTCAACCCTCGATATATATCACAGTCATCTCTCATTCTGAGTCAAAACATGACATGGTCTTTAATTCTTTATTAAGTTCGGGATCGGCTGATCTGTTAAATTATGGATCGGGATCAGCAATTACCAATCTCGGGTGGATCGGCCCATCACACACCAAGTGCCATATCACATTCGACCTCAAGTGATATGGTATGCCAAACCGTAGGTATTTTCCCATATTGGGTGAACATATAAGGAATAACTAACATAGCAATACTTTGCTGATGAGTTGAATAAATATAAACTAGCAAATTTACTTAACTCGCAAAAGGTCCACTACATGTAGTAGAAGGTCTAGCTCAAGTAATTACTGAAAAACGTATACATAACCTTTTACTTGACGTAATACATTTTTACTGGAATAAATTAACAATGCAAAAGAAAACTTAACTTATATGAATTCCATGTTTGCCTGCTTTGAAATCTTGTTGACATTTGGGTGTTTATCAAATACCATGTCATATACTTATTAGCTTTACCTTGATTGATTCATTGATATGAAATATAAATATCTATATTAACAACATAAATTTATGAAACTATAGTTCAGTAAGTTCCAATTTTGCTAACCTGCTAACAGATCATCTGGTTTTTTCCTACTGACTCCAGTGATTTATTGGACTATGCTTCTTAATATTAAAATTTCACATTGTGAAGTACCATTTCAGCGTATCAGCATTTTTAACTAAAAACAACAAACAAACAAAATCGCATTTCATTTGGCCTTTTTCAGGTTTCTTCTGAGACAAACTTTTTTTTGTTGATCTCTTATCTGATGTGTATAAGTATATAACTCACAAATTCTTAAACAATCTTAAAACATAAGATTATGAATCTTAATTTATATGCAATGGGACTCTGTTCCATCAACCGATGGTCACAGTAAATGGTAGACATTGCGGGTAATGTTTTGCACCACGTCCTTCATAAGCGATCAATAGTTGTGTGCTATAATACAACTTTTATAATATATCACTAATCCTCACTCAAACCCCTGCACATCAACAATAAAACAAAACAAAACACAATGTCTCATCCATCACTATACTCTATTTGGCTTCCTCTGGACAGTGACGTAACTTAACAGGCGCAGCTTTTACGCAAGCGTATGTATCTTCCGTCTTTCAACACTCGTGTGTATACGCCAGCGCCTCGAGTAGGCGCGCGCGTTATGTGCTACAATTAGTAGAATACGCAGTTACGTCACTGTCTCGTGATGGCCAAATAGACTATAGACAAATTCAGGTATAAAACCACTATCATATTTTGTAGCACTTGTTGGTATTTATATACTGATTGCCTCCTCAATGTTGGGAGGTGAGGTTACCATGTATTCCAGTTATCACATCATAATGTTGCACGCATAGTATACAAATACTACATGGGAAATAGAGCAAACTATTTTCCCAAGTTACTGGCTACGGGCCTATCACCCCAAACCCGATGGGTGAGGCCCGTGATAGTCCCGTAGCCAGTACTGAGGGAAAATAGTGTTCTATTGCCCGATCATACCATGTAGTATTTGTTTTATTACACCTCACAGTGACTCTGGGGATGAGGTTGTAGGGGTGTCCTATTGCCCGATCATACCATGTAGTATTGGTTTTATTACACCTCACTGTTACTCTGGGGATGAGGTTGTAGGGAAATAGTACTTGTGATAGGAATTGGCCAATGAATTGGCATAATTAGTTCATGAATATTTATGAGGTGTAATAATCCAATATGATGGACTGTGCAATCAAAGTACCATACTACTGAATGATGCCTGGAGTCACCTCTTAACTTGAGAGGACAAAGAGTATAGCATAGGGGATGTGGATTTCAGATAGAACAGCTACTAATCCAATGATCATACAGGCTATTAAGGGGGTGGTAAATCCTCCACTTTGGTTGCAAACTTGAAGTCTGCTGGAAATAGCTTGGTGGCCTGAGGGTACATGAGACGGTAAGACTGGCGGATGGTTACTTCTGCTACTCCGGCAATATCTCCAATTTCTGAAAGACAACAATGAGTAAAATGAAATAAAAGCACTTTGAAGACTTTCAACAAAATATATGCATCATACGTATGGTCCAGTGGAATCATACGTGTGGTCCAGTGGAATAGTTGCCGGTCTCCTAATCATAAGGTTGTGAGTTCTAGCCCCGCTGGTGCCAATGTGTTTGTGTCCTTGGGCAAGGCACTTAGTCTACATTGCCTATTAGGGGGTTACCATATACGGGTTATGTATGTTTGTTTATGTTGGTTTATGTCGCAACTTGGCGCTGATTTAGCTGCTGCCTGGACGTTGTATTGTTTAATAATGTATTTGATTTGTAATGGTGTTACAATTCAGCCGGTTGGCTGCGATGGCAATAAAATTTAGACCTTTATTATTATTATTATTATTATATAAGTATCAATGTTTTATTATTACGCTATGGTAAAGTTAGTTAAAATCTAATGTGTAAAGATCTAATATTTAAAGCAATCTGCACATCCTTGCTTGATAGATCCAAATTCTATGAAATTTTTCAATATATGTAAGCTTAGGCGTTTCCCGTGAACACGGTATTCACGGCAAGATTCACGCTTTTCATGCTAAATCACGGATTCTGTAAATAGTTCCGTGAAATCGCGGAATTGTTATTTCAGCCGCGATAATTGTCCGACAAGTCGCAAATATCGGGCGCAAATCATTCTTATTTTATTCTGCAATCGTTTCATATCGCGATCGCACATGACATGCTCACAGAACCATTTTTCGGCAGCTCAGGGAGTTTTAATAACTGTATCAATACCGCGCGCAGTGCACCCAGGGATACATTAACCGCGTGTTACGGCATGATTCACAGGTCATCGCCTCCACGTATTATAGTATGCGTAGTATTAAGTTGACCTTTTGAACCGTGTCTCTAATTACGAGCTTCATTATTAAATGCCAGCTTGGGAATTTATTGTGAGAACTTCGCTTGCCTATTTCATCAGTATTTCGATGTGTTCAGATGACAAGCCGATGTTTACAGTTTTATTTAATACCAAAAATCAAATGTCCGAATTCCTATGACCTATTGAAATATCGACGTACAATTGTGTCAGGTGCATTAATCTCTCTAGGCCTACTTTTTCCTTTCAAGACGATATCGACGCGCAATTATTGTGTACAGTACATTCATCTCTAGGCCTACTTGACAGGACTGATTGAAGTTCAATTGACAGATGATTTATAATATCGAATTTATTTGAATGAGATAAACAAAAGACCGTCTTCTTCTAAAGAAATAGGTAGGCCACCCCCTTCAGAAAGGTTGTTAGTTGATAAAAAGTAAATCCAGGGCGTTCAATGGGTGATTATTCATTCATATCGATTGCATACAATTACTGTTGTAAAGAAAATACGGTACCGAAAATACACCCCGGGAAACGCACGTGCTAGTATAATCATGAACGACGCCATTACCGACAACAGCACAAACAAAATTCATTGATGAAAATAAATTACGTGATGATGAATAAATTACAATAATAATGTTGTAAATAGATCGGGGTTCTCCGATTGGCTGAGCAGACAACAGCAAATAAAATTCATTGATGACAATAAATCATGTGATGATGAATAAATTACAATAATAATGTTGTAAATAGATCAGGGTTCTCCGATTGGTTGAGATGGAACTCCTGGTACGTGCGTGCGACTAATGTTTACACGTTTTCAGGTCACGTCATGACCTCTTGCAAGGAAAAACAAAATAATGAAATAATATTACAAACATGTTTTTTGGGCTATATTTGTACAAATGGTTGCGCAAAACAGCTTTATTATTAATTTTAACATCGTACCAAACATTTTGTTTGCATTTAGTACGAAAAATATAGATTTTATTACTACTTTCATGCGGAGTTTCTAACAACTTAGTAACTGGCAAAAATGCCACCTAGGCCGCCGGGAATTGGTAAATACCTAAAAATACGACCGCTCCGTAAATCAAGGAATTTCGGCGCGGTTTTTTCTTGAAATCTCAATAATCACGGTAAATCACGCTTTTCACAAAAATTGCCCACGGTTTTCACCTAAAAAATTCACGGGAAATCCCTAAGCTTAAATATATGTAAGAAAACAAGTTCCCTATTTTTCTATTCATTTAGCTTGAAATATTCTCATCACTAAAATTGGAAGTTTGGTCTATTTCGACTTTCATTTAAGCCTTTTCAAAGTATTCTACATCTAAATATTATAGAATATCAACCTATTTTGTCCAATTTCCTTCAATTTTACAAGGAAATCTGTTATACTTCATCCCAATCGATGAAGAAACATTACATCGGAGCTCATTTTGAGTGAGCGTAGTTTATTATTCAGTGTATGATTGTAATGTGCTATTGTATGGTCTCACTTAATCAAAGAAATATCCCGGTATTGGTGTGTATTAAATGATGGGTATATCAACAACCGCTGACATCACATTTGTACTTCAGGTGGGATAACATACATTATTCAAATGAAAGAAAATGACCCTTTATCGCACAAAACCGTAATTGATTCACCTACGATCCTAGATGTACACAACGCTTTCATTGAGTGGAGTCTCGTGGTATAATCATGGATTATGTATGGCCATCACCAAGCTGAGCGAGGAAAGCAAAGTGTAACATGGTGTACCTGACAACGATTCTATTGACTACTTGACTAGTCTGCAACAAACATCATACCTTTTTGTGTCCTCTTTGCTTCTGATGCTTGCGAAGCCATATAGATAGCTGCAGCTGCCACAGAAATAGGACTTCGGCTGTGAAGAATTAAATAATTATAATGAAAAGTTAATGATGAGAAATAGCAACACAAAAACCACTGACACAAATCTGGTAGAATATTGCCTGCATTCTCTGTTATGTCCATTACAAGGAATGATATAAAGCCACATCTTGCATCAATTTTTGAAAGGTGTTGTGTAGCAGAATGAATTCTATGCCAATGGGACAATTCAAACAATATACTGTAAAAGTAAACATTTTTCACGATTTGCACATTTCAAACAATAATGCTTGTTTTTATTATTGCGATTTTGAGCTTCCATACATAGATCTTCATACAGAATTAATATATTTTTACGTTTTTATTTTCGCCCTTGCTGATGATAGCACGAAAATGTCCACTTTTACAGTATTACAGGCTTACAGCCTGCAGGGCTATAACAATGAGGCACCTTTATCAAACACAAATAGTCAGAGGGACTTAAGAATTGAATAGAATTGATGGTTTCAAAAAGCTTTTTGAGTAGGTTGCCACTGGTCTAAGAATATTGGCTCCAAATAAAGCCTATTCGAAAAGGACTGCCCTCGATGAATGGAAATTATGCCCCATTTCTACAGACTAGAAAGTCTATAGCACACAGTGCCATCACTGAGCTGTCAAGATTGTTTGGTCCTGTTATGAACTTCAGATAGTTTGATAATGGTGTTGGAAAAAACCACATACGGTTAATACTTCATAAATGCTGTAATTTATAGTAGGCATAGCACACATTACATTCAAATGATTGAGACATGTACAAAATTGGATTTAAATGAAAGATTACAATGAAAGATTTATTTTCCAAAAAGAATTATGACAATCGGTCAATGCATTCTTGTGGTACGGTGTTTTGAGATACTCAGAAAATGGCCGAAAACCTGCCAAAAACAGTAACAATGCCCACAAATATAATTTATCAGGATTTAGAGAGCTCAATTTGTTAATAATGTAACATTCAAAATACCATTTACACATATTTCTTTAACAATTGAATATTTATATACCATGTTAAATTAAAAAATATGGTAACATTATATTGCATTAAGCTAAAATAACCTAGTGAAATTGGTCATTTTGACCAGTTTTACTGACTGCAATCAAAAAAGTGACTAAGTCCAGCTAATTAATATGCGTAAATGTTATAAATCCAGATGTGAATGGTGTATTGCAATCAAACTTGGTATTATGGCTAATTGTACTATACCCAATCTTTTAAACTATAATTTAGTTTCATAAGCTCATTAAATATGCAAATTAGCTAATTATCTATTCAAGTCATTGATATGCAAATGAGCAATGTCCGACAATTTTTTTCCCATCATAAGAGTGATCGGTAATAGATATATAACATGTATACCCAACATGTATACCCAATTTGATTGACAAATATTGATGGATTTAGAAATTAAACAAGCTTTTCCATTTCTTAAATACCCATATTCAAATTCTCAGTCTTTTCCTCACACGAGGCACTCAAAGGATGCAAAAACTGAGCATATCACTAAATTGATTGAAGTGTTTAGTACAATATCTCAGGTTAGGTTTATTTAAATCGGCCCAATATATTCAAGTTCAGAGCCAATTTCAAAAATTGGTAAAAACAGTCATAACTAAAAAACCTGATGATAAGTATTTATACCTGGATCAAGGTTATATAGTCCAAGGTCATGACTACCATATATGGCAAGCTCAATGCCCTACAGGGATGTTTTTCAAAGTGGAGCTGCATACATTATATGAAAAGATTGTTTTGCATAAGGGCTTACAGACCACTCCTACATGTTACTCATTTTGCATGATTAATTAATCCAAATATTGTATGGCTGTCTTCATGACTTGGATTAGTGCATCCATGCACGCCAATTGAGGCAACAATACAAAACCACATTCCACATCGTGAATAGCCATCCATTCAATAATGCAAAATGAGTAACAGGTATAGTCTATCCATCTGAGAGCGATCTTTGGTGCTCGGATGGGCAGGGGAGATGAGTAAAAATAATATGTGCTGTCTTCTGGCGTATATTTGCTAGTTGTCGAAGGATCCCATTTTATTCCAACCTCCGGTCGAACCTCATCTATAATGTGAATTGAAACAACTAAGCTGCCTTATGCAAACACACACAACACTGTTCCAATGCATATTATATTCTCATCACACACATGCACATAGCAGCTATACGTCTAGTGTACCGTTCAAAGAGAGACAAATATCGAACCATTTGCGCATTATCTGAAATCAAAAGGCTTTGAAATCGTCACCTGTGATTTCGGCCTATGAATATAATCACAAAGCTGGAAAAGATCGAAAGTGATGGACTTTGAACATTTACCATAATCATCACCTGTGATTTCGGCATATGAATAGAATCACAAAGCTGAAAAAGATCGAAAGTTATGGACTTTTTAACATTTAGCATATTGTATTAGGAGGCCACATTTAATTTTTATTTGCTATCTTGTAATGTTTCCAACAGTAAATAATGCATATTTTCACTCGGATTGGCCGGGCCTATAGTAAGATGAAATGGTTGTAAAATGATATGAATCTCCGTATTCCTAAAAGTGTTCTGTCTGCAAGTCCGAATCAATCAGATTTCCTTGGTAAGTAAAGAAAGAAACAAATACGCTTAGGCCTACAAGGATATGGCATCAATATTGAAAGGTATGATTTTCATATTCAAACAAATATTATACAATTTGAACGTTGACAAACTAAATAAAGTTTATTTTCTGACTTATAAAATGAAAGGTTGTCTTCATCGGGGTCTATCACTCTACATGTACCTGTTCATAGAGGCCTGTAGTACAGTAGAGCTTAAAATGGCACCAAATAAGACCATTAAAGATGAGATGCAGCCAGTGCTTGCCAAATTGAAAGCATTTTTTTTGAAATGGAGAAAGGGAAAGCTACCTGTCTTTGCAACGTCAATTAAACTGACTCTCATGGCACAACTTGGGTTATGATGATAAAAGTAGGTGGATAACATAATTATTTTTTATTGTGGCCGTTTTTCACTCTACTAATTCCATCGATATTTTTGTCAGAAAATAGCCTCCTCTCCCAGTCAATGGAACGGCTGAGTCACGTGGTTGGAAGATCGGTCTCAGATGGATAGACTATAGAAGTGGATGTAGGGCTTTATGCAACACAGCTATTCATATGTTGTTGTTCACTGGTGTAATGCTCCCAGTGGCAGACTCTGTGTGTGTGCATTGTGCTATGCCTATTTATAGTGATTGCTGATTGATTAATTGATTCTATGCTTCAAGAACAAGTATACGGCCATGTATTATGAACTCGCCACCCTTAGCGTTACATCACAAATATTATGAATTTTTACACCAATTGAGTTTCAAAACGGAATATCTCCACAACTATCAACCTTAAACTAGCAAAGGTATACATTTTTGGAAAGCTGAAAGCATAAGCAATCTAAATATACACATTTCAACTCATTATACAGGGTGACCTTGAAATTATACAGGGTGGAAAAAATAAATTCCGGATAAAAAGTGGGTTACTTAATGCATTGCTTATTACTAACTTACAGTAATAAACTGAAAGTAAACAATATGTATTTGGTTAGAGGATGGGTGAAGCCTAATGACCATGGAGAAAGAAAAATCACAGTTGCTTGTTAATCTCAGAATACAGGGTGTTCCAAATTATGTTAATTTTTTTTTTACAATTCAACCTATTTTGAACTAAAACATTTTAGCCGTAACCCTAACTGAAAAAGTAAGTCCATATTTGGATTCCTCATCAAATTCCCTTTCAGAAAATGTATACTTTGACTATGATAGGATAAGTAATTAAAAAATTACAGCAATTTTTAGATTTTAAAGACATCCGCATTACTTAATACAGGGTTCAGTATGAAAACGGGTAGTTTCATAAGTAAAAGTTAGTATTTGATAGACTAAACCGATCATAAAGAAGTCAAAATGATTAAAAACAATTAGCAGAATTGTTTAGCTGTAAATTAAGACCAAAACCAAGTTTGTAGCCCCTGTAGTACTTATAAGTAGTAGTAAATTTAATCAAGTTTGCACACGCGAAACGCGGCGTTCCCATAGAGTTTGTGTGTACCGCATCCCCCCTCCTCCACCTCGACTGTTCGCACTTCAATCAACCATAACTTTGTTAATTGAGAAGCTATGTTGTTCATATTTACAGGTTTGTTAGTGGTATTATTTAGCTTTTAAATGAGACCAGAAACATGACTATAGCATTTTGTTTTGCTGAGATATGATGAATTAAACAGATCACAATTTGAAAATACGTAACAACACCACCATTTTTGGGTGGCGAGTTCAAAACGCATGGCCATACCGAGATTGGAAATTGTTCTATGATAGTGTGGAGCTCAAAGAATACTTAACTCTAGAAGTTGCAATGGCCCCAAAATCAAAAATCCGATGTGATTTGTTATTGTGACATTCCACACTAATTAAAAATGCAAAGCAAGCCCATGCGCATGTAACTGCGCTGTGTTGTGCCATGTGTTTTGCGTTTGGATGGAGCTGCACCAGATTGAAAATGTTCAGCAATGCAACAGATGCACACTGTCAAAAAGAGACGCATCGGGCACTCATATGTGTGTTAAAACATTGAGTAAAAATGTTAAAATGAGACGCTGTGCGCTGTACCTCTTGACGCCAATCGACCAAATAAATGCCAAATACCACCAGATCACACTGTCAAAGTCGGATAGTGCTTGGCTTATGGTGGAGCTATCTTGTCTTGTAACGTACCTTTAAAGGCATTTTGGTTTAACTACTGTATTGTTCACCACAACTGCACAAGTGATCGACCTTTGAGCAGAGGATTTCGAGAGGGGCTGACAAGTTTCAAGTTTGGTCAATTTGGTTGCATGATTTAAAAATCCACCCATTTTGTCTGACATCCCTTTGAAAGATGGCCTGAATATGTTTATGGTCATCTTCCATAACTATGATGTAATATTTGGTACATTACTCATCTACAGTATTATGGGTGTATTAAAGGTAAATACTTACCCAGCTACTAGATCCATATCTACTGCTTGTCTCGCAATGTAAGTTGCTGCCTTCTGTACTGGTTGTGGCAATGTAAGATTGGAACAGAACCGAGACTATTGAAATAGAGAAACAATACAATTATCATACAAAGTTTTCAATTCATTTAAGATAAGCAATATCAAGTATTGGTCTCAGCTGACAAATAGTGTCCATTCCTGGTTACAGAACATCGTTTGTGAAAGTGGGTGCATTTGAATCTTGATATTTCATGAAAATAAAATTGAAAATAAAGCAAAAGAAAAATTAACCGATAAAGCGTAGTGAGTGTCTGACCTTGAGCTCATTAATGGCAACCTTTTGAAACCATTCTGAGGGCTCACCTGGCACTGATTCCTTAGCATATTTGTCACACTCTAAACCTGTCTGTGGTTAGCATTCCCTTGAATTGATGCTATGAATAAATTTACATTGCATTGCATACATTGCGAAAGAAGAAATGGAAGATGGGTTACATTTCACAGTGTAGCTAGCAACAACCTGTGATACAAATTGTGCTGCAGTCTCGTTTGCGCTAGTTTCTAATCACAATTTCTGCAAATCTCCTTTGTATTTTTGATTTTTTTTTCTTTCCCTGTCTTAAAAAGTAATTTTAACCCCCCAAAAGAAGGTAACAAAAAACCCAGAATTTTCTGGTTTTGTCACCAAAAAAACCAGTCATATCTGAACAACCCTCTAATATATACTCGTTTGAAGAAGATTTGTAAGCCTAAGATAATTAGTCAGAAATTAGTTTCTATTTATTAATATGATTTCAGCAGTAAGAATAAGATGGCAAGAACCTACCACAAACCACGGTTTATTAATCTTTCTGCATCAAAGGAACATTTTCAAAACTATTTTACTATGTATTGCCCACCATGTTCTTTATGGTTCTCTATACTGAAAAATTATCTTTGAGCAAGTACATGGCATTTATCTATTTATATGGCATCCTGTTTGTTGCCTTCCCCAGTGGTTTCCTATTGATCCAAAGGCTGTATTTCCTGTTTTTCTGGTAATGTCACCTGAATCAAAAGAGTTTCATCAGGTGGGCCTAATAATGACCAGAAGATGATTGTATTGCTAAGGCCAAACAAAGAAGATAGTCTGTCTCAGTAGCCCGCCCGCATTGGTATGTGAAATGAGCTGAGGCCTAAAAAACCTTCTTCTTCTTTTTTTTATTTTTAATTTTTTTTTATTTTCTTTTTGATTTAATAAAAAAAGAGTTTTAAAAAAGTTCTCTGAAGTTTGGATTAGCAACAACAACAACAAAAAAATTGCATACCTCATAGCATCGCACAGCACTAAGCTTATTTGCAAGACGTTTCTGAGACAGACTATCTTCTTTGTTTGGCTTAAGGAAGACAACAGATTGGTTTAGGAAACCCTTATGGAGAAAAAAAATTGAGCATGTTTTCTTCTTGGAATTTTCCAAGGAAGTTCCTTTCAATGTTTCTGCGGTATTCCTGATGAAACTGTTTCATCATGCTTTGTCAATACAATCTCTACAATATGTCTGTGCATATTAATCACAAACCAGCATTAATTCAGTTGAAATTTGTTAAATGGCACAAACTGCCACTCACCATGAAATCTCCAGTTTTGATAAGATCTACATTCGTTTCTAGAGCTCTTAGGATTAGCTTAAAGCATCGTCCTATCTCCTTCTTGCTCACTCTGGATACTGCACAGATTTCTACAAATATAAATATGAAATAGAGAAAATATATTGATATGAAATAGAGAAAATATATTGATATGAAATAGAGAAAATATATTGATATGTTAATTAACAATTTGTGACCGGTCACATCATAGAGAACACATTGTCAGGAGGCTTCCATTAGCGCGCGTCATTGCGTCCAGAGGCGATTTTGAAAATGTTGACGCCTTTTCAAACTCTAGGCATGTGTATTTTGCGTCCAGTTGGAAGCGCAAGTTCCCGAAACTCAAAAATATAAGTTTGACAAAATAAGAATAAGCTTATTAAAGAAAACAAATGGTCATAAATTAGTGAACATTTATAGTGTAGATTCACTGGAAATGGGTTTATTTAGTTAGTAAAATCCTAGCATAGATCATGGTTATACGGTTGGATAGCTCAAAATTTAAAAAAACTTCAGAAATCACATTCCTGAGGTTGTGGGTTAAAATTCAACTTTAGCAAAAATGTTTTTGTTCACTTATTTAATTTGTAATAATTAATTTGTAAGTTTTTATGTAAAAAGATTGTAATAATGCAGAATTACAATGTTCTATTTTGGATCTGTGTGCGAGAAGTTACACAGTGAAAGATTGCAGCCACTTAACTTCACTTAATCCCAGATTACTATTTGTCACTACATCATGAACATGACAAATTCTGCTATTTATAGCTTGTATTTACAAAGACATTTAGTCAAGGCTTAACTTTTAGTCTAGAACCAAGTTTTACTGTGAAGGACTCATTTTTTTTGTTTCCTATAAAAACATGACAAATGTTGAGAAAAAAGTGTCAAAGCTAAGCACCTTTCAATTGTGAAATTATAACTTTCATTTTATATTTCACAAATTAATGACAAGAAAGAAAATATAAACAAACGACCTCTCTAGGAGAAAATTAGGCTAGGACTATAAGTTAAGACATGACTAAATTCTTTGTGAAAAAAACCCATGAATCATACAAACATAATATACTAAATTCTAATCTCATCAAAATCACAATCATTTGCCCTGATATACTCACCTCTAAAAGTCCTAGGTACACCCTCCTGTCTACATGCAATGTAAACACACGCTGCGGCTATGGCATCATTACTACGACCTCTCAGTGTTCTTTGGTCTTGGACTTGCTTAAACAACACATTGGTTCTGTCCTGTTGAAATAATCAAAAAGGGTAAAATAAAATTGAAAAAATGTTTTTCGGTCATAAATGTATCCAAAATGCTTTTGCTATTGTTACAATTGCAGGCAAATATCTGTCTAAAACTAGTTTGATTTGCATCACATTCTTGATGAAAAAACACAAATAACATGCAAATAAATATCAACTTACTGAATTCAATATTTCATTTACTCACTGATAACATTCTATGAATGCTTTAAGTTATTGGGGACTAACTGAAAGGAAAATTCAGATATTTCTAGCGATATACCAAAACCAATATCATTTAACTGCATGGATACCTAATCCCAAATATATCTGTGATCTGCTGACGTCATCCCTACACCAATCTGTAATAGCACCTAGATCAAGGCTCCCAAAATGTCATAAATTTGTTCCGATATTTCTCAGCAAATTTCTAATTCTAAATGAAACATTTTTAGACATGGATGCCTCTAAAGAAGTGTGTGATTTATTTGAATTTTTATGGCAACACACCAAAATCACAAAAGAAAAAATTATACTAAAATTTACTGACATTTCCGATGGATTTTTTCCTTCATAAACAAATCCTCAGTTTTACTATCTGGAAAATGGACTTCAAAGAAAGTTGGGAACCATGTAAGGTAATTTACACTATAGCATAGGCAGAGTAGGTATGTGACCTACACCTAACACAATAAGTCCCAGACCAGACGCTTTGATGTTGGCTAATCCAAAATCAATAATCGGTACCAAAGATCTGAGATACACATTAAATGAGCAAATTTCTTCTCCATAGTTTCATTCATAAATATTGAATGGATACTTTTTAAAGTTATGATGATTTTAATAACCATGAGTAATGACAATAAAGTTGCACTAGAATTGGTTTCCTATGGGATATCATTGATTTGTATTGTCTACTGTGTGCTATCTGAACCAGTCAGGTATCTGGATGAATGGGTAACAGGCATCGACAGGGGGTCTGTACACACACATTTTCACTGCGTAATCACACACTGAGCAATGATATCCCATTGAAACCCAATTTGAGTGTAATTGTTTTTTTGGTAGTTGTTGTCATTGACACTATCAAAAATATCTACTCAATTTTTGTGAATGAGGTATCACACTACACTACGGTGAAGAAATTTGCTTATTAAATGCATATCTCAGATTTTTCAAACCAATTATTGATTTTGGATTAGCCAACATCAAAGCACCTGGTCAGGTCTATTTATAATCTATCTTAATTTCAATTAAAACATTCCACTCACAATAATTTTTCTTGGTAGATTAATCCTATCAGCCATTGTTGCAATCTCCCGGAAAGCATTTATCAAAGTCCTGTCGGCACTACTCATCTATAATAACAAACAAAAATTGCAAAGAATATTATATTAACAATCGAAACAAAAAAATATCAATTGACAGTTAAGGACCACTCATAGAGTCTTTCCTCCACAATTTGTTGAAACAAGCACACGACCAGACATTACAATTTTCTCAACTCGCACTAATAAATTGAATTGACAGTCCCATCAGAGGCAAACCTTATGTAGACTGCAAAACTTGTAGTAGACTGCAAAAGTAATGGATGTTTTGTGAACTACTTTCCAATCAAAGTTAAGAACAGGGGGTATACAATACCACTTTCAGCACATCTCTGGAATTCTAAGCGGGAATAGTAAACCCATCTTGGACACAGCATCAAAAACAGTGCTGCGAGCAAGTTATAATCTGGCTCTGCAGAAGCACCAAGGCGTCTAGACAGATGGAGGTGATCCCGCTCACCTCCAGCGATATGCCATGAGGGATGGCTAACGGTTGAGTGCTCATTAAACCAGTTTAACCCACCAAAATCTGGTCTGCAGCCCACCCAGAGACATCAGCAGGGGTAGAATTTTGGCGTGAATCCTTGAATCGATTCGCGTAAAATCACTACCGCCTGAATCCAGGTGGATTCGCGCAAAAAAACCCAAAAATTATAATTATAACAGCCCCTCAAACATCGCTTGGGCTGATGAGGCAAATGAGATTAAGTATCTTTCCCAAGAATACAATCATGTTATATCAGTTGAATCATTTCTTGATCCGAGCATCATGTTCGCATTAAAACCCACTGCATACTATAACATTGGGCGCCCTTGCACTGTGTGGTTTTATAACATTGGACACCATTGCACTGTGTGGCTTCTGTGGTCATCCACCAGACTCATAGGTCATCTGGGTATTATCCAAAATGATTGAAGTGATTATAGCTGTAGTGGGGCTTGAATTCACAACTTTTGTTTTATGAGTCTTGCGCATTATCAACTTGACCAATCAAACAATTGATGGCCTCTCCTTCATGGATGCCCCCCCCCCCCCAAAAAAAAAAAATAATAGGTTCACTTACCTGTCTTTTGTTTTGATATTTAGCCATCCCATTATCATCAAATCCAGCATTGCCTGTAGGTTTACCTATCATAGTAGTCAGATCACCACCGTTAAGGAGAGGATTTGACACGGCACCAACACGGGATGGATCGGCTACTGCTTTCTCATTGCTAAATGTACGCCACTCTGAACCTACATCAATGACTCTGCAATGGAATAGAGGGAAACAATTGCATGAGTTAGGTATGAAGATTTAATGATTGCTTACAAGAACACTGGTACTGACTGAGACAGCTGATTGAGGATGCTACTCTCCATGAAAGGTTGTATGATGCTGATCTGGAAAATACCATACATGTAAATTGACAATGTCACATAATCAATATACTTAGTTTTGATTTATCAGTTGTCAGGTTTTGTCGCATGTTACAGAGAAATGGCTTCTTGAATCTTGAGGATGAATTCAACTAGAATCTGTAGACTCTCACCATATATCTTGGTGTATGAAAAGGTTACAAGAACTCAATTTAGATTCTCTAAATTTTGTTGGGGAAAATGTTTGCAAGAATCTATTCTTGGATTATAGTCAAAGTTCTTGGCCCGCTTATCTGTTGATCTGGGTTACAGGTTCAGAAGCATGGTGATGGGCTAGACTAAGTCCCCACAGTCCAACTGAAAGCTACTTTAAAAATGGCAGACCAAACCAAAAGATCACGGGAACAGCAAATGTCCACAAGACAGTGTCATGGAATTTTAAGACGCAGCTTGTTAACTAGACATTTATAATGTCATGCTGAAATTAGTGGCAAAGCACAAATCGCATGTTGTCAAGCTACACTGTCATGGTTCACAACTTGCTCAGCGTGGCATTGTAAGCTGACAAGCCCACAATTTTGACAATGTTTTATTGCTACGTGTGTAATTGATGAGATGCGTGATCGTTTCTTTACAGCCCATTTCTTTGCATAATACAAACATGCATAGGCTTCTGGCAAAGATTTCTGAAATCAACTATAGGGGCCATGTGCATTCCTTGCTACATAGCATTGCACGCATCAAACACTTGAATTAAAGGGCCGTTATTGGTGGCCTGTCCACCCAGATATTGGCCTTGACTGACTGCAGTCTCTTGAAGTCTAAATCACCAGCGGTCAACTTACCTATCAGCTACAACTAGACCACAGGCTGTGCATATCATATCTCCTGCATGAAAGTCATCTACTAAATCACTTACCTATCAGCTACAACTAGACCACAGGCTGTGCATATCATATCTCCTGCATGAAAGTCATCTACTAAATCACTTACCTATCAGCTACAACTAGACCACAGGCTGTGCATATCATATCTCCTGCATGAAAGTCATCTACTAAATCACTTACCTATCAGCTACAACTAGACCACAGGCTGTGCATATCATATCTCCTGCATGAAAGTCATCTACTAAATCACTTACCTATCAGCTACAACTAGACCACAGGCTGTACATATCATATCTCCTGCATGAAAGTCATCTACTAAATCACTTACCTATCGGCTACAACTAGACCACAGGCTGTGCATATCATATCTCCTGCATGAAAGTCATCTACTAAATCACTTACCTATCAGCTACAACTAGACCACAGGCTGTGCATATCATATCTCCTGCATGAAAGTCATCTACTAAATCTGCATCAGGATGATGTGGACAACAAATCTTCACTCCATAACCTCCTCTGTTATAAGAAGTGATATGGCAGAAATGGTTAAGTTAATTCAAATAGGGTATACAGCATGTCAATATTAAAATGTTTTCTCAGTGGAAGTGGATCATGGGCACAATTCTCAAGTTGACCCATGGACCATTTCATAGTCAAAATAAAAGATTAACTTGGACACCAATTTCAAGTGGACTCAGAGTCAGTGGCAATTTCATGGTCAAAATAAAAATGTTCCTGAACAACAGTGGATTTGTGGCAAATGTGGTACTAAATTGTGTCAAAAAGATTCATCCAAATGTGTATCTACTCTGATTGGTCAATAAATAATTGGAAGTCACTCTATAGGACATAAACAAAGTCTAAGATTTTCTTTTGTTGAGCACTTTACATAGGCAAGAACACTTTTAAGTGGTCTTGCCCTGAACATGTAAAGTATTAAAATACACGGTTTTATGGTTTTTTTGGCCCATGAACATGTTGATAGCAGACTGTCCAAAGCTACATAGGGGCAATTCCATAGATTGGTGATATGACCTGAAAATTTTAAATTCAATTTGGTTGCTTATTACCCATTTTATTTTATTGTATACACTTGTAGGGGTATGGGACAATCAAATGTTTGAATGATTTGTTTGTAAATTTCAAGAAATGATCGTCAGAAGTTGGAAAATGCTTTTTTTCACAAAAAATAAGTGAAAAATGTGTGTTCAGGTTATGTTGACCTCTTACATTTAATATTAACTGTAAATATAAATATTTGTTGATTTCTGAAATGCATAATACCTTAGTTTCAAGTTACCAACTATGAAAAATACCTATGCATTGACACAAGTTGGGAGGAATCTCCTGTGTATCCGATGGTCGTTAGAAATGTAACGTGAGTAACGATAAACATCAAATAGTTGTCCTACTCAATTGTTCCTTGCATTTAAATTTTGCCAAATGGAATAATAGTCATACTCCGGGTACTTAATTTGAAAACAGGAAATATAATGGGCTATGTGTAGTTTTATTAAAATGGCAGAGGTTTGAAAACTGTAACGTGAGTAACAATTGTAACATGAGCAACAAAAATGTAACGTGAGTAACGGCCTAAAATGCATTGTAGCAATAAGATATGGATCTCTTTTTGCTTTTACTGCACTTAGTTTTATTCATTTATCAGTCATATGTCAGTCTGGCACTTCCATCACTTCGTACGCACTATTTCTAGGGGTCATTACGTGTCGTTCCAAGTTTTTCAACAAGAAAAACAGTAACTTTGTCCTCTGAAAGTCACTTTTGAAGCAAAATATTCATTGTTGTTGGTGACAAAGTGTTAAATATACATGCATAGCTTATGTACACAAATATTGTAAAGCATTTTCATCATATTTCTTGCGTTCATCGTTCCCAAGTTCAAAAACATTGATTTTGCGCAAAGGTGCTGAATTCGGCAACCTTGATAACTATGGTGCAATTCATCAATTATATGCAATTATTTTCACCTAACACCTAGCAAAATGTCCTGTGAACTTGTGCAGTGGTCCCAATTGACCGTTTGGAGACATAATAACATTTTGGGAAATTAAATACATCATGTCAGGACTATTTCATAACATTTTGAGCTAATCTGCATGAGCTATGTAAATACAATTTGAATTTGCAAAAACAAGTAACGTGAGTAACGTAACGTGAGTAACAGCTATTTTGGTAAATTTTCTGAAAAGTGTTCGTCTAATGAGATTATTTTCACCTTGCATTTGAAGATCTTACTGTTAGCTATATCAACCATGTTGAACTTGTTTCCAAAAATATCCTGTATGAGGACACTTTGTGAATGAAGGCTTGTTTTATTTTATTATGGCCAATCAAATGTAACGTGAGTAACAAAAGTGTTTTCCTTCTCACTCCCAAGTCATGTCTTGTATTGCAATTCTAATTGCATATAAAGTTAGTGCTGGGTCTTGTGTAAATACTGCAGAAAAAATAAGTCTGTCAAGCTTGTTCTTCTAAAAAATATGGCACTTCCAAAAGAGTAACGTAGCAAAAAAGCGTAACGTGAGTAACATGGAATTGCCCATAGGAAGATTACTTTACACATGCTGAAGGGCTCGATAGAGATACTAGGTTTTAACAGAACAGCAACGATATGCTTCCTTCTGTCTTGTATGTTAAGGGGGCTGTGCACCTTCAGCTACAGCCTCCGTAAAACTGCCGTAACTTCTTCATTATTAATTTAATCTATATAAAAGTATACATTGTTTTTGCAGGAATGGGTTCAATGAATCCAACCATGATCATGAAATTGACAATTTTGGAGAAAATTATAAAAAACTATGAGGAGTATAATAAAACTAGTATGACAAAATTTGACAAAATATATTTTAAGTTATCTTTGCAGAACCTAAAATGGGTTAAAAAATGTGTTTTTGTAATTTTCTCCCAAAATAGTCAATTTCATGATCATGGTTGATTGGTTGGATTCATTGAACCCTTTTCTGCAAAAAATGTATGCTTTTATATAGATTAAATGAATAATGAAGAAGTTACGGCAGTTTTACGGAGGCTGTACCTGAAGGTGCACAGCCCCCTTAAGTTATTTACCTGCTAGACCCTGCTCCACTTGTTGATGCCATTATATTGGAATTTCTGCTCTGTCTTCCAATCAGCCTTGGTGTCAATTAAATCTGCAATGAAAGTGAATAGCAAGGTACAGTATGAAAAACTTGCATAATATATTGTAAATGTAACGACATAACATTTGTTCTATCTTTGATGTAAGATTTTGCATTCACATTATATTTCATCTGGAGTAGAATTTTAGGTTACAGTGTACATTATTTTGGTTTTATGGAGGTCATTGTTTACGGCCAATGGCAATTAATTCATAGTTTTCTGTTGGTGTGTGCATCACATTTACTTCCTGCATCAAATATTTTGAATTCATTCATTATTCTGTGTTTTTACCTTTGGAAGCCAAAACTGGATTGGTATTGAAATGATAAGACTATAATATATCAATTCATAACCCTTAAATCGCAGCACCGACACATGGTTAAATATGGCATATTGTAATTGGCGTGGGAGCGGGTATGTATGTATTGATGTGAAATGCGTGGTAAGGGCCCAATGGACCTATTGCCATGGGTTAAGGATTAGGGTCATCCGGCATTTAGGGCTGTTATCGACATCGCGACAATGACAATATCCCGATATGTCGATACGGATGATCACATTGTCAATGTAAGAATTAAAAATACTGCAAGTCACGACTTGCGAATCCCCCTGGCTGGGAGATCAACTAAATGAGGTCGAAGGTCATATATGGGTCATGTTTCCCCGGTGTTCATGTTTCTTTTCTCGAAGTTTGAGGTCAATCGGGCAACTTTAACGATATGACCTCTAGATGACCTTTGACCTCAGATGACCTTGGATGACCTCAAATTATTTTTGACATGTTCCCTTGGTGTTCATTGCATGATGTAACCCCTTGGTGACCTTTGACCTGGGATGACCTAATAACTGTTGACCTCGGATGACCTCTAATTAATTTTAGACATGTTCACTCGGTGTTCAGTGTCTTTACTCCCAAGTTTGACGTCAATCGGGCAACTTTTACGATTTGACCTCTGGATGACCTTTGACCTCAGATGACCTTTAATTATTTTTTGACATGTTCCCCGGTGTTCATTGCACAATTTAACCCCTTGTTGACTTTTGACCTTGGTTGACCTCTAATTAGGGGGTCAAAGGAAAATTTCAAAATGCTTTTTGGGGCCTCATTCTGTTTTCTTTGGTTAAAACTTGTGCAGAAATGAAAAATACTGTTTAAATCGTCAAAATCGGAGCATTATTTCTTGCGTTGTGACCATAAATGTGTTTCGGAAAATGACCCAATTTCTTGCGAAAAGTGGCCAATTTTGGCAGTTTTGCAGATTTTGATTTTTAAAAATGTCATAAAATCAAGTCTTGGTACCCTACAAGTCTGAAAATAACTTATTTTAGGAGTATAACTTGGATATTCTACATTTCTGCTTACATGAAAGGTTGAAATTACAGTGTTTTTGTGTGAGAGCATATCAAAAAAGCCCCAAAATGTCCGAAAATGCCTCTGTCAACCAACATTCCTCCAATAAATTTGAATAAGTCCAGCTCATTAAATATGCGAAGGCTATATTTCATACAAAATCAGGGAATTGAAACATATCCCTGACCCATATAAGGTTTTTTTGGGTGTAGAATTCATTTTTAAGGTCAAAATAGTGCTTATTCTTCGGTAAATGCACCTTTCAGATTTTCGCATATTTAATTAGCCTAATTTGCATAATGAAATAGTAAAAGCCTTATAATGGCGATAGTTAACAGATTTGAGCTGTGTAAATTACCCTTTTAATGTTGTTTTTTGACGTAGAATTCATTTTTTTTAATCAAAATTCAGATGGGTCTGTGGCAAATACCAGTTTATAGTAAAATTGAATAATTTTGCATTATATTTGCATATTTCTGGCATGTAGCCTTTACAATTGGTAATATATCAAGCTTCGAAATTATACAAATCTGCCAAACTTGGTATCTTCAAAACATTGATATTAAGTGAGTTAAAACTTTAATTTTAGCATAACCTTGTTATAAAGGAGTGTGACCCCCTGGAGATAAATCTCAAAATATAGATCTGCTTTGTACAAACACTTTTCATATTGACAACAAAGTCCCAAATAGTAGTGCTATGGGCCTTAAATCAATTTGAAGAAGGCTGTTTATAGACATTACATTGACAATATTGGTATAGTAATTGTGTACAGTAACTTGCAAGAATGTAAAGAGCAATGTTGTGACCCCCCTACTCTAATGACCGTTGACCTCGGATGACCTCTAATTTATTTTAGACATGTTCCCCCGGTGTTCATGTTTCTTGTCTCCAAGTTTGACGTCAATCGGACAACTTTTACAATTTGACCTCTGGATGACCTTTGACCTCAGATGACCTCTAATTTATCTTAGACATGTTCCCCCGGTGTTCATGTTTCTAGTCTCCAAGTTTGACGTCAATCGGGCAACTTTTACAATTTGACCTCTGGATGACCTTTGACCTCAGATGACCTTGGATGACCTCTAATTTATTTTAGACATGTTCACCCGGTGTTCATGTTTCTTTTCTCCAAGTTTGAAGTCAATCGTGCAACTTTTACGATTTGACCCCTGGATGACCTTTGACCTCAGATGACCTATGCAAATTAGACCCCAAAAAAATAATCACCCGACGTTCATGTTTCTTTTCTCTAAGTTTTACGTCAATTGGGCAACTTTTACGATTTGACCTACTGGTCCTCTCTTAAAAATAGGGACGATATTGATGTCCCCAGGAATGACAATGCTGGCTACGCGCCTGCCTATGGATGACCTTTGACCTCAGATGACAGCAATTTCACTGGGTTTATTTCTCGAGAGTGAAAAATCAAAATGATGGCCAAAACGTGTGTTCGCGCAGTGTTTTGGGCAGTAAAACAATGAAATTTGCAACATTTTTCACTCTTGAGAAAAATTTTAAAGAGTGAAAATCAAAAGTGAAGGGTATTTGACCCTCTGTATAGGGTGAGTGAAAACACTGGATGACCTATGTAAATTAGACCCCAAATCAAGCAGCCACATCTTTTGACCATGGCCTACCTCTCGCTGAAGGTTTGAAGTCAATCCGTCCATCCGTTCAAAAGATACAGCATTCGGAAAAAAAGGCTAACCAAAAGGCACACACACACCCCCGCACAGACAGACAGACACACATTACATGATGACAAAATCCCCTTCTGGTTTTACAAACCAGGGGGGATAAAAAGACAGATGGGCGATATGCATGCATATTATGTGAGATAAAACACCAAAGTAGTTTCTTTCTTGATTCAAGTTTCACAAAATATAGTATTGTGAGTCTAGCTCAACTATTTTATTCTAGCTTGTAACCATTTGCTAATATGAGATGTGTACCGTGTGTCACTGTCATCCCCCGGTGAAAGCACGCACAACCATAAACATGATAATTTTGGGCGCGATCATCTTTGTGCTGAGTGCGTGTTGTTCGTTCAATTATTAGCCAGGGTAAAGTACGCGAGTTCAACCTCACCCCAAAGCGGTGCAACGGTCATCTGTGGTGCGCACTACGTACGCGAGTTCAACCTCACCCCAAAGCGGTGCAACAGTCATCCGTGGTGCGCACTACTTAATCTCGACCTCACGGCTCTGATTGGTGGGTGCTCAAAATTGAGAACTGAAAAACTCGTGAATAAACATGAGCTTATTCACGCACCATCACGCCCCACAGCGTCGGTGGTTACGGCACAGCTGGACCACTGCGTTGGCGTTTACGGCGCAGCGTGACGATCATTAAAAAGGCTCCAGTTTGAATTTGACCAATCAGGTGCTTTGGTGTTGTTGGTTGGCATGCACAGTTAGTCCGCACTAGTCGATCACACCGTAAACGATTCCCCAGCGTCCGATGCGACTGGTGCGTATCGTGTGGTACCACGTCATTCGCGTTGGCAAGCGCAGTAAAACCGGAAGATGTAACTTTCTTGTAAACAAATATGCAATTAACCAATCGGGGGATCAACAAGACCCCACACCGCGTTGCGGCTGTTTTGGAATGCACTGCATGCATTCCATGCAAGGACATGCTCAACATTTGTAATGATCGCGAGTGCTCGGATCATGACGCTGTGATCGACAATTTTTTGTTTTGATTATATAATTATTGACAGCGTACAATTTACCCAGTGTCGCATAGCTAAAGGCTCCACACTCTGCAGAATTTGATATACAATCTAAAAGTGTAGCAGTTTTATAACTATGCATTTCAATGGAACAGTTTATCATTTTTAACGAATGGTTGAAATTTGACAACAATTTGCTACACAGTAAAATTTGTTCACATAAATCGACCACCGATTATTGAACGAACCAACTTGAACAAGTTTCCCCTTACCTAGCGTACACGCAGCAACAAGATTAGATTGCTGTAGCGCTACAGCGAGCACAGGTACTTATTTTCGATCTCAGCGACGCGCTGTGACACAGTATACGGATACGGAGCGTGTGTATTTAACAATTATTTGTGTTTGTTCAATTATTAATTAGAATATTTTCTATAGCCGGACGGTGCGGCGCTACACATAAAATACATTTATTTAGCGCTGCTATAGGTCACCTGTCATCCAGGTACTTTGTACCGTTTGCTGTTGACAACAAACAAGACGTTTTAACTACCTATCAGTTTTACGCTCTACTAGCCCATACCTAAGGGATCGCGTCACGCTGTGTTAGAGGCCTTTATTTACCTCTTTGGTTTGTGGTAAACGGCATGTGACGTCACTCAGCAGACTCATGCTGAATCAATTCACACGTTCTGCACAAACTGACAAACGTGTGCAATTTGGGGCGAGGTGGCGCAGTCGGTTAGAGCGTCGTAACACTGCTGCGCATCGTTGTTCTGTTGGTGGATCATTTGAGGGTGAGTTCAATACGATACACTAACACAGCCTCGTCCCATGCCTCCTTCAGACCGTGCAGACTGAAGTAGGCATGATCATTCATGGCGCATCGTGGTTCGGAAGTCACATAGAAATGTTGGTCCCGTGTATCGGAAGAGCTATCCCCGAGCACGTTAAAAGGTCACAGACTCCTTCGTAGAGAGTAGGGGATCATTCCAGTTTGTGTCTGTACGCTCATGTTTGTATTCCTAGGTTCCAGGGATACCTTGTCTAGTTAGTTGCTGAAATGAAAGGCGTTGACGAGTAGTTGCATGCGTAGATTGTAGATGTAGATTTGAACATTTGTTTTCCCAACGCGACTTCCGCTTTGCATGTTTATGTAGGATGTGACATCAGCCTGTCCATGAGAATTGCCATTTTTTGGTATGGTAGGCATCATATGGATAGTATTTTACTATAAAAAAATCTAAAATAAAAAGCTTATTTTAATTTTCATGAATCATGCTCTAGCCGACTGCTAACTGTGGTAAATAAGGGTCTAATCAATCATTTACTGGGTGGATGAACTGACAAATGTGAACATCAACTGTCAGCTAAACTCTGTTATAAAAAGCTAAAGTTAATACTCACGATTTTTTATGTTCAACTAGAAGGTGTTGAAAAACAAGACGTTCAAACGTGGTTAGACGTCCCATTCATATTACAATGGATACAATAGACTGCAATTGTCCTTTGTTTGGAGTCTTTCAAATCGTTTTAATCTCGGCCACTTGACGCGACATGATGGGAGATATTGACATGGTTGATCGATAATTACGTCATGACCGTGTAATCAGGAGAGGTAGGATACTATTATTGACAAAGCGTACCGCCCTCTATTAAAAATGATCATTGAAGTACTTGTGTGAAGTAGGCCTCTTGGATGATATGGCATTCATATCAAGCAACTCAGCCGATTATTATTTACAAGTATGGTTTTATTAAATGAGCAGATCAGACACTTGACAATCTTGTGACACTTGATGTCAAAATCGAGTTAGGCCTAGGTCTATGAGTTATCCGGCGAGCTCAATGTCGAAACTCTAGCTTGCCGTCTTATAGATTTATATTAAAATTACACAATTATGATTTGATCAATGTCTTTCAGCTAAATACAAGGGGGCTAATTCCACGCGGCATGCGTCTGCAGACGACATTCCAAAATTGCATAAAATGTTTCAAAAATATCAAAATTATTGAATCCCGTTACTATATTTGGAATCACCAGGAGATTTGAATTAAGTACAAACATGCATAGTTTAAAATTTAATTAATATAAATAATCGAAGTCAGAAAGTTGGAGCAAGTGCTTGTTGCCCGGGAATGTTATTGAAAGTCATAAACTAACTCAGTATCAATTTCGAACTTAAATCAGTGATAAAACAACCTCCCGATATTTGAAAAGAATTCCCGCAGATTGCAAAATTTAATTTCAATTAAGTTGAATCCGGTCCTGCCATGCCTGGGTTGAAACATGACGTCATCACATTTTAGCGGCTTGCGTATTATTAGATAGTCGATCGTGTATTATCGATAACTGGATAATTGATCTACTAGCGCAAATCCTGAAAGTTGAAGTGGCCCTCATAACGATCGGAGGAAGAGGATTTTGTATTGTGACAACAAAGGAAGATTGCAGTCTATTGTATCCATTGTAATATGAATGGGACGTCTAACCACGTTTGAACGTCTTGTGTTGAAAATGAATGAGACAATGACACAGTTCGCGATCACGTACTCGAAGAGTCGACGACCCTGTTTCGTCTTTCTGGGATTTTCAGATTATAAAAATAGATTTACAACGTTGCCAGTTGCTTATCATTCGGTGCTCCGGCTAATAAAAGGAATTTTCTCTGATAATAACAAACCAAAAACGGAAACAAATTCTGTTATTTTTTCTGCCAAGTTTTGTAGTTTTTTCTAACTCGAATATTTGACATTTTCGAAACAAGAGGTTTGGTGTAATATATCTGAAGCATATGAAGACAGAATGTATCCGTAAATTGAAGTAAGTTGGCAAAAATGGTGTATTTTTATGTCATGAACACCGGCGAGTAATTACAAGTAGCAGACGACGCGTTTTTGTCTGCTTAATTGCAGCCTCAGTCATAACATAACAGTAGGAGGGCCAGCTAGCGCGTTAGCCGCAAAACGACGCGTTATTAACTTTGGGACTTTGCAATTCTGAACTTGTTACTTTTGGGGTCGAAACCGATGTTCTCTCCCGCGGACTTTTTGCAACTTTTTAACTATCAAATTACTCAATAAATGTTTGATTATGTTAATTGACGATCGCTGTATTCGAAAGATAACAATAATATTACCTAAAACACATATTCAAATATGACTTGACTGGTTTATTTTAAAAGTTTCAGGTACTCAAACTTTCAATGACTCGGTGTTCGAAATGAAAGCGTCATGTTTGTTTACATTCTAAACGTTTCGCGACATCATATGTCGCACGTTTTTCATATACTGTGTTCCCAAAAAATCGTTAGAATAGACTTAAATCTATCATCAGTCAAAAATTCCCGAATGGTCGATACATAATAATGCTGAAATTTGCCATGGAAAACAGACTGTCACTTCAGCCGCTGGGCCTGATATTGAACAAAACTTGCGCCGCCGAATGCGCATGACCGGCATAGGGCAAAAAAAAGGTCGCATCACCAACACGTACACCGGACCGGTACATGTAGGGCTGGCTGCAATCAATGAACGGGGCATTGAATATTATAACTAATCTGACAAGTGACATGATTGTTCTACTCCATCGACTGGACATGCTGGAGAAATAAAGGTAACAAGTTTAGCATTGTCTACTTTTTTGGTAATACTCTCATGCAAACAGATAAATCTGTGCCAAGCGCGCGGACAATCACAATACAATGACGTTTTTATTTTTCAATTAATAAATAAGCTTATTTATATTTATTTGCATTTCAAGGTCAGGTGTTGGTGTTGTACATCATATTATAATAATACATGCACTGTAGTCAGGAAATACTTTTATTCTGATAGAGTAAGCCAGAAAGAGCTTGAGGCGTAAGTACGAGATGCAACCCGGGGCTACAACTAACTTTACAATAGGTTCTGATCGGGGTTCTGATCTACGATGTCATGTATCATGTAGGCCCATGGACTTATAGTCTATGGTAGGCCTAAGCTATAGCCTAGCTTCACTTTTAATATTATTATCAAACATTTTTGGCATAATAAAAGTTTGATGGTTATTTGTCACTTTTCGTGTCCACCTTTCATGATCAAATGGCTATATTTAACAAAATGCTAAATTGTACAAGAAATGGTGCAAGCTTCGACTTTCAATGCTAAGAATTGTAGGCCTTTTTATGAAACTTGAAATGCTAGCAATATAAATATACTGTAAAAGCTGAAATATATTTGCAGCAGACTATGATAATTTTATATTCATTTTGTTCCATTTCTGTAGATTGGTGAGCTATGTGGAAGACCAGACTGGTTTTACAGCTTGTGTTGTGAACTTTTTATGATCCCCCAGACCTAGCAGTCATGTTCAAATGGATGATGGATGGGTCTTGAAAAGTGAGTATGATTGAATTCCTGCTAACACCACTACCGGTACTTGGCTACATGCAAGGCCCATATTGTCCTTTTGGCCACCAACCAAGAAAGGAAAAAGAAAGACATTTGCTGTGCATTTTGCATGGTACAGAATTGCCACTATTTATCCAATGCCTGGTCATTTAAGGGGGGACTCAATTTAAGGAAGTTTTGGTCTTGATTTTTTTAATTATGTGCAGGGCTGTACTTATTACTCGCCAGCACGCCTGTGGCGGGTAACTTTTGCTTCGGGCGGGTAACTTTTCAAATATACACGCCCGGCTGGCCGGTTAGAATTTTGCTGTTGGTAAATGAAGATTACTTGTTTGGCTAGTAAGTTTACAGTCGGGCTGGTAGCTTTTACATGCTACCAGCCCAGCTGGCTGCAGGTTGGAGAAAAAATGAAGGTACGCCCCTGATTTTGTGGGTGCTGTATATAATTAATTTATTGAACTAGTAATCAAATCCATAAAAAGTATACATTTTTCGAAGGAAATGGATCAGGGAATCCAAATTTGGCGTCAATTTTGACCCAAAATTATTTTTTTTGAGAAAATTACAAAATTCACTTTTTTTACCCTTTTTTGTCTTTTTAAACAAAGCTAACAAAAAATATTTGAGTAAAATATGCCCAAATCGCTGGATTATTTTCTTTCTCAAAATTATTTTTGTTAGCTTTTTGGTCAAAATTGCAGCAATAATTAGAGCACTCACACAATTCAAAAAGTGACTTCCTTGAGTCCCCCCTTAAAAAAAGTTTATTTAAAATTATTTATTTGCCAAGAAAAAAGTATGTTTCCAATGTTTGGTAAAATAACTATGCTAAGGCGACAAGAAAAGAATAACAGAAACCTGTTGTACGGGCCAGACCGACCCATTTTTTCCCTCAAAAATCCAGGAAATGTAGGGTACTTTTTTAATATTTTACTATTTGTTTAATAATTTTTTAATATTTTTGAATTTGTTCAATTTTTGTTCAAAATGTAAACAAAAAACACCTGCCTGACCATGATACATGAGAGGGCCGTTTACTACCCAAAATACATGAGAGGTCCGTTTACCACCCGACAGGTTCAATTTTTTTTCAAAATGTAAACAAAAATACCTGCCCGACCATACATGAGAGGGCCGTTTGCCCGATGCCCGTACAACAGGATTGGGTGGTAAAGTGTTAAAATAAAAAGTATTGGGAAAAAGATGAAGAGAAACAAATGCAACTTATACACCTATCAGTTGTAAGACGCACTATACGACCCCCGGGAGAGGTGCGTCGTTTACCAATAATTCTTGATAGAGGGTACGTCAGTGGCAGCCTTTGGTTCGTCAAAAAAATGACGGAGGGTGCGTAAAGGTCCGTCACTTTACATGGGTGCGAATGGGCTGATAGTTGACTGAGGGTGCGTATTTGACACAGGCTGCGTCATGGTACATGAGAAGTTGACGCACCTCGGTAAAGTGACCGCACCACTCCCGGGGGTCGTATAGTGCGTCTTACAACTGATAGGTGTATTAGGTGAGCTGTTTGTGTTATTGCTTATATTTGTCCCCCCCCCCAAAAAAAAAAAAAAAATCAATGTAGGCCTAGTTAAAATTAGAAAAAAATTGACAATTTTATCATAAAGAGGCCTTTTTTGTGTGCTTCACAGACATTTTCGTACTAAATATTATTTAAAGAAACAACTTTGTGCAACCTGCTGATAACATACTAATAATAATCATTGTTCTTGTTTGTTCTCTTTACAGGGCGCAGCCGGGGTGCAGCTGATACATGTACGTACGTGAAAGTATGTATTAACAGATTTTTGACCCAAAATTGGCCACGACAGATGATCAAAACCACCAAGTGAATATCAGACACTGTTTACAAAACTATAGCTATAGTTCATTTACTACAGAATATGTGACCAGTCGCGTCAAAATGGACATGTTGTCGGCAAACACAGTTTTGAGAGAGAGGCCAATATATTTGGTGAAATATAAAGAAAATAAGAGAGAAAAATATGCTTCTTCAAATCATATCTTGTGATTACAAAGTCTGATTGCCTTCAACATGGTGTCATTTCAAAGCTTAAAATTTGCTCTTTCAAGTCATACCAATAACTCAGATTTGAATCGGGCCTCCAACATGTCCATTTTGATGTGACGGGTCACATATAGGAATGAGCATGACATTCACTATAAATCAATTCAATAACTTGTCGATCATTGAATGATCCCACACATTCTATGCGTCTGTTTGCACCGCATCATTACACTGTGGATTGGGAGTTCAACTCTTTCAACATTTGGATGAAGGCGACTAGAACGGAGTCAACTAGAGCAAAAAGTTCAAAGTTAGTCCAAGTCCAAGGCGAAGGCGAAATCTATAAAGCTTTACATTTGTGTGAATAAAATGAAGTCAATCATTTAAACTATTGTCTTGGGTGACTTACATGTTTGTCTGACTATTTAATCCAAATTGGTGAACATTTTGAGGCTTATATTTGCCTGTGCCTATCAGCGAGCAAGTAGTATTCCCCCGGGGGGGGGGGCACTCAACTTTCTTTTGGGTAGGGGTGTGCCGCACAGGATCTCAAAAAGGGGGGCTACAGAACTGAACTCAGTGGATTTTATGACGAAAAATAGGGTCTTAGGAACTGATTTTTTCAAAAAATTAGGTCTTGAGAACTGGCCTATAGTTCAATTTTGATTAGCAAGAACGCACATTTTTGGGTTTTTTTGGTTTTAGAACGCAAAATTTTCGAAGAATTGGGGCTTTGGAATGCAAAATCTCGCGATTTTTGAATTTTCAATAAAATGAGGGTCTTAAGAACTGATGCAGGCTCAAAAAGGGGGTCATAAGAACTAGCAGCAGAGGGTGAAAAAGGGGGTCTTCAGCGCGGCACATACCTATACCCTTTTCCAATGTCAGTGCCCCCCCCCCCGGGAGTATTCCATTTTGGCCAGCGGATAAAAATTGGCCTCACAATGTTCGCCAATTTGGAACTGTATTTTAAAAGCTCTAGCAAATAAAGCTGCACTGCACACATTCAATTTTCACATTAGAAAGTCCTTACAACAATGTCTGCACTCTTTCTGCAAGTGGTGCCCAGTGTACGTGGCCACTAGGTCTCACTTTCTTTCTTTCTTTTTTTTTTTGGGGGGGGGGATAATTTCAATGCCACTTAACAAATTTATGATGGGGACAAGAAAAGGTAAAATAACAAAGGTCTAGGGCACCAAGGCAAAAGGTGAAATTTGAGCTTGTAATTAACCGAATTTAATTTCCCTCAGTGCTTAATGCCTTTGTCTTGGTGCCCCAGAGTTAAAATCAACAAAACTGTCTTTTCCAAACACAATATTAATTTAATGCAGGGGTTAGAGACAGTGGCTGCACCAGCATCAACATTTTTATTGTTGCTGGAGGGGCGTGTATACCCTTGTGGCAGGTTTGCCCACCACTGGCAGGTTCGCCCACCACGTTATTCTCATTGTTGCGGCCGCATGTTTAACTAGCACGCAATATATTCCGCTGCTTGTTGCAAGCTCTCCATGGTAACCTGGCAGATCTCTGTGTGTAGTTTGTCAAATCATCCATCATCTAAAAAACAATAGTGGACTTCCATTTTTGATATTGATTTTTTTTTCTTCTAAAGATATTTGTACAGAAGATTTTAAGATGCTTTGGTTGCTAGCCCGAACTTTTTCTACATGAAAGGTCATCCTTAAAATTGTCACATTCCAAAGTTTGAGTTGCATCAGGGGTCGCATTCTGACGCGTCAGGTTTCAAATTGGAAAAACTTGCGGGTCCCGATCAAAATTGAAGGGACCCCTTAAATTTGATGATTTATGGAAATGGAAACCTTAAGAAATTCTGTAATTTACATATCCATCCTTTGCTCACAATATAAATTCATTAAAGCTGTCCGTAAAAAAGTAAAATGTTCAAATACCCAAACTTCAGGACCCATCAATTTCTTGGGGGACCCCTTAAATTTATTTTTTTGAAGTCCTACGGGGGTCCTGAAAAATGTCATGGGACCTCTCACATTTTTGATTCAGTGCTATCCTTGAGTTGCATTAAACTTTAATGGTTCTTAGTTTAGAAGCACAAGGTCACAAGAAATTTGCCCATTGAGGTAGTATAAAACAAACTGGCTGGTGGGTAACCACCGTTGGCAGTAATTCACCACACTTCAGCCGATAATTTCTAAATGGACCATTTCTGGCCCCTAAGATTTTACAGACAAAATGCGATAAAAATGGGGATTTTTCTGAAAAACAAATTATAGACTCTATTTACACGGCAGCCATTTTCCAAAATTTGCCACCCAAGCCTCGTTCCCGTTTGGTCTATCTGAGCCTTGGCGCACTCGATAGAACCCTGAGGGAAGCGTGGTACCAACGCGTGTGGCGTACGGATCTTCGCGCAATGCGAAAGAAGTTACGCAGGCGCAGGTAAGCATAAAGGGAACGAGACTTGGGTGGCAAATTTTAGAAAATGGCTGCTGCGTGAATAGGGTCTATACATTTCCAAGTTGGGTTCACTTTGGTTGTGTGCGTAGTGCAGTGTATGCTGTTAATTTGTGCGTGCTTATGCAATTAAGACTGCACGCGAAAGCCTATGCGTGCACTGGGCGCTTACTAAACGTATGTGCATATTTTTGGCAGGCATATGGCACGCGCGTAATGTTCCAAATATTCCCTTGTACAGTAAGTTGTAGCACGCATCTACAAAGTTCGTGCTTACAAGCTTGTGAAACATGCGTGCAAAGATGCGCATCCTTTTTGTAAGGGTGGCTGTCTGTTATCATGATTATTGATATATCATATTAATGGGCTAGCTATAGTTCAATCAGTTCCAAATTGGCGAGATTTTTTCTTTTTTCGCGCGCAAAAAGTAATCCTAATAAGCACGATTTTGTAAAACGCAAGCGGCATACATACATTGCACGCCATAGTGTGCCATGCCAGCGTTTTGCGCGCGACGATCTTCTGAATTCATTCGCTGTGAACAGGTTTTACTCGATAGGCAAAAGTGACCGAAAAAGTTTAGGCGCTGACCGAAAACTGGCAACTTTACCCAAGACCCTATGCAATTTTTTTAATTTTTTTTAGTGTAGGGTCGAACCCCCTTATTGCGCATTCCCACTAGGCTTGGAAGTAGACTCGATGTAGCATCGAGTCCACGTCCTGGTATCAAACAGGCACAGAGGGAACGCGCCCCAAGGGGTCCTGGACCTCTACAGCATGCTTATATAGGCTTTTTAAGCCTGGCCCGAGCAATTTGCTTGAGTCTGGTCTCTTCAGGACCCAAGCGTGTGTACAACCGTGTAAACAAAAAACAAACAAACAAAATGCCATTCCTAAAATATGCAGGTTGCATTGACAGTGTCTAATGCACTTTGCGCACGCCATTCAATGCGTGCACCACACACTTTGTTTTGATTCGTTGTAATTTGCAAACATTCGGCATGTGCGTAATATTATGCCGAATATTCCAAATATTCGCTTTTGTTTGTTTGTTTGTTTACACGGTCGGTCAAAACGGACACACGCTTGGGTCCTGAAGGGACCATGCTCAAGCAAAATGGTCGGGCCAGGCTTTTGTGTCATGCATGATGCATCTGTAAATGGTACGCAGCAAGTTTGCGGGAAGCGTGCGAAAAATGTATGCAAAGATGCATTTTGAGTAGTCATTGCTATGTACAACCTACAGGGCCTATTCAAAACTGAAACTTCAATTTTGTGGTTCAATGGTTTTACCATTTTTTTGCAAGACTAGTGTTGTAACCAGTTGGGACAACTTTATTGGATCCTACGTACAACCGATTCTCAGCGAAGGCTACACCATATAGTTCAATTGAAAAGTTAAGTAGGGCCTAGGCCAAAGTTGGGCCAAGCCGTAATTGTAAAGCCTAAAAAAGGCCAGGGCCAGGCAGCTTATTTATAATTTTAATTTTTAGGCCATGATCCGATTAGTTCAGCTTTCTTAAAAGGTCCAACTAACTAACACTACCGCCGACCATTTCCATAACAAAACCAGGAACAAACATTAGCATCATTAATAGTCGTGTGATCTTGGCTCTAAACTGTATTGCCCTGCTGCTGCGCCACCGCCGTATGCCTGTCGAATTTGACAGGTATGATCGGGTACTGATTTTTCAACTGGTAAACGTTTCGCGACAAGGTATGTCGCACGCATTCCATACATCCAAAGTAAGATAAATCTAAAGTTTTAGTTAAAACCTTCATTTGAGTCAATTTGCAGAAATGGTCGATCACAATTACCGAAGTTCTGAGGATTTATAGGCGAAAATTTACGTTGGGATTGGCTAATTTCGGATAAAATGACGCCAAAACGATGGTAAAAAAAGTTGTTTTTTCCTTATATATTATCATTTTTTCGGCTTTCACATCCAATGTATTGCAACCTATGTCGATATTTCACATATGATTATATTGGATTTCGCTTTAAAGTTAATATAATTGAAGTAAAACCGAATCTGATTTTAATAGGCATGTGTCGATTTTGACGTCGCCAAAATCCACAATACCGCAGCGCGTCTTGTACTGCGTAAATGTTAATGTCAAAGGTCAAATGCGATCTGGCCCTCGTACTGATAACTTATTATAAGTCGGGGTTCTCTATTCAACACCAGGCCACGCAGGGTAAGCGTTAAATGTCAGCCGCCGGGGGTACTTCAACGGAATGGGGTCGTAGGCCTAGCTCATGATTGAAAGTGAATCTGAATATGAATCTGTAGAAATTATTGTTAGACCTTAATACGCCAAGCTTGTAAAACATCATATATATCCAGCATGTCCAGTGCAGCAGGCAACAACAAACTCAGTCAGTGAAAAAAAACGAAACTTTCAGTCACTCATGTCATGACTCACTCAGGCTCAGCTCAGCCGGCTCAGTCATCTGTCATGGGGAGCATGGGAGGGGGGAGGATAGGATGCTGCTGAGTGCTGGATTGGAACCTGTACTGTGTAGGCTAAGAATTGTCGAATGAGTTACAAAAAAGTAAAATGAGTTATATTTCACCTGAAGCCAAAATATACCCTGCACAATAAGTAGGCTAGCCTACCTAGCTACACTACAGGCCTAGGCCTAGGCTACAAATCTGAAATGCTTTCTTACAACATATACTATAGGTGAGCACGGACCTTCAATTTGCCGTTGACAACAAAGCATCAAAATCACTACTACGCTCTACTCGACCATACAGAAGAACGTTCCTAGTGACCATGTGAGGCTGTGACTCTGTGTAAGCGACCGTTGTTTACATGAGCAATATTTCCGAAATTCGTAAAATGTTTCACTCGATTTTCAGACTTTGACCTGTAAAAAACATGTGAAAACTTGCATTATGTGTAGGCTAAATATGATAACATCATGAGTATGTAGAGGAATCACTTTGTCAAATATTCTGTTCGATGGTAACATTTCACGGGAGTACAAAAAGGCTTAAATTTTGGCCGTTTTGGTGATGGTGCAATCTGAATTTGTTTGAATTCACGTAGTTTGTGGTCAACGGCATGTGACGTCACTCCGGGCTCACCTATAGGGCCTATCATGACATGACAAGTATTAATTTGAGTGCTCATGGGTTCGAGTTTAGGTGTAGGCCTAGGCCTAATAGTAATAAATCACAGAGTGAAACCGTTTCAAATTGTTACATAGGATAGGGCCTAATCACGTTGGTGAATTCATGCAATAATTTAAGTTTTTCAAAATGTTTGACAGATTTGAATTTCCAGGGGGGGGGGGGGGGGGGGGTAGGGCACTCTGACCCCGGGAGATATGCTACTGGCCTGAACAGTGGCGTAGCTAGGGGGCAGGGGGCAGTAGCCCCCCGACAGAAAAATCCTTAAAAAACCCTTAAAACGCCCTTTGTGTCCTTCCCCCAACAGTAGCGTGCGCAAATGAAATTACAGCCAGTCAGGGGAAACTACTGCTAGTCGGGGGTAGCTAGAGTAGGCCTAGAGGATATGTGTGTGGGGGATGTAACCCAAATAGTAAAATAGAAATTAGAAGGCAAATTTGTATGTAGGCCTAGGCCTAGTCTATGCAACAGTGGGCTAAATAAAGGAAAATGTTATAGAGAAAACAGATGAAAACCCTAGGATTGGCCATTAGTTGTTGACTGTGACTGTGCGCCTTTTTTTGTTGTGCAAAATGTTTGGACCCTGCAAAATGTTTGGACCTCACCCCCCCCCCCCCCCCCCCCCCCCCCCCCACCCCACTCCACACACTTACATGAAATTCATGAGGCAACTGCAAAAAAATGTGGGGCAACCTTTTACACACAAAAATCAGAAATCTTGCCCCCCCCCTGAACAAAATCCTATTTACGCCACTGGGCCTGAATGCTTTTGATAATGTTTGATAATCAGACTGTGACACAGACTCACAGTCTATCAATATCATGCTATCTTGTTATCAACTCAATGACATTATAAAAAAGTCATAGTCATAGTCAGTCACCCTCAAGTTGAATTACCCGACCCATGATCATCATGATGGTTTTACTTTCTGTAGGTGAACACAATGGCTACAGTCAAAGGTAGGCCAGTTAATATGGCCACTCAAACTGTTCAACTTACGACAACATCAACCTCCACACAGACTGATTGGACCAGGACGAGGCATTCAAAAAAAGGTACTATTTATAAGCAATAATATAAGCATGGACTTATCAGAAAGAAACAGCCACCATCTTGAGTAGTGAAAATTGTATTTATTCGGGAAAACACTGTCAAAACTGTGTTAGGTGAGCTCAAATGAACAAGGTACAATTATATAAATTAATATAATAACAATTAAGAGAGAGAGAGAGAACCCATTTATCGGGACCATTTAAAAATGGTCAGCCTATAGTCTATTTAGCCATCACGCGACAGTGACGTAACAGCGTATTCTACTAATTGCATCGCGGCGCTGGAGTATACACATGAGCGTTGAAAAGCGAAAGATACTAGATACATACGTGTGCATAAAAGCTGCGCCTGTTAAGTTACGTCACTGTCCAGAGGAAGCCAAATAGTGTATAGTCCTGTCTGATAAGTCCATGATATTATAAGCCACTTTTTTATTAAAAACTATTTTTCCGACAATAGGCCCTATAGCACAGGGTGTTCCAGTAACTTGCAATAACCTGTCTTTAGAAACTTCATACCTTCCCTCATCAATCTTTATTACCTTGATTTTTTCAAAAATCGAGGTACTCTATCTCTGCCGTTTCTTTCTTGTTTCTTTACCTTGATTTTTTCAAAAATCGAGGTACTCTATCTCTGCCGTTTCTTTCTTCTTCTTTGTTTGTTTCTTTCTTCTTTCTATCAGACCCATCTACAAAATGCTATTTTTTCTACAGTTTACATGCTACAATCACCAGATTTGGTCAGTATGACCCCCTACCTGACCTACATATAGGGTCTTCACAGTTTGGGGTCAAAGGTCACACAGGGGTCATAAGGGGTCAAAACGTGATTTTCACTTAAAACGCATTTCCAATTTAGTGAAATGACCTAGGATCGTCAAAATTGGTCCACATATTCCTTTTGACCGTACGCATATACAAAAGAAAGGTTTTTAAAATTAAAAATCATTTGGGGTCACTAGGGGTCAAAATGTAAATTTTTACTCCTCGCACTGAAAATGCTATTTTTTCGGGAGGAAATGACCTATGATTGTCAGAATTGGTCAAAAGATTCCTTGTATCCATGTACATATAGGGTCTTCAGCGATTAAAAGTGACATGTCATATGGGGTCACTAGGGGTCATTGACCTAAACAGGGGTAAAATGTAAGACATGCTCTGATTTTGACCGGTCATGTTTCATTTTGTAGGCATTGATAAGACAAGAAAAAAAGTCAATCATTTTCATGGGGTCAAAGGTCAACATAGGTCACTAGGGGTCAAAACGTCAATTTTCATTCCTCGCACTCAAAATGCTATTTTTTCTACAGTTTACATGCTACAATCACCAGATTTAGTCAGTAGGACCCCCTACCAGACCTACATATAGGGTCTTCACAGTTTGGGGTCAAAGGTCACACAGGGATCATAAGGGGTCAAAACGTGATTTTCACTTAAAACGCGTTTGCAATTTAGTGAAATGACCTAGGATCGTCAGAATTTGTCAACATATTCCTTTTGATCGTACGCATAATATGATAGTTCGGTTTTTAAAATCATAAAATATTTGGGGTCACTAGGGGTCAAAATGTAAATTTTCAATCCTCGCACTAAAAATGCTATTTTTTCGAGAGGAAATGACCCATGATTATCAGAATTGATCAAAAGATTCCTTGGATCCATGTACACATAGTGTCTTAAGCGATTAAAGGTGACATGTCATATAAGGTCACTAGGGGTCATTGACCAAAACAGGGGTAAAATGTAAGACATGCTCCAATTTTGACCGGTCTTGTTTCATTTTGTAGGCAATGATAAGACAAGAAAAAAAGTCAATCATTTTCATGGGGTCAAAGGTCAACTTAGGTCACTAGGGGTCAACAGGTCAATTTTCACTCCTAACACTCAAAATGCTATTTTTTCGGGAGGAAATGACCCATGATTGTCAGAATTGGTCAAAAGATTTCTTGGATCCATTAAAAGTGACATGTCATATGGGGTCACTAGAGGTCATTAATCCATAAAAAATCAAGGTGTCCTGGTCTCAGACCAGAACTATGTCTAGTTACCTTGATTTTTTCAAAAAATCGAGGTTCTGTATCTCTGCCGTTTCTTTCTTCTTCTTACCTTGATTTTTTCAAAAAATCGAGGTATTCTATCTCTGCCGTTTCTTTCTTCTTACCTTGATTTTTCAAAAATCAAGGTTCTCTATCTCTGCCGTTTCTTTCTTCTTTCTTTCTTCTTTCTTCTTTCTATCAGACCCATCTAGAAAATGCTATTTTTTCTACAGTTTACATGCTACAATCACCAAACTTGGTCAGTAGGACCCCCTACCTGACTTACATATAGGGTCTTCAAAGTTAGGGGTCAAAGGTCACACAAAGGTCACTAGTGGTCAAAACGTGATTTTCACTTAAAACGCATTTCCAATTTAGTGAAATAACCTAGGATTGTCAAAATTGGTCCACATATTCCTTTTGACCGTACGCATATACAAAAGAACGGTTTTTAAAATTAAAAATCATTTGGGGTCACTAGGGGTCAAAATGTAAATGTTTACTCCTCGCACTGAAAATGCTATTTTTGGGGGAGGAAATGACCTATGATTGTCAGAATTGGTCAAAAGATTCCTTGTATCCATGTACATATAGGGTCTTCAGCTAATAAAAGTGACATGTCATATGGGGTCACTAGGGGTCATTGACCTAAACAGGGGTAAAATGTAAGACATGCTCCGATTTTGACCGGTCATGTTTCATTTTGTAGGCATTGATAAGACAAGAAAAAAAGTCAATCATTTTCATGGGGTCAAAGGTCAACATAGGTCACTAGGGGTCAAAAGGTTAATTTTCATTCCTCGCACTCAAAATGCTATTTTTTCTACAGTTTACATGCTACAATCACCAGATTTGGTCAGTAGGACCCCCTACCAGACTTACATATAGGGTCTTCACAGTTTGGGGTCAAAGGTCACACAGGGATCATAAGGGGTCAAAACGTGATTTTCACTTAAAACGCGTTTGCAATTTAGTGAAATGACCTAGGATCGTCAGAATTTGTCAACATATTCCTTTTGACCGTACGCATATATGATAGTTCGGTTTTTAAAACCAAAAAATATTTGGGGTCACTAGGGGTCAAAATGTAAATTTTTAATCCTCGCACTAAAAATGCTATTTTTTCGAGAGGATATGACCCATGATTATCAGAATTGATCAAAAGATTCCTTGGATCCATGTACATATAGGGTCTTAAGCGATTAAAGGTGACATGTCATATGGGGTCACTAGGGGTCATTGACCTAAACAGGGGTAAAATGTAAGACATGCTCCGATTTTGACCGGTCTTGTTTCATTTTGTAGGCAATGATAAGACAAGAAAAAGAGTCAATCATTTTCATGGGGTCAAAGGTCAACATAGGTCACTAGGGGTCAACAGGTCAATTTTCACTCCTAACACTCAAAATGCTATTTTTTCGGGAGGAAATGACCCATGATTGTCAGAATTGGTCAAAAGATTTCTTGGATCCATTAAAAGTGACATGTCATATGGGGTCACTAGAGGTCATTAATCCATAAAAAAATCAAGGTGTCCTGGTCTCAGACCAGATCCATGTCTAGTTTCTTCTTTCTTTCTATCAAACCCATCTAAAAAATGCTATTTTTTCTACAGTTTACATGCTACAATCACCAAACTTGGTCAGTAGGACCCCCTACCTGACTTACATATAGGGTCTTCAAAGTTAGGGGTCAAAGGTCACACAAAGGTCACTAGTGGTCAAAATGTGATTTTCACTTAAAACGCATTTCCAATTTAGTGAAATGACCTAGGATTGTCAAAATTGGTCCACATATTCCTTTTGACCGTACGCATATACAAAAGAACGGTTTTTTAAATTAAAAATCATTTGGGGTCACTAGGGGTCAAAATGTAAATTTTTACTCCTCGCACTGAAAATGCTATTTTTTCGGGAGGAAATGACCTATGATTGTCAGAATTGGTCAAAAGATTCCTTGTATCCATGTACATATAGGGTCTTCAGCGATTAAAAGTGACATGTCAGATGGGGTCACTAGGGGTCATTGACCTAAACAGGGGTAAAATGTAAGACATGCTCCGATTTTAACCGGTCATGTTTCATTTTGTAGGCATTGATAAGACAAGAAAAAAAGTCAATCATTTTTACGGGGTCAAAGGTCAACATAGGTCACTAGGGGTCAAAAGGTTAATTTTCACTCCTTGCACTTAAAATGCTATTTTTTCTACAGTGTACATGCTACAATCACCAGATTTGGTCAGTAGGACCCCCTAGCTGACCTACATATAGGGTCTTCACAATTTGGGGTCAAAGGTCACACAGGGGTCATAAGGGGTCAAAACGTGATTTTCACTTCAAACGCGTTTGCAATTTAGTGAAATGACCTAGGATCGTCAGAATTTGTCAACATATTCCTTTTGACCGTACTAATATATAATAGTTCGGTTTTTAAAATCAAAAAATATTCGGGGTCACTAGGGGTCAAAATGTAAATTTTCAATCCTCGCACTAAAAATGCTATTTTTTCGAGAGGAAATGACCCATGATTATCAGAATTGGTCAAAAGATTTCTTGGATCTATGTACACATAGGGTCTTAAGCGATTAAAATTAACATGTCGTATGGGGTCACTAGGGGTCATTGACCTATACATGTTCCGATTTGCAAAACATGCTCCGAATTAGATCGGACCTGTTTTACCTTGTTTGGTTCAATCAGGCAAGAATAAAAGTCAATCATCATAACCAGGTCAATGGTCAAGAAGAGGTCACTATGGATCATTTTCTCATTAAAATCAAGGTGCCCTGGTCTCAGACCAGAACTAGATCTAGTTTCTTTCTTTCTTTCTTTCCTCAAACCCATCTAAAAAATGCTATTTTTTCTACAGTTTACATGCTACAATCACCAGACTTGGTCAGTAGAACCCCCCACCTGACCTTCATATAGGGTCTTCATAGTTTGGGGTCAAAGGTCACACAGGGGTCACTAGGGGTCAAAAGGTGATTTTCACTTAAAACGCATTTCCAATTTAGTGAAATGACCTAGGATCGTCAAAATTGGTCCACATATTCCTTTTGACCGTACGCATATACAAAAGAACGGTTTTTAAAATTAAAAATCATTTGGGGTCACTAGGGGTCAAAATGTAAATTTTTACTCTTCGCACTGAAAATGCTATTTTTTCGGGAGGAAATGACCTATGATTGTCAGAATTGGTCAAAAGATTCCTTGTATCCATATACATATAGGGTCTTCAGCGATTAAAAGTGACATGTCATATGGGGTCACTAGGGGTCATTGACCTAAACAGGGGTAAAATGTAAGACATGCTCCGATTTTGACCGGTCATGTTTCATTTTGTAGGCATTGATAAGACAAGAGAAAAAGTCAATTATTTTTATGGGGTCAAAGGTCAACCTAGGTCACTAGGGGTCAAAAGGTTAATTTTCATTCCTCGCACTCAAAATGCTATTTTTTCTACAGTTTACATGCTACAATCACCAGATTCGGTCAGTAGGACCCCCTACCAGACCTACATATAGGGTCTTCACAGTTTGGGGTCAAAGGTCACACAGGGATCATAAGGGGTCAAAACGTGATTTTCACTTAAAACGCGTTTGCAATTTAGTGAAATGACCTAGGATCGTCAAAATTGGTCCACGTATTCCTTTTGACCGTACGCATATACAAAAGAAAGGTTTTTAAAATTAAAAATCATTTGGGGTCACTAGGGGTCAAAATGTAAATTTTCAATTCGATCACTTAAAATGCATCTTGTCTCAGAGGAAATGACTCATGACCATCATAATTGGTTAAAAGATTCCTTGGGTCCATGTTCATATAGGGTCATCAGCGATTAAAAGTGACATGTCATACGGGGTCACTAGGGGTCATTGAACTTTACAGGGGTAAAAGTTAAGACATGCTCCGATTTGGACCGAGTTTGTTGCATCTTGTTTGGTTTGATGAGCCAAGAAAATAAGTCAATCGTATTGACCAGGTCAAAGGTCAAGAAGGGGTCACTAGGGGTCAAAAGGTGATTTTCACTTAAAACGCATTTCCAATTTAGTGAAATGACCTAGGATCATCAAAATTGGTCCACATATTCCTTATGACCGTACGCATATATAATAGTTCGGTTTTTATAGGGTGTTCAGCGATTAAAAGTGACATGTCATACGGGGTCACTAGGGGTCATTGAACTTCCCTGCTAACACACAACGTTCTTAGAACGTTTTTAACGTTTTAGAACGTATTTAGAACGTTGTGTGTTAGCTGGGTTTACAGGGGTAAAAGTTAAGACATGCTCCGATTTGGACCGGGTTTGTTGCATCTTGTTTGGTTTGATGAGCCAAGAAAATAAGTCAATCATATTGACCAGGTCAAAGGTCAAGAAGGGGTCACTAGGGGTCAAAATGTTAATTTTCACTTCTATTACTTAAAATGCTTCTCCTACAGTTTCCATGCTATAATCACCAGACTTGGTCAGTAGGACCCCCACCAGACTCGCATATAGGGTGTTCACGGTTTGTGTTGGGGTCAAAGGTCACACAGGGGTCACTAGGGGTCAAAACGTGATTTTCACTCAAAACGCTTTTGCAATTTAGTGAAATGACCTAGGATCGTCAGAATCGGTCAACATATTCCTTATGATCGTACGCATATATATTAATTCGGTTTTTAAAATGAAAAATCACAGGGGTCATTTACCTACACAGGGATAGGCCTAGGCCTACAATTAAATAGATGTTCCGATTTGGACCGGATTTATTTCATAGTATGTGCTTTGATAACGTAAGAAAAAATAGTCAACCATCACGACCAAGTCAAAGGTCAAGAAGGGGTCATCAGGGGTCAAACTGTGAATTTGGAACTGATTGATAGTTAACATCATGAAGTTCGGGAAAATAGATAGCACCGACCGCATCAAAGTCAAACAATCGCAAAGTTAGGCAAACTTCCTTTTGGTCGACGGCTGTCAAAGGTATTATTATGTGATCTTTCCACAGGGAACGCCCTCAACATCGGGAAAAAAATTCGAAAGCAGATTTTCTTGCAGATTTCTTACATTTCTGATCATAAATCGTACATACATTCCAAGTTACAGGGCGATACGATTCTTAATTACTTCAAAATCATGGTTTTAGAGTGAAAATAAACAGTTTATATTTTCACTCTAAATTCACTCTAAACCATATGATTTTGAGGTAATTAGGAATCGTATCGCTCTGTAACTTGGAATGTATGTACGATTTATGATCAGAAATGTAAATCTGCAAGAAAATCTACTTTCTAAAAAAATCATGAATAGAGGGCGCTCTCTGGAAAAGATCACATAATATGCCTTTAAGAAAAAGGTTATAGCGCCATCACGTGACAAGCTCATCGGTGTTTTTTAGAGTAGAATTATACAATTATTAATAAATGATAATTCATTAATTTTGACCCATACTCATCATCATCATGACCAAGTCAAAGGTCAAGAAGGGGTCATCAGGGGTCAAACTGTGAATTTGGAACTGATTGATAGTTAACATCATGAAGTTCGGCAAAATAGATACCACCGACCGCATCAAAGTCAAACAATCGCAAAGTTAGGCAAACTACCTTTTGGTCGACGGCTGTTAAAGGGCAGTGTCAACCCGGCACTTGTTTCAAAAATTGAATTTCATATTTCTCTATTATTTTATACTTTTATATGTATTCTATCATTACCATCATAAGTTACTAATCGGAAGCGATTATTTCCCGTTCTTTTGGGTGATTTAAAATTGTTGTTTTGATAAGTTTGAGCCAGGAAAAGGCGCATGGTTATTTGGCGGGAATTTAAGCGGAGTTCCGCGCTTTTCAAATGCTGCGACAGTTGTTCGATCATTGCGTCGCGCGCTGAAACTTCCCGCGCGTAATACTAGACGCGTCGCTTAATATCCGCGACGTAGACGCGAAAAACAAAAGAGCGCAAAACAATGTCTAAAAATGTAAACAAAGGCCAGTCTTACGATCATTTAAATTTCAGTTTTCTTCCAATTTCTTCACATTGTGACAATATAAATTGAATCTGATAGTTTATTATGATTGTTCATAATAGTATACTCTCTTTTTAGGTCACACGCCCCTGTATTCCGTGAACATTTAGCTTTAAATGGTGGAAAATGTCAATATTTTAACTAAATCGCTGTTTTCTGGAAGTTCAAATTTGAAGGAATTTTACGATTTTTCAGACAGCATAACTAAAAAGATATCAAACTATCAGGTAAGATTTTACTACCATTGTGTAGAGGACTTTCAGCGCTAGGAGGCAAATTTTTATTTTTTCGTTTATGGATTTTAAACTCGAGATATGCATCCAAAAAGTGCCAAAAATGTGATTTTTGAGATAAAAATCTCATTGTTGGCACTTTTTGGTCAATATTTTCAAAACTAAAAATGTTTAAGCAAAAAAAAAAAAGTGCTTCCTAGATAATTGACTTTAGATGATTTTTGGTGAAATAATGAAATTTTTAATCAAAAACTGATTTTGTTAGGTTGTCTGAAAATTGTTGGCAAAAATGTAGAAATCACTTTGTGGTCAAAAAATTTCGCACAGTCCAAAAAATATCGCACAGTCCAAAAAAAATCGCACAATAAATGTACTACATGTACAATTTTCCCTTCTATTTGGCTAATTACCTCGGGGGGGGGGGGGGGGGGGGGGGGGGGGGTTGTGGTCAAAAAAATTCGCACAGTCCAAAAAATATCGCGCAGTCCAAAAAAAAATCGCACAATAAATGTACTACATGTACAATTTTTCCTTCTATTTGGCTAATAACTTCGATCTTTTTTCTCAAATTTTTCCTATTTCCTTTTTTTCTCACCCCCTTTATTTTTTTTTAGGGGGTGGGGGCGGGGGCTCAAATTGGTTTTTTTCGTCAGGGGGGGCATTTGCCCCCCCCCCCCCCCCCCTGAGCTACGCCACTGGGACCGACTTAGTGATGTGCTCCTTTAAGAAAAAGGCCATCACGTTCAAGCTCATCGGTGTTTTTTAGAGTAGAATTATACAATTATTAATAAAATGATAATTCATTAATTTTGACTCATATTCATACTTTCTTTTCATAAAATAGTACTAAACATTACTTCATAAAGTATTTACATACTTCCCTTCAGCTTCAGATTACGGTACTAAACATTTCAAAGTGGTTTCAATCACTAATTTATTAAACTTTCTGGAAACAAGATTGCGTTGTTATTCTATTTTTTTAATCTCTCATGTTTGTTCGGTTTCAGTGAATAAATCAGATTTGATTTTTTCATATTATCATGAACTACTTTAATATGTTCAACCACATCGCGCATCAATAATGTTATATGTGATACCAGGGGTATGACACTGAGCTTGCCGATCGGAGACCACTTTTAGATTAAAATTTGGTCGGCATAGAACTGGTGGCGCTATACCGATCAGGCGTGATTGTAGCAGACGACACGACGACGCTGGCCACGCGTCTCTCAGACGACCCAATATGTCAACGGGAGTCATAAGGTTTTATCGCAGATAGAAAAAAAACCATTGATTATCCTTTTCTGATGCATTGTGGGTTCGCAAAAGGAGCAGATTTACTCCTTTTGCGAACCCACAGTGGATCAGAAAAGGATAATCAATGGCTTTTTTTCTATTTACGATAAACCTTATAGATTTAAAATATATTTCTGTGACGGGAGTGCACTATTTAAAATTATTTTTAACAGTCATCGCCCGGTTAACGATGACAATATTCTTCTAAACATTCGTGATTACGTGTTATTCATTACGTATTCAACATTTAGGTTTCGCGTGGCCACCGTCGTCTGTGTAAATCCACAGCGCCCTCAAACCTATGTCAACCAAATATTACGTTAAACCTGGTTAAACATTGTTAAACCTGAGACCATATTAACTAAATTAGTTATTATGGTCTCAGGTTAAACGCGTTATTAATAAACGCCGGTCACCGACACATTCCGATGATTACCATAATTTGTGCAAACTGAACCGTTTTCACTACGTGCGTTAGTATAGGACTTTCCTATCCCAAAATTAATAGTATCCCTGGTATCACTGCGCATTCTATCATCTCAGCTAAACATGAATAAGATGTTGTCAACTGTCGTTTACTTCTGTTTCCTTTGAGTGAGCCTCTACTAGAAACTAGAGAAAATTACACGGTGGCTACTACTGTATATGGATATATAGAACATATGGATCTCAAAATCGGAAGCAAATCGACAATGAAAATGGACTAATTTATCGATCAAATAACTCCTATCGATGACAACTTTTAATGTGTAAAAGTTTCCAGTCATCCATGCACCGCGCAATGCCTGCTGTGCTGAGGGCAAGTTTGCGCACGACGCTAATCATCGTGACATGAACTTTGAACTGTGATGGGAAATGTCACGAATTAAATGTAAACAAAGGAAATGTTTACTAATACATATGAATCTACGGAAGATTTTTTAACCCGGAATAGTGCTACGATTGGAACAACCGTGGTCAGATGTACTTCTATAACAGTCTGAGTATACATGACCCAACACTCAACACAGCCTTCCTGGTGCGGTGATATGACGAACTATTTTTGAGGCTAAAACACAGTGTACTGTTACGTGTGTGAGTGTAAAAATTGAAACTGAGTCTGATTGTCTACGGGAGACTACGGTTGGAATGGAACATTGCGGTTACTAAAATACTACTTGTGTAATCAAAGATATACATCGACCCACGTCTATACTATGATCGACCCCATCATGCCTTCCTGGGACAACGAACTTTGCAAACTGTTTGAATTGCCGGCAGCTCATGCATGCATGAGCTTGCTTTCGTTTCCCGACTTTCTCTTCTATTGATATAAACCATGGGAAGTCTTCTGTTTTCTTCCGGATTCACGAAATCAGGTCATGAGGTAAAAAACTTTAACAAAGGCCGTAATAATATTATTCAATATGTTCATGAGGCTGTGACTGAGGTTGCTTCAAATCAATGTAATCATGATGAGCATGCATTATAGTCGTGGTCAGAATACTTCGGCACTTTTTTTCTGTGACAACTGCGTATCAGCGTAAACACGGAAGTGCGTTGTAGAACAGCGTAACAACAGTGTTAACTTTGAGCAGTTCGACGCATCGCGGCCCCTGTAATCCGATTGGCCGCGATCGTATCTATGCCATGGCCATGGGTCATGAATGTCCCCGCCCACACGCTCACTAACTAGGCCCTAGGCGCGTGCATTGGCGGTTTTAAAAAGTGCTGAAGTATTCTGGCGACGACTATAACTATCCCCGGTGTTCTCTCTTCGTATTCAGAGGGGTAACACATGATCGTTCCAGGATCTTGAAATACCCCCCTATTTGACGGCGTTTCCAGTGTTCGAAATAGAGGGGTTTTACATGGACATGCACAATGACAAATGCATGTAACTTTGGCTCTGTGCATGTAAACATTTGCCTGTGTGCATGTAAAATTGTGATATTCAGCCATTTTTAAGGGGAAAAATCCATTTTTCTAGAAAATATTGCTGTTGTGTACATGTACATGTAACTAAACACCCCTAATTTGAAATTGGGGACATAGCTTTCAAAAGGACCCCTTATTTTTGGAAATCGAGGACATATCTTCAAAAAAACACCCCTAATTTGGGGAAATCGCGAGACATAATTGTCCGCGGAATATCTACGGACATGGCACAGAAAACCCCCTTTTTCCGTGATTTTTGGAACGATCATGCGTACCCAAAGTCAATGTTGACTGAAACCACCCATACTATGCAGTAGAAAAGCACTGAAACTGTGGATGTGGAGATAATTCAACACCTGATTTCCATTGAAATGTACAGAAATTATTATGGTCCATTAGATCAGAGGAACTAATAATTAATATGAATTGGAATTCTATTTCTCAAAAAATCTTCTCAAAGAAGTTGAAAAGTCTCAATTGCTTCTTTGGATTAAAAAAGTTCACAGAACTGAACTGAGCCGAGCGGGACGAACTTACGCTGTCTTGATCATTTGCAGAGAGCATTGTGATCTTCAGGTGGTTGTCTAACTGTGTATATTAATCGTGTCATCTGGATACTGTTAATTTAGCACGTTTTGTTTGTGCTTGGTTTAGGTGTCATTTATGATTTTATCTTTTTCAGTCATAGGGACATTCCTAAGAAATAACACGCGCCTATCTAAACTCGACGATACAATAAGCTGCAGCATCACGAGCATTGTTATAAGCCTAAAACTCAATTATGAGTTTCCCCGTCACATTTTTCTCAAGTCATTAGGTACCGAGGTTAATACTGAGATAACAACTTCAATATACATGTTTGTTATTTGATTCTTTATAAAATTATAGATGTTTTAGAACAGGGGACAAATTGGTTTTTTTATCAGGAAAATGAAAGAAATCACCAAGAAATGAACTACTTAGAATCCTAAAATGTCATTATTTGCCTGATGCCCTACCCCTGCAATAAAAACCTGCTAAAATCATTGATCAATATTTTGACAATGAAAAATTTTGATGGGCAAACTCTAAAGCATCAAATATTAATAATTAACAGTTTTGGCCATTTTCAAACTTACAGGGGGGTTGGTGGGTCAGTACAGGAAACTCGTTTTAATTTTAATTGTTTTATTTAAATTCCAAATCAATTTTCCGATTTGCTTTTTTTTCCCTTAAGAAATTAAAAAGTAATTTTTGATTTTGATTCAATTGAATTCTCGACGATTGAAATGACTTCCAATTAAATTTCAATTCAACGCATCGAAATGGAAAATTGTAATTTATTTAATTCAATTCCAATTCATTGAAATAACACTACTTTTTTTTGTAGGCCCCTACATGTATTGAAAGCCATACTGGGGGAGTACAATAGTTCACTGCATTTAATATCGAGGTTCTCACACGGACCACAATGCTATTTGTTAAATTCTCACCAATTTGTTTATGACCGCAACAGTCTTTGGCTATATCACAAAGCGCATCTCTTATAGACAGACCCACCACGCAGAAGACTCATCTATAAATGTAGCCTGTTAAAAGTTGATGGGCGGTAAACATCAAGGTACGAAGATGTTTACCGCTCATCAATTTGACAGGTGGCGCGCCTATATGGGCGGGGCTTGTGCAATGTTTTAGGACAGGGAGCATGCATACTTCACTTTTCAAGGCAAGATCGGAGCCCGCTCGTGGAAGTACATAGGCTAAGGCTTTCTTTTTTCCTTCGGATTTCATAACTGCGTTAAATACATGTAGGCCTACAACTTTAAATTAATTGATTGCTATCTGTAATGAAATAAAAACGAGTTTTTAACCAGAATCGTTGAAGATGAATATTGTAAACTTGAACATTTTGTTTTTAGCTGTATTTTCTAGCACTTTTATATTCATGTGAATGGAGATGGGATATACATGTATTTCTACAACTGTAAATAAATTGATAGCTTTCTGTGATGAAATCAAACCCGAGTTTTTAAAGGTATATGACCCTATCACTTTTTTGGGGCTATGTTTTTTTTTTCACATCAAGATTTTTTGGTATCAGAAGAATCCCCATATTTTTCTCATTATGTCTGTAAAATATTAGGGGCCAGAAATGTTTCATTTGGAAATTATGGGCTAAAATGTGGTGAATTACTGCCAAAGGTGGTTAACCACCAACCAGTCTGTGTCCTACTCAATGGGACATGTCTTTTGACTTTGCGCTTCTAAAAATAGAACCATTGGAGTTATGCAACTCAAACTTTGGAATGCAACAATTTTAAGGATGACCTATCATGTAAAATAGAAAACATCAAGTTGAAAATCGGGTCATCTACATTTAAACCAGCATCATTGAAGATTCAATATTTTGCCTTGACGTATTCTTGACGTAATATAATCATAATAAATAAGAACTGCCAATTTCTTTGACCACAGAAGTCAAGAAGGACTTGACAAGTCTATGGTTATTTTAAAACTTGAAGAACAAAAATAAATTTCACAGGATACCTCATGACTGAATTCTTCAGTAGTATCAGCAAAGTGAAATACTTCCATAGGCCTACAGGTATTTAACTTTGTCTCGGATGATTGCATCTTGTGTAAAAGAACTTGATAAATGCTTGAACTTGTTTCCTTGCTACATTGTACAACGAAAAACTGAATCAAATTTCAACAATGGGAATTCAATGTGTGTTGACTTCAGGAAATTTGAGTGTTATGATTTACTTTGATTATGTATTTATTGTAGATCTTCAAATGCAACGATACATTCAACATCGACGCCAACAAGGTTAAGGACTTCATGAATCCAAGGCCGTATGCGCGGTGCTCCCTGCTCCTGCACTTTATGCAACCCTGCACAAGTAGAACGTCCATGTCTTCATGGTCTTGGTCTGACCAGCACCGGGTCTGAACTCTTCAATATCAAGACGAGATATGAATTATTTCACATGGCCTTGTCATATTGTTAACAGGTTTTCAATACCAAGTCTGGGTAGAGTGAAGAAGACGGACATCTTATTAGAAGATACAGTATCTCCTTCAATTGGCAGTTCTTCCAAGATAATATTTAAGTTATGGGGTGACTTTAATGACAAACTCAACGAGTTTCATGACCATATTGAAAATCAGGTGGAGATTACAAGATGTGAAGTTGATGTATAGGCCTACCAATATCCACAAACTGGTGAGCTGAAAAGAAGTTTGAACACGACAGAGTTAACCACAATTGAGGTATGTTGCAAATCATTTGTAATTTGACTTGTTCTCACACATATGAAGTTAAATCACTAATAAGTAGTTAAAATTAGGTTTTGATGCAGAAGTGGATGCACATGCAGTGCGCAAGTTTTCTATTGTTCGAAGACAACAAAATAAATGTCCATGTGTTACAATAGAATACCTGCACACTGCATGTGCATCCACTATTAAGTTATGCATCAAAATTAAAAACTTGATAATGGAAAGAGGTGAAAGAACTTTACCTTCACTGTATAACAGTAACAATACACAAAACCTTGGCAATTAGGGTGAATATTAATTTGCACTTTACTCTGCCCATAGTACACAGAAAATGTCTCAAGTATGCATGATGCACTGGGATTTTATTTCACAAGATTTTTGGCTATTCCAAACTTTCAATACCTGCCAACCATCCAGATTTTATTTGGACTTTCCAGCCAAACGATCTAAAAACGATGTACAGATTTAAAAAATGAAAAATCTATTAAAAATTTGAGTTTGCAAAAAATTGATAGAAGTTTGCCAAAAATTATTGAAGTTTAATGATCCTGATGGTACATCGTAATTTAGTATTATAAAAGAAGTGATAATGGATACAAATTGGATAAATGAATTATCGGATTACACTACACAAAATAGTTCCAAGTTACCGCATCCGTTATAGTTATGATCATGTGAGTTGGGGATATGATTCTTTGTAATTATATCAAAACATGTAGCATTAATTAAAACAACCAGGTTGATTTTTTACATTTAGTATGGAGAAAACATTCATTTTTGGACTCCAAAGTAACATTTACCCTTTCGGAATACTTTTCCCTGACAGTTTCAACCAATATCAGAAGTTTTCACAGCAGAAGATAGCATACATAGATTCAATATTCTGGGTGTTTCTGAAGAAGATGGGTAAGTTAACTTAACTGTTGTAGACTTTTATTTTGCACTAGTTTCAAATAAATCCCATAAATTATTTCCACAAATCTGTCAACAATTCTATCCTATCATCCTCCATTTGTACGATAATGACTAAGGGACGCACCATTATATTTTCTGTGTAAAAACAGGCTTTTTCTGTTGGAGGATGATTTTTTTTCCCTTGTCACCCATGTGGGTGATTTAAAAAAACAAAAAACTTCCATCCCCCCCCCCCCCCCCCCAGTCCCCTGGTTATCTAATGGTGCGCCCCTAAAGTAACATTATTGTAGTAGTAGCAATGTACATGTATGAAGGAATACATTGAAAGAAGTCAAATTTTGTTTCAGGTTTTTTAACTGTCAGGAAATTTAAATTGCTCATTTACTATTAGCTAATTTGCACATTTTTGGCTTAATTTGCACATTTGTGGCTTAAACAAAATCATAATGTCATTTCATTGCAAATTAAATGACTTGGTCAATACAAGTACAACTTAATCGGATAGATGTTGGGATACCATCTTGTTTGATTCCTCAATAATTGTACTAGTATATTGGTCGTCAATTGTCATACAACTAATTAATGAACATTTTGAGCTGTATTCCAGAACGATGTTTCGTAAAACGATGATTAGGCCAAATCCAATAACTCCACTGGAAATTTAGTGACTCAAAACAGGCAGTTATTAATTTATGAATCTAAAATTGACTTTTAGACATTTTTGACTAACTACACAACAGTTGTCTCTACTGAAATTGAATTGCAATTTTTGAGTTCCTTGGAACATTTCTAACCAAATCCATATGATACTTTGCCCAAAGTTGCTTTGTTTTTTAAGAAAATGCACAAAAATCTTTAAAAATAAGGCCCATGGGTGTCATTACCCCCTTAACATTTAGTTCTTTTACACCATTTTTTTCTTCTTTTTCATGTTGATATTGCTATAATCAAAACAAAGAATTCTCGATCAAATTGTATACGATTCCTCAGTGTCCCAGCGTCTGGGGCATACTGTGCGTGAGCGCGTCAATCGCGACGGCAAGGGCGCAATAAAAACGGAAGGTGTGACGTTCTTGTAAACAAAAGGTAATTGACCAATCGCGACCCTAATCACCAAAACCCCACGCTGCGTGATTGGACAATTATGTAAGTAGGCCTACGCCCGCCTGAATGCGTTTTGGCATGGTTGTCAAGGGCTCATCACACTGCGTTCAGAATTCGGATGAACGCTGGCGTGACTGGAATAAATGTTTTGATCGAGAAATCTTTGTTTTGATTATAGATTAGAACACTAAATAAACATAAAAGAATTATATAAAATGGAAATGCATTTCATTTACTAAATTATGCCACATGTTCAATTCCAGGGTAATTACAGTAGTAACGCAAGGACTGGGCGAGATATCTTTCTCCAAGGAAATACTACCAGGAAATATGAAAGTTACAGACCTTGTGGAATTAACAGACGCCATTACAGCTAGATTTGGAATTTACCAACAACAAACCAATCACCGTGGCAATCACCAAGCCAGAAAACAATACCCAGCCAAAGAACAATGCCAAGCCAGAGAACAATGCCAAGCCAGAGAACAATGCCAAGCCAGAGAACAAAGAGAACAGGGATAGCGCTGGATCAAAAATGTGAGAGGTCCCATGACATTTTTCAGGACCTCGTAGGACTTTTAAAAAAAAAAAATTGAGGGGTCCTGAAGTTTGGGTATTTGAAAATTTTACTTTTTTACGGGCAGTTGTATTGAATTTATATTGTGAGCAAAGGATGGATATGTTATTTACAGAATTTCTTAAGGATTCCATTTCCATACATCGTCCAATTTTAAGGGGTCCCTTCAATTTTGATCGGTACCCGCAAGTCTTTCCAATTTGAAACCTGACGTGTCACTATTAGAAAGTGAGAGGTCTAGGACGTGCAGACGCGTCAGAATGCGACCCCTGCCAGAGAACAATGCCAAGCCAGAGAACAATGCCAAGCCAGAGAACAATGCCAAACCAGAGAACAATGCCCAGCCAGAGAACAATGCCCAACCAGAGAACAATGCCAAGCCAAAGAACAATGCCAAGCCACAGAAAGCTACCAAGGCAGGAAATTCCAAGAAAAAGCCAGCAAAATAAACAAAGTCTTCCAGTGTTATTAAAATGAGAGTAGTTCAAGTTACGCTTGTTAAAAGTAATTAATCATTTATATTTTTTAAGTTCGTAGTAGTTTAGTCCATATTTATGAAACCTGTTTTTGAATTTACCAAGATCTACATAATGTGCAATGATCCGCAATCCTCTCATACCATTTACCTTGTCAACTTCGTGGAACAGACGCCATTACAGCTAAATTTGGAATTTACCAGCAACAAACCAATCACTGTGGCAATCACCAAGCCAGAAAACAATACCCAGTCAGAGAACAATGCCAAGCCAGAGAACAATGCCAAGCCAGAGAACAATACCAAGCCAGAGAACAATGCCAAGCCAGAGAACAATGCCAAGCCAGAGAACAATGCCAAACCAGAGAACAATGCACAGCCAGAGAACAATGCACAGCCAGAGCACAATGCCAAACCAGAGAACAATGCACAGCCAGAGAACAATGCCCAGTCAGAAAACAATGCCAAACCAGAGAACAATGCCAAGCCACAGAACAATGCCAAGCTACAGAAAGATAGCAAAGCAGGAAATTCCAAGAAAAAGCCAACAAAATAAACAAAAAGTCTTCTGGTTTTATTAAATTTTCTGGTTTTATTAAAGTGAGAGTAATTCAAGTTACGCTTGTTAAAAGTAATTAAGTTATATTGTTTTAAGTTCGTAGTAGTTTAGTCCATATTTATGAAACCTGTTTTGAATTTACCAAGATCTACATAATGCGCAATGATCCACAATCCTCTCATACCATTTACCTTGTCAACTTCAAGGGATAGTAAGTGATTAAAAAAATATCAGAAAAAAGTATTGAGATTTTGAAGTGATATGATAGAACTAGTTAGTATTCATACAACTTGGATACCGCCACCTCTTATATTTGATCCAAAACGACCATCCCAAAATTGGTCAAATGTGATTAAAGGCCAATCTCAATGCAAAGCCTTCTATGGGGCATACACATACATGTGCGTGCAATTTGTTGCGGTTTAACACGCCCTCCTAACGCGTTTCAGCTCATTCAAAATTGATCTTAACAATGTATGTGGTCGGTGTTTGAATAAACTTAAAAATAATAAGGGGTTGTATTTTTGAGAAAAGCACTTACTATCTATCCCTTAAGGCTGGGTTCACATAGGAGTATACGGTATACGCTATACGGGCACGGCGAGTCACATAGGGTAGCGCGCGTGCCCTACTCGGTCTTTTGGCGCCGATCAAATGGACACTTCAGAAATGGATTATTAGTTAAGACGACGAGTTTTAAATTCCAAATCCAATGTTATTTTCATTACTTTGACACTTATATTTTTGTATAATTTATTAAGGAAACCTGCACATTTGAGAGTTGTTCTATCACCAAGAGAATGTATGGTCTTGGTCTACATATCATATATCATTTGGGTGATAGTATAACATGTATATGAAGGCATGTGCTATTATATATATTGCAAAGGAGTCCTATTGTTTCTATACCCTATAATACGCAATAAATTGTTTATAAATCGTGATAGGGGAAATTCAGAACGCCTGTACACACGAATTGCAGCTGCCACGTCAAAACCGGATGGTATACGCTGCACGAAAATAGAACTTGCACGATTCCCGATACTGTACTACACTATACGCAGGTATACGGCCTTTTCGAATAGTGCCCTCTTATGTGACCCAGTATTATGAAATTACATTGTTTCGATTTAAGCTATATGCATGCCCTGCAAAACGTGCACCGTATACCCGAATAGTATATTCCTACAAGTATGTGAACTCGGCCTTAAGAAGGTGTTTGAATAAACTTCCAAAAATAAGGGGTTGTATTTTGAGAAAAGCACTTACTATCCCTTTAGAAGTTCAGTTTTGTTATTGTATTATGATGACCTGTACAATGTATATAGCTCTTAAAGGTAGATGACCCGATCACATTTTCGTAACACATAATTATTTCAAACATACGGAGATTTTCATATCATATGAAAGCTCATATTTTTCTCATCATCATACTGAAATTTGACGGCCTAAATCGGTATAATTACGGAGAAATCGATGAAATAACGTCGAATTACCGCGAATGGTGGTATACCACCGATATAGTTTGTGTACTACTCAATGGGTACAGTTCACAGCATCTTGTGCGTGTAAAATAAGAACCATTAGAGCTATGCAACTCAAACTTTGGAACACGACTTTTTTAAGGATGACCTTTCATGTAGAATAGAAAACTTCAAGTTGAAAATCGAAATGTGATCGGGTCATCTACCTTTAATTGAAACCATCTTATTTAAAACCACAATTTGAGGGCTCAGAGCCATAAGGTCCTATCTGCATATGTCCGTGTATCTTGAGATTGACACCTAAAAATTACATTACATTTTTCAGCATGTCACCTTCAATTTTCTGTCTTACCTTTTCAAGTGCATAAGATACTGCTCAATGATTTAGGTGTCATTTTAAAGCTAGAACATGGAGTAATTAATACATGTGTGAAAAGTTTCAATTACAGTATGTTCCAAAGTAGCCAAATTATGGTCATTTTAGTTGGCCAGAGTCAAGAGTGATGGAGGCAGTGGCTCGTGAGACAACAGTTTCACCCTGTACAAACTCTATGAAGATACTCAATTTCTTAATTTCTTTATATTTTGGTTTAAAAAATTTGTATTCTTCATATGTTTCAAGTAGTTAAGGTTGAAAATGTGCCTGTTTATATACATGTTAAAATTATACACTGATTTGTACTTAAATTTGTACCTATTCCTATACATCTCTGTATAAAATGCGACAGAAGTGCTGTAGCTTCTATATATTACTAACCCTATCCATATATAAAAATACACATTTTCTGAAAGGAAATGTGAGGAGGAATCTTAATTTTGTTATTGGTTTTGCAGCTATTAGGGGTACAGTTTTTGGCCTATTTATAGCTTAGCTTAATTCAGTTAAAATGAATGCATTATGTGACAACCCTGTACATGATACATGAACGATTTCAAAATGTGATTTTTCATTTGTTTTAATATTACAGTTTTTCCAAGTAAGAAACAATTGTAAATAATATTTTGTGAAGTTTTGAAACTTGGAAAAAGCTGCTTTGAGTGGGGAGACATTTTTTATAAATCATTTTGGTGCACCCTGTTTAATTTTCCGGACACCCTGTATACTGGACAGTGATGTGCATATGCAATTTGCTTTACAATATCAGCTTTTCAAAAATGTGTACTTTCCTAAGATTTTTAAGGAATATTCTTTAAATTATAATATAGTTCGTCTGTAGAAGTCCGAATTACTGCTGAAAATGCTTTGTAACGCAAAGTTTGCGACCTCATGACCCATGGCAATGTTTTATCATTTTGAGAAAACAGCTTGTGAGGTTTTGGCCATGTTTGAAAAGAGATTATGTTGTAAACTCTCATTTATTTGCCAACTTTTATAGTTTTGTATCATTTTCCACCGGTGCATTTTCAAACTATTTTGTGTATTAAAAGTCATATTTTCAAGATACTAAAAACCATGTGTTAGTGCCAGATAGCACTTTTTGTCACTAAGCAGTGTCAATGAAAGTTATGGTCAAAAATACAATATTTTGTATTAGTCATACTGTAAATCATTATTGTTGGAGTCTAATACATGCCAAATTTAGTTTATCAAGTTATAACATTTTCAATGTCAACAATGATATTTTAACTTTCCACCGTGTCATGTGCACTTGCAGATCAAACCTTTTGGCTCTAAACACTTTATAGAAAACACACTTTTGACTCAACACTTGTTATGAAATACATCATGTTGATGGAATTTGAAATTGCCCATTTTGAATTACTCCAACAATATACGTGTGAAACATTTGTTCAAATAGTGTGCAAACTATACATGTAAACTTGCCTAAAACCTCACTTTTGTGAACAAATGCAGGTTGGACCTTATGTAAGCACTCGAATTGTCAGTTTGCCGCACTTACACACATAATGGCTATCACAAGTTAAAATCATTGCTGCGTGATGGCTGTTAGTGGGGCTGTCCCCAGGCATGTGGGGAATTAACCTACATTAAAGCCATACAAGTATCACTGCCAAAATCATAACGGAATTTGCAGATTTTAATTGTTGTATTCCAAAATGATTTAATTATCATTTAAAACAAACTATTTCTACTTAAATTACAACTGTGATACTTCATTGAGTTTAATGTTGGACCTGCGTCAGGTTGTGGCGAGCTAGAATTTAACTAGTGCTGTTATTACAAATGATATGAGTTTACCGACAAATGATATGAGTTTACCGGAGCTGTTATTACGTTGATATGAGTTAACCGAAGCTGTTTGTTCTTTCAATATAAGGATCTAGAAAACGAACCTGGTTGTTCAACATGGACTGACATAGATTGTAACCAGTCATCTCTGAAACACATTGCAAAACGATTGCTGTCAAAACGATTACTCTCGAAACGATTCCTCTCAAATGATTCCTCTCAAAACGATTACTTGGAAAGATTATTTGGAATGATAACTCTGAAATGGTTACTCTGAATTGATGACTTGGTATGATAACTTTTAAAGATTACTTTGAAAGATTGCATGGATTGATTACTTGGAAATATTACCCAGAAAAATGATTACTCTCAAAACGATTCCTCTTAAAACAATTACTCTCAAAACGATTCCTCTTAAAACAATTACTCTCAAAACGATTATTTGGAATGATAATTCTCAACTGTTAACTCTGAATTGACGACTTGGAAAGATAACTTTTCCTTGGAAAGATCGCATTGATTGATTACTTGGAAAGATTACTCTCAAAACGATTACTCTCAAAACGATTACTCTCAAAACGATTACTCTCAAAACGATTACTCTCAAAACGATTACTCTCAAAACGTTGACTCTCAAAACGATTACTCTCAAAAATGTTATTCAAAAGTTTCAATTGCATAACTTCAATGTGTTTTTATTTTATTTTAGAAGCACAAGGTGACATGCAATTTGCTAATTGAATAGTACAAAAAATGCCTGGGTGGTTAACCAACTTTGGCTGTAATTCACTGTGTTTTGTCCTATGCTATTATTAAACGTCAAAATTGAACCTATATTGCGCCAAATATTTTACAGAAATAATGAGAAAAATATGGGGTTTTTTTTCTGATCAAAATATGTTGATGGGCAAAAAAAAGCAAAAGTAACCGGAACATCCGCCTTTGAATGAAATACACCCGCGATAATACTGCCGCACAACCCCACAAATAAAGCTATCACACATATATAACAAACAAAAAAATGAAAATTAGTGTGGCGTGATTGCTTTTTGTGGGACTGTTGGGGAAAGCCTACATTACATTAAGTTACAATCAAGTATCACCTCCAGAATTATGCAACTTTTTGTAATTCTAAATCTGTTTGGAGTTATATGCATACATGTGTAAAACAGTAAAAGGCACAAAAGAAGTGTAATGAATTTGAACCCAAATTTGTATTTAATATACCTGTGAAACTGTTTTAAAAGCTTACTGTGGGGCATTCTCAAGCTGTCAAGCCAAATAGTACTTATTTAAAGAGAATGTGTTGTAACTTTATTTAGAAGGCTCTTAAAAGAAAGATTTCAAACACATTTTGTGTATGTCGCCAAGATCCTTGCACATAAAAAATAAATATACATGTAGCAGGTATCAGAATATTTTAAAAGTATACATTTTCTAAAAGCTCTTGAGCTAAGAAACTCAAATATGGTGTGTTTTTGGACAAATGATGTCCAAATGATGTAATGTATGATTGTACAGAAATATGCTTGCCTAAGCTAAAGTCAGACAATTTTTGTGTCCAAAAAGGAATTAGTGTTTGAATTTCACTAGCCCACTTTCCCTTCACAGTATATTCCTTGTGAAATATCCTCTCAGAATATGTATACTTTTCTTATGGTAAGATGGCACATGGAAGAAAATATTTAAAAAGTGAAATGGATGGTTTCGAAGAAGTTGAATACTTGTGACAAATGTTAGCACTAAACATTTACTGGTTCAAAACGCATGACCAGGGGCGTACCGACCGGGGGGCAGGGGGAACTTGCCCCCCCCCCCCCCCCCCCTCCCGGCTCCAAATACCGGTACGCTAAATTCGCAATACCGGGACGCTAAATTCGCATAACATAAAAATAAATATGGCCTAGTCCGAAAACAATGAGGATTGGGCATTATTTGTTGACTGTTGTGCTTATTGGACTGCGAAATTTTGTAGCCGTGCGAAATGTTGTGACTGTGCAAATTTTTTTGACCCTGCGACATTTTTTGACACTGCCATATTTTTTGACCCTACCGCCCCCCCCCCCCCCCCCCCCCCCCCACACTTCGTGAAATTCACGAGGTGACTGACTGGGACAAAATTTGGGGCAACCTTTTACGAAAATTTACGCCACTGTCGGGACGACACTAGTCTCCCCCCCCCGGCTCACATGCCGCGGTACGCGCCTGCGCATGACCATATTATAGCTCTTTAACTGTCTTAGCCAGTACTGAACATTTATGTGTAAATCAAGTTTAGGCACTATATAAATGATGTTATTGTTACAGTGGAACCTTGTTTACACAAACTCTCCTGGCTAACACAAAGTGTTATTCAAGTCCCAGGCTTATATTTTACCATTATATTGTGACTGGATAACACAAATTCCTGTTAACTCAAACTAAAATGTGAGGCAACTTGTGTTAACAACGTTTCACTGTATTATCAACTGACATGGTAAACATGTAATTACAGACTCTTGGTAACTAACACTGAAAAAACAAATACCTTGAGCCTGTAATTAGAGAGACTTGGTGACGGGCACGAGAAACCATTAGGCTTCTAATTAGAGACTCTTGGTAACTGGAATGACAAAAACCTTGAGCCTCTTATAAGAGACTTAGTAACTGGTTAACTGGCACGGAAGACCCAAATAACATGAGATTTGAGCATGATTCATGATATTCTAACGCTAAACATGATTCCTGTAAAAACTTGCTATTTGTATATGTATTCTATCAACGCAAGGTACTGGAGTATTGCAGAATCATCTTCAGACTCGTGTTTGTGGCAAATAGTTCAAAAAGGTGCATGATGTATTTGGAATACTGCTCTCTGACAGTTATTATAATCATGCACAGGCAAGAAAGACTCATTAGCTGGTATTATTACAGCTGCTATAACTCACTGTGAGTGGCAATGGTGCACGTGAACTAAAGCTTGATTGAAGTTGCTGAGTAGTTTTCTGTAAGAGGTTTGCAATTTTACATTTGGTATGAATCATACATTTAGCCCTAGTGAAATCCCATGTTCTAATGACTTAGTTAAATCCCATGTGCTAATGCCTTTCAGCCAAAAATCTATTTTGTTTACAAAACAGACATTCCAAAATGTATGACGTCATGGTGACATCATATGAAGACTGTTTGTAAAAACTTCCTCGGGAGAACTAGGTTGAGGGTTGTATACATTGTAGCACCTGCAGTATTTCAATAGACCCTAGTACACTTGCCGTAATATCGAAGACTGATAACTTATTCCAACCTAAAATTAGAGTAAAACTGTTGAATTTTGAAGAAAATAAACAATGGTTATTGCTCTTTCAAATTTCCATATTTAAAACCATTTTCTTAAATCAACACATGTAATATCGTTAGCATCGTATGATTCCTTGTATTGTGTCCAAGATTGGTAAACTTTTAAAGACGATGGGTTAGGGGCAGCTACACCTAATTGCCTATTGAAGTTAACCAGTTGAAGATGCATTACATAATTGCAACCTTTTACTTTTCACTATTTAGTGATTTCTTTCGGGGCCCGATCCCCAGGCTGTGGGGTGTATAGCAAACTGGCTGCCCAACTATATTATTAACCAGAGTGGATTTAACTGGAGCTAATTTGACATAAGAAACGATATATTATGAAAATGCCTAACTTAACACTGCTATCAATGCTAATGCCTAACTTTACTCTGAATTGATGACTTGGAATGATAACTTTTAAAGATTACTTGGACAGATTGCATGGATTAATAATTTGAATGATTACTTGGAAAGATTACTCTCAAAACGATTTCCCTTAAAACGATTACTCTTAAAACGATTACTCTCAAAAACGATTACTCTCAAAACGATTAATTGGAAAGATTATTTGGAATGATAAATCCTAAATGGTTACTCTGAATGGATGACTTGGAATGATAACTTGGAAAGATCGGATGGATTAATAACTTGAATGATTACTTGGAAAGATTACTCTCAAAACGATTCCCCTTAAAACGATTACTCTCAAAACGATTACTCTCAAAAACGATTAATTGGAAAGATTATTTGGAATGATAAATCCTAAATGGTTTCTCTGAATGGATGACTTGGAATGATAACTTTTAAAGATAACTTGGAAAGATCGCATGGATTGATTACTTGAAATTATTACTTGGACAATATTCTCAAAGCAATTACTCTCAAAACGATTACTCTCAAAACGATTATTTGGAAAGATTATTTGGAACGATAAATCCTAAATGGTTACTCTGAATGGATGACTTGGAATGATAACTTTTAAAGATAACTTGGAAAGATCGCATGGATTGATTACTTGAAATGATTACTTCGACAATATTCTCAAAGCAATTACTCTCAAAACGATTAATTGGAAAGATTATTTGGAATGATAAATCCTAAATGGTTACTCTGAATGGATGACTTGGAATGATAACTTATAAAGATAACTTGGAAAGATCGCATGGATTAATAACTTGAATGATTACTTGGAAAGATTACTCTCAAAACGATTCCCCTTAAAACGATTACTCTCAAAAACGATTACTCTCAAAACGATTAATTGGAAAGATTATTTGGAATGATAAATCCTAAATGGTTTCTCTGAATGGATGACTTGGAAAGATCGCATGGATTGATTACTTGAAATTATTACTTGGACAATATTCTCAAAGCAATTACTCTCAAAACGATTACTCTCAAAACGATTATTTGGAAAGATTATTTGGAACGATAAATGGTTACTCTGAATGGATGACTTGGAATGATAACTTTTAAAGATAACTTGGAAAGATCGCATGGATTAATAACTTGAATGATTACTTGGAAAGATTACTCTCAAAACGATTCCCCTTAAACGATTACTCTCAAAAACGATTACTCTCAAAACGATTAATTGGAAAGATTATTTGGAATGATAAATCCAAAATGGTTTCTCTGAATGGATGACTTGGAATGATAACTTGGAAAGATCGCATGGATTGATTACTTGAAATTATTACTTGGACAATATTCTCAAAGCAATTACTCTCAAAACGATTACTCTCAAAACGATTATTTGGAAAGATTATTTGGAACGATAAATGGTTACTCTGAATGGATGACTTAGAATGATAACTTTTAAAGATAACTTGGAAAGATCGCATGGATTGATTACTTGAAATGATTACTTGGACAATATTCTCAAAGCAATTACTCTCAAAACGATTACTTGGAAAGATTATTTGGAACGATAATTCTCAAATGGTTACTCTGAATTGATGACTTGGTCTGGAATGATAACTTTTATAGATTACTTGGAAAGATCGCCTGGATTGATTATTTGGAAGATTACTCTTAAAACGATTACCCTCAAAACGATTATTCTCAAAATGATAACTCAAAACGATTACTTTCAAAACGATTACGTGGAAAGATTACTTGGTATGATTGGTTGTAATGCAAATGCCAAACTATATACACTTAAGAGATCCGACGCAAATGCCTAACTTTGCACGAGATCAATGGAAATGCCAAACTACACTTGGAACAATACACTGAGATAAATGCCTAACTTTATACGGGATCAATTCAAATGCCAAACTGTACTTATGAAACAATTTAAATGCCTGATTTTACACCGAGATCAATTCAAATAGCACATTACATAAACTTGGTATAATACAAATGCCCAACTTCTTGAGATCGATGCAAATGCATTACTTTACACTTAGAACATAAATGCCTGACTTTTTACTGAGATCAATGCCTAATTTTACACAACTATACACAAATCAAATGCAACTTAATGTATTCCGAGATAGATGCAAATGATTAACCATACACTTGAAACTATGCAAATGCCTACCTTGCACTAAGATCAATGCAATGCCAAACTATACACTTGGAAAAGTATAAGATATCCGATGCAAATTCCTAACTTTGCACGAGATCAATGCAATTATATACAATGGAAATGCCAAACGACACTTGGAACAATAAATGCCGAACTTTACACTAAGATAAATACCGAACTTTACACGAGATAAATTCCGACCGATAAAATTGAACAATTTAACTGCCTAATTTTACACAGAGATCAATGCAAATGCCTAATACAAAAATAAGAAATGTTACAAGTCTTGAAAGTTATGCACAACACTTGGTTTAGATATTATAAAAGCGATCGAGCACGGCCGAAATGTTAAACTAGGAATTGATACTATCAATCAGTTGGAAATGTGTAACTACTCCTACAGTCGTATTTCTATGGGGCACCAAACAAATGTTTATATGTAGATGGTTCCGTATGGTAAAGAATTTGAATGTTCATTGCGCATACAACCTGTCCCGGGTAACGCTAAATTCTACATAGTTTAAGATACGAGTGAAACGGATAGACTGTATACGTTAAGTCCCGTTAATACACTTCTCCAGCAAGTACCAAAATAAAGCTAATTAACGGATAGACTCCAAGTTGAGTCCCGTTATAAAGCCATCAAACTACGAATTGATACTATCTACCAGTTGAAAACCCAGTTTTATTTAAGAATAGTAATTCTTGATTTCTCAAACTCTTCCAAGATAATACACTTCTTCAGCAAGTACCAAAAGAAAAAGCCAATTAACGGATAGACTCCAAGTTTGAGTCCCGTTAAAAGCCATCAAACTACGAATTGATTCTCTCTACCAGTTGAAAACCAAGTTTCATTTAAGAAATATAACTGCTTTATTTCTCAAACTCTTCCTATTTCCAAATACCTACTATTTAAAGTAGATTTTCATAAGCCTTATTGTTCAAGTTATTTATTGATCTTATTGCGTGTTACCTTATAAACAGTGTAGTTTCATTATTATCTTGCTATTATTAAAATTTCACGATACTATCAATACTGTTTTGTATTTAATTCCATTGTGTTGTTATACAAATTGTTCAAGTTTTATATTTACATTTATTGTTCTTTCAATATTCTTAAGTGTTAAAATAAATATGGGACGAAAGTCACGAAAGTCACGTGCCAGGTCAACATATATAGCCACTTTAAATCAAATTAATTCAAATGTAGAACAACTAGATGTTTCAGACGACACTGGCAATGATACAATTGCAAAGTGCCAAGGATCATGTATCTGTATTGTTATGCTTTGTGAACCATCTGACAATGTGCGACAATTATTGCCACATCGCATACAAAATATAATGAAAAGTGGGGATAAACTATACAACGAAATCCATCAAACACTGCGCAAAAGTGGTGAACTCCATCCAGACAACTTTTTGTCAAATGAGCAATATCCATCAGTGTTCATTTCAGGAACACATTGTTACACCATTGAATGCAACTATCGTTTATATGGACATGTTGATACTGACTTTCTATCAGTAAATTCTACAATACGTCAAGGTTTGAATACTTCCACAAAGAATTTAGTAATGCTTGATCAATACACGCTAGCTATTAATGAATACGAACAAGGAAAATATGTGGTTTTTGACCCTAACTGCAAAGATCAATCAACTGCCGCATTGTATTTTTCAGATATTGAGAAATTGTTGGGCTATGTTAACTCTTTATGTTCCTCTCGAAAACTGAAAGTTTCTACAAGTATTTCTATTGAACCTATAACAGTTAAGTGTGAAATGCGACAACCCACAACTAGTAAATCAAGCAGCATAAAAATGCCATGTCCTCCACAAAAGACAAGAACCATATCGACAGCCAATGTCACCTCTAATCCAAATGAATATGAGACAATGATTTCGAAAACGGTCTGTGGTAATTTTCATCAAGGTGATATAGAATTGTTTTCCCCCGAATCTGTTGGTCGTCAATGCTCATGCAACTCCCTTGTTATGCTCTGTGAATCTGATGAAACTATGAAGAATATAATGCCACACCATATTGATGACATATTGCAAAAAGGTGATGCGTTATATAACAACACTGTTGAAACGTTAGATGACAATGAACTGCTTCCCGATAAACTATTGTCAAATGACCAACTGCCATCAACATTCGTGATTCAAAATTGTCATTACATTATAGAGTATTATAATCTTGTCTATGGAAAACTTAACCCGAGTGCCGACTCTGAGCTTGATTCGTTAGAAAGTGTAATACATAAAGGATTGAACATTAGTACTAAAAATATTTTGATTCTAGAAAGATATATGATGGCAATTTGTGAATATGCACATAGAAAATACTTGGTCTTTGACCCCCATAGTAGGAATGCAAATGGCTTAGTTGATGATGACGGGTCCGCTGTTATACTATACTTTACAGACATTGATAATTTGCTAACGTACATCAAATGCTTATGTTTGTCACTGCAACTGAGTCCAAATTCACTGATTGGAATGCAGCCCATCACAGTCAAATGTGAAAAACCAAGTAATGATGGCGGAGTTTCACAATCATTTCATGATCTGGAAAACGAACCTGGTTGTTCAACATGGACTGATATAAATTGTACCCAGTCAACTCTGAGACCCAAATCAATTGATGAGAAGGAAGACGGGCTTTCAAAATATCAGCGATGGTATAAAAACATGTCGAAATCAAAGAAAAGCGAGCTACTGGCTAAAAATAGATGTAATTACCGTGCTGATAATGAAAAGCTCCAAGACAAACGAGCACAGTCTGCACGCTATTCTGGAGAACAGTATGAAATTCCTGAGAAACGTGTCAAAAAACAGCAACAGTCTGCACGCTATTCTGGAGAACAGTATGAAATTCCTGAGAAACGTGTCAAAAAACAACAACTGTCTGCACGCTATTCTGGAGAACAGTATGAAATTCCTGAGAAACGTGTCAAAAAACAACAACAGTCTGCACGCTATTCTGGAGAACAGTATGAAATTCCTGAGAAACGTGTCAAAAAACAACAACAGTCTGCACGCTATTCTGGAGAACAGTATGAAATTCCTGAGAAACGTGTCAAAAAACAACAACAGTCCAACGATCGATATGCTACTCCTGAAAAGGGTGAACGAATACGACAACAAGTCAAAGAGCGATATGAAATTCCGATAATCGGAGAAAGGAAACGAAAGCAAACAGGACATATATCACGAGAAAGGTACAAACATCCTGCCATGAAAATAGCTAAGATCCAACAAACCCGTGCCAATAGATCACAAAGAAATTCAGACATAGATCGCGTTATTAAAAGATTCCAGACATTTTCGCAAACAAGTCAAAAACTTATATATATATGTGAAGTATGTCAGCGTATATTTTTTAAACACCAGGTCATTGCTTTGAAACGAGATCGATACAACCGGCATGCGTTAATAAAGGCATTACCTTCCAGAACAATTTATGATAAGCTTCCTTCCGACGGCAACCAAATTGGTAATCCCAAATGGATTTGTAAAACATGTCATCCAAACATCGTGAAATTCAAAATACCAACGTTAGCGACCACAAACAAACTGAGTTTAGATGAACAGCCTCCTCAGCTTTCAGAATTGAATATGCTTGAAAGACATTTGATTGCTCCTGCAATTCTATTCATGAAAATGCTTATTCTTATAAAGGGAAGTCAAAAAGGAATTCATGGACAAGTGGTTTGTGTAAAATCAGATCTGAATACTGTTTCGCAATGTCTACCTAGACTTCCAACTGACGAAAGTCTGATTAGAGTCAAGTTGAAGAGGAAACTTGAGTACAAAGGACATCACATGTGCCAAGATATAAATCCTACGAGAATAAGACAAGCTCTGTCGTGGTTAAAAGAGAATAACCCTGAGTATGATAATATCGAAATTGATTACCATGACTTTAACGGAATGTTAAACGATCAGTTAATGCACTCTGATGACGCTATTGACATTGACAATTCTGTAAATGATGATGAAAACGAAGACCAAGAACGCGACAACAATACATCAACTATTGATGACTCCAAACACAATATTAACAGTGTAACATCAGTCGACCCTCACAATGATCTGCTTAGTTATGTTGAAGAAGATGCAAACAGTGGACATAATATCACTTCAGATTCCGATGAATCCACAATCACCCATGATGATGATAATCATAATGATGAGCACGAAACCAATGATGATATTACTAACACCTCAGCACCTTTGTACTCATTTCTACACCCAGTAGACTTTGCCCAATATGCAGCAGATAAACATGACAGCACAATACTTTGCTTAGCACCAGGTGAAGGAAATACTCCTGAAAAGGTATTAAAAATGGAAGCCAAATGTTTTCCAGTAGAGTTTCCTCAAGGTGAAAATACATACACTGAACATAGAGACACAAAGATTTCACCCTCTCGATACTTCAATGCCAGACTTTTTGGAGCTGACAATAGATTTGCAAGCAATCCGGAATACATATTTTATGCTCTGTATGCAACAGAGGTTCATCAAATTCATTCCAATATATCTATTGCAATGCGAATTGGTTGCACAAAAACATCAGACGGTCGGCATATAACAGCATCCATGTTAAGGAACAGAGAAGAGGTGAAACAGATTATTAAAAGAGATGAAGGATATCGATTTCTAGCTCAAATTAGAGGCACACCTGCATACTGGGAGAAATCAAAAAAAGATCTGTTCGCAATGATACGACAACTTGGTGTTCCCACATTCTTTCTTACATTCAGTGCAGCCGATAGAAGATGGATAGAAATTGACAACGCTATTCTGATCCAACAAGGCAAACCGCCTATGACAGAAGAAGAACACAAGAATATGACATGGGAACAACATTGTCAAATCATAATGTCAAATCCCGTAACAGCCGCCAGAATGTTTGAATATAGAGTACAAACTTTCATTAGAGATGTAATTATGTCAAAGGCTAAACCAATAGGGGAAGTTGAAGACTATTACTATAGGACCGAGTTTCAACAAAGAGGCTGGCCTCATATTCATATGGTTGTATGGGTAAAGGATGCACCAAAATTGGACGAAGATAGTGATGAAGATGTGATAGAATTTGTAGACAAGAATATCACATGCGAAATGCCGCCAGAGGATGACGAAAAATTGTATGAGATAGTGATACATGTACAAATGCATAGTGAAAATCATACAAAATCGTGCAGGAAAACGGGATTAGTATGTCGTTTTTATTTTCCAAAGCCACCAAGTAGTTACACATTTATCTGTCGACCAAACAAATTAAATTATCACAATGATGATGATGATGTTGATAGTGCTGATGATGACGACGAGAAACGCATAGAGGCTTTAGAGAAAAGAAAACGTGAAGAAACAGAGGCAAAAGAAATACTAAAGACCATTTGGGATTTACTGTCCGATAAAGACCAAGAATTTGAAGACTTTGATGACGTTCTCGAAGCAGCAAACGTAACTCACCGTAAATTAGAAGAATCCCTTGAGATCATGTCAAATAGAAAAACAATCTATCTTAAACGACGCATCTCTGATCGGTGGGTAAATAACTATAATGAACACTTGATTCGCTGTTGGAACGGTAACATGGACATTCAATATGTTTTAGATGCATACGCGTGTGTTATGTATATAGTGTCCTACATTACAAAAGCTGAGAGAGAAATGGGCGACCTCCTGAAGAATGCACAAAAAGAGGCTGCTGAAGGAAACAATGATGCCGTAGCACAATTAAGGACACTTGGAACCGTATATCTACAACACAGAGAAGTCAGTGTTATGGGAGCCACATACCTCACATGCAGTATGCCTTTAAAGAAAAGTACAAGAAACGTCATCTTCATACAAACTGATTCCAATGGTCAAAAAATATCATTGCCACTGAAAACACTACAGGACAATGCAGGAAACAGTGATCAAGTATGGATGCCAACACAGATTGACAAATATTTGGCTAGACCAACAAGTGACGAGTATAAAAATATGTGTATGGCCACATTCTACTCAATGCATTACGGAGTATCAAGTACATCTGACACCGCTGACTCTGACGAAGAATTGGCATCTGACAATGAAGATACATCCAAAGCAGGTACACACAAACATATAATAAAGTTAAAAGACAAGCTTGGTTGTATGAAGAAGCGTGTGCGAAAGCCTGCCATTATTCGATATCCACGAATATCTGCAAAGAAAGACAGCGAACGATATCACATGAATATGTTACGTTTATATCTTCCACACCGCACTGAACAAATCAAGCCAGATAGATATGAGACTTATGAAGACTATCACATGAATGGTTATGTCACATACAAGGGAAAGAGAGTAGCAGTGCGAGAAATAATAAGGCAGAATATGGATGACTTTGAACCAAAGAATGACAATATTGATGAAGCATGGGAGGCTTTACAAGAAGCAGGAAACCTAGACGATGCATGGGCAGCTGTTGCCCCACAAAATGAACAAGATCGTGATGATGATAGAGTACAACACATAAGATTAGATTCTGATGACGATTTAGCTGAAATAGAAATACCTGACCTTCAGCCACGAAGTAGACCCAATCAGTCTGATTTACCCAGATGTCGAATTGAACCTCGCAATCCATTGATGACCGAACAACAGGCACATTCAATGATGAAGCAACTTAATAATGAACAACGACAACTGTTCAATTTCGTTAGTAAATGGTGCAATGAGAAATCAAGAGATATCGGTTTACAGCCATTTCGCATATTCTTAACCGGTGGAGCTGGAACAGGCAAATCGCATGTCATTAGATGTATTCAATATCATGCCGAAGCTACATTTCGTCGAATGAATGATGTCACTGTTGACGATGAAACAGTCTTGTTGGTTGCTCAGACAGGAACAGCTGCATTTAACATATCAGGTCAAACAATATGTTCAGCTTTAAAGATTCCTCCAAAGGCTACATCGGATTACAGACCACTTGCTGAAGCATCTCTCAACACACTTCGTGCAAAGTACCAACATCTTCAACTTGTTGTTATAGATGAGATTTCAATGGTGAGCACAATACAGTTATCTTACATACATGGTCGACTGCAACAAATCAAAGGAGCATCCGATAGATCTTTCTTTGGCAACGTTTCTATTCTAGCAGTAGGAGATTTTCATCAGTTACCACCAATATTGCCACCAACCCCATTGTGCTTTCCACACAAACAAGTCCTTAAAGATATATGGAACCCACATTTCCAGATAGTCAAACTAACTGAAATAATGCGCCAAAGAGATGACGCTATTTTTGCAAATATGCTCAATCGCCTGCGTGTGAGAAAACGAACAGAGCCATTGGAACAAGCTGATGAAGAATTACTGAAATCTAGGAGAGTCCAAGAAAATGTATTGTCACCCCCGCCAGATGCTTTACACCTTTTCTATATGCACATAGACGTTGACAACCACAATAAGATAAAGTTGCAATCGCTAGATACACCAAAGTACAACATTAAAGCTGTGGATGTTGATCAGATTGGTGGACGAGTTATCAAAAGGAATGAAACACCGCACAAGACAACAAGAAAAGATGACACAGCACTCGTTCCTTACTTGACATTAGCAGTAGGTGCTAGAAGCATGCTTATTGTTAATATTGATGTTACTGATGGACTTTGCAATGGTGTATCTGGTATAATCAAGGGAATAGAATTTGGAAACTCGCAAAATATGCCCAAAGTTGTGTATGTGCAATTTGACAGTCCACGTGTTGGCCAAAAAGCAAGAACATCTCAAAGTATACCACCACAATATGCAAATTGTGTTCCAATAATTCCAAAGATTGACAACTTTCAGTTAAAGGGAAAATCATTTACCACCGCAAGGGAACAAATCCCATTGAAGCTAGCATGGGCTGTGACAATTCATAAAGTACAGGGTCAGACAACTGAACAAGCCGTAATCTCAATGAAAGGTCTGAAGACTGCCATGGCGTATGTAGCTTTAAGTCGTGTCACGCATCTAGATGGAATGTATTTACTGGATTATAACCCACGAGCAATCTTTTGCAACGAGAATGTCGATGATGAAGTGGCCAAAATGCCAACGGCTGATCTTTCTCGAGCCAATCCTTTGCTAAGCATCGATAATAATCAACATTTCATAATTGCTCATCACAACATTCAAAGCCTTCACGCACACATTGACGATTTGAAGAAAAACGTTCAACTCCAAAGGGCACACGTGATTTGTTTGTCAGAAACATGGCTCACAAACAGTAGTCAATCGGATAACCTAACAATAGATGGCTATCGACTTGAAATGCTTAATACCGGTAAAGGTAGAGGTGTAGCGATTTATGTCCAGAACGATATCGATTATACACTGCAACCACTGTTATGCGAAGAATGTGATGCTCTTGCAATTAAGACATATGGTGCATCGAATCTACTAATTGTTGCAGTGTACAAGCCAGTAGCAACTTCGAAAGCTGCATTTTGTAGGGAAATGAGTAACATCACTGCTCAAACAGAACTTTTGGATACTCAATACACCGTGTTTACAGGAGACTTTAATCACAACCTACTGAAAGACGCCGTACTTCCTCCACTTCGAAAATATCACCAACTAATCACAGAACCTACAACTACAAGTGGTACACTCCTTGATCACATTTATATCATACCTCGACCGCCTCCCTCTCGATACCAAGCAGCAGTGTTGACGTCATATTATAGCTATCATGAACCAGTATTTATTGCAATCAAATATAACTAATGGTGACACTATTATAAACATGTATATGATATCGTCATATTGTTCTTCCATGTTTTATTATAATAATATAAACATTTCATATGGCACAAACAGTTTATATCAATGGAGGTGTGTATAGAGATTATGTTGGAATTTATTGGTATCATTTGGAAATGATGAACGCGTTGTGTTTGACAACCACAATTATGAATATAACAATGATTCCCATGATTCATATTATAATGGTGTCTTTGAAGTACAATGTGAAAAACCTCAGAATGTATGTCAATACTACGCTAAATTGCTATTATATCTTTGTAAATATGATTTTGAAATGATGAAAGCGTTGCATTGCCAACCGCAATTATTTATATAAATATAACAATGATTACCCTGATTTATATAATAATGATATCTTTGTAAATGATATCAAAAGTACACTATGGAAACCTCAGAATGTATGTCAATATTACGCTAATTGCTATTATATCTTTGTCCATATGATTTTCAAATGATGAAAGCGTTGTACTTGTCAACCGCAATTATGTATATAAATATAACAATGATTCCCCTGATTGATATTATAATGGTATCTTTGTAAATGATATCAAAAGTACACTATGGAAACCTCAGAATGTATGTCAATATTACGCTAATTGCTATTATATCTTTGTTCATATGATTTTCAAATGATGAAAGCGTTACATTTGACAACCGCAATTATGTATATAAATATAACAATGATTCCCATGATTTATATTATAATGGTGTCTTTGTAAATGATATCAAAAATACACTAAGGAAACCTCAGAATGTATGTCAATATTACGCTAATTGCTAGTATATCTTTGTTCATATGATTTTCAAATGATGAAAGCGTTGCACTTGACAACCGCAATTATGTATATAAATATAACAATGATTCCCATGATTTATATTATAATGGTATCTTTGTAAATGATATCAAAAGTACACTAAAGAAACCTCAGAATGTATGTCAATATTACGCTAATTGCTATTATATCTTTGTTCATATGATTTTCAAATGATGAAAGCGTTGCATTTGACAACCGCAATTATGTATATAAATATAACAATGATTCCCATGATTTATATTATAATGGTATCTTTGTAAATGATATCAAAAGTACACTAAGGAAACCTCAGAATGTATGTCAATATTACGCTAATTGCTATTATATCTTTGTTCATATGATTTTCAAATGATGAAAGCGTTGCATTTGACAACCGCAATTATGTATATAAATATAGCAATGATTCCCATGATTTATATTATAATGGTATCTTTGTAAATGATATCAAAAGTACACTATGGAAACCTCAGAATGTATGTCAATATTACGCTAATTGCTATAATATCTTTGTTCATAAGATTTTCAAATGATGAAAGCGTTGCATTT
>CM069453.1:21100006-21264626 GCA_035610835.1 Ophiura sarsii
TTTGTGTAGCATTTTATGTTAGTTTTATATTTTGAAAATACATTTGAAGTAATAATCGCAACACTTGACATTATTAAATTTGACTTTTTCATTCATTAAAGTGCGAAATTGTCACAATACGGGCCAAACGGGCAAAAGTCAGTCGTGTGCGCGCCTGACCGTTGCAATTTCGGACAATTGCAATTTGTTATTGTCAGACCATCATATTTAAAGATACCAGTGAGCGAGATTGTGTGTGAAAACTCAGTATTTTTATTTAGTTTACAAACAAAACATATATTATCCATTGACGTCAAAACAATCCTATAAGCATAATGACTCAGAAAATCAGTTCCACGGGCGTGTGTGGGGGGGATAGGGGATACCGGGGAAAAACGCACCAGAAATCAAAATATCGACATCGTTTTGACCTGTAGGTCTTAGGCCTACTGACATATTTCGTGAGAGTTTTGATCAATACAACTTTGTGGAGTGGTTAGGCAAATGTAGGCAATCTTATGATACAAATAGTTTTGAAAATATACTTATGATATCTAAAATTTATATACATGTAGGACTATACGACGATTGAATTAAAAATCATGAATATTAACCAATAATGTGTGGCTTCACGGTGCATTTACATGAACGTGTACTTCCTTTCCCCCGGTATATTGGTAACAATTATTGCAAGTATATCATGACTAAATGAATGAACATGCTTTGCTATGTTATAGTAAGAGTGGTGTATCAAAAAGATAAAGCATGCATCCTTTTAACATTCAATAAGATCAAGAAACGCGGGCCTTCGTTGGAAAAGTGAAAATTGATATATCTGGGAATCCCAAAATATGACAAGAATTAAGGGTTTTTATGAATTTCAAGTGGGTATGTAGCTTTTTGTACATGTTGTATTTACCAAACGGAGTATCCAAATCGAATACAAATTTACCATTTAATTTGAAATTTTCTGCTCTTTAATATGTAATAATGATTTCTGAAATTGGATGAAAATGGGTCTCTTTAAGGGTGCACACCACTATTACAGTCCAACGCCCAGCTTCCGTCGATCGCGATCACGAATGTAGTTCCTAAATAACGGAAAGAATGGTTAATATTGACATGATATGTCATTCAAAATGATTGAATTTGGTATATATTTATTCACTGAAGTGTACCTGAGATAATTCGAATGAAAAGAGTATACATCTACTGTTTTATTTGAAAATATTGGCGGAGGGATACACATTGGTCACAATGGGCTACAAGGTCTAATTTCGTGTTAAAAAATACTACTCCGTATAAAGGGGGTAATATAGAAAAATGTAAACGGTCACCCCCATCTGAGTTTTTGACCCAGGTAAGATCTATGTGTGTTAATAAATATTCCAATATTTCATTAAATGAGTCGCAAGGTAACTCAAGATATTGCCGTTTTCCCGAGGCATCTTTCCCATAGAAACACACGTTAGCGCGTAATAGTGGTATGCACCCTTAAAGGGCGCACAGATATAGTCTTTAAAACCAGGCGATACGGGCTTTGTGGTTGCAAAACTTGGTTTGTGTAGCATTTTATGTTAGTTTTATATTTTGAAAATACATTTGAAGTAATAATCGCAACACTTGACATTATTAAATTTGACTTTTTCATTCATTAAAGTGCGAAATTGTCACAATACGGGCCAAACGGGCAAAAGTCAGTCGTGTGCGCGCCTGACCGTTGCAATTTCGGACAATTGCAATTTGTTATTGTCAGACCATCATATTTAAAGATACCAGTGAGCGAGATTGTGTGTGAAAACTCAGTATTTTTATTTAGTTTACAAACAAAACATATATTATCCATTGACGTCAAAACAATCCTATAAGCATAATGACTCAGAAAATCAGTTCCACGGGCGTGTGTGGGGGGGATAGGGGATACCGGGGAAAAACGCACCAGAAATCAAAATATCGACATCGTTTTGACCTGTAGGTCTTAGGCCTACTGACATATTTCGTGAGAGTTTTGATCAATACAACTTTGTGGAGTGGTTAGGCAAATGTAGGCAATCTTATGATACAAATAGTTTTGAAAATATACTTATGATATCTAAAATTTATATACATGTAGGACTATACGACGATTGAATTAAAAATCATGAATATTAACCAATAATGTGTGGCTTCACGGTGCATTTACATGAACGTGTACTTCCTTTCCCCCGGTATATTGGTAACAATTATTGCAAGTATATCATGACTAAATGAATGAACATGCTTTGCTATGTTATAGTAAGAGTGGTGTATCAAAAAGATAAAGCATGCATCCTTTTAACATTCAATAAGATCAAGAAACGCGGGCCTTCGTTGGAAAAGTGAAAATTGATATATCTGGGAATCCCAAAATATGACAAGAATTAAGGGTTTTTATGAATTTCAAGTGGGTATGTAGCTTTTTGTACATGTTGTATTTACCAAACGGAGTATCCAAATCGAATACAAATTTACCATTTAATTTGAAATTTTCTGCTCTTTAATATGTAATAATGATTTCTGAAATTGGATGAAAATGGGTCTCTTTAAGGGCGCACAGATATAGTCTTTAAAACCAGGCGATACGGGCTTTGTGGTTGCAAAACTTGGTTTGTGTAGCATTTTATGTTAGTTTTATATTTTGAAAATACATTTGAAGTAATAATCGCAACACTTGACATTATTAAATTTGACTTTTTCATTCATTAAAGTGCGAAATTGTCACAATACGGGCCAAACGGGCAAAAGTCAGTCGTGTGCGCGCCTGACCGTTGCAATTTCGGACAATTGCAATTTGTTATTGTCAGACCATCATATTTAAAGATACCAGTGAGCGAGATTGTGTGTGAAAACTCAGTATTTTTATTTAGTTTACAAACAAAACATATATTATCCATTGACGTCAAAACAATCCTATAAGCATAATGACTCAGAAAATCAGTTCCACGGGCGTGTGTGGGGGGGATAGGGGATACCGGGGAAAAACGCACCAGAAATCAAAATATCGACATCGTTTTGACCTGTAGGTCTTAGGCCTACTGACATATTTCGTGAGAGTTTTGATCAATACAACTTTGTGGAGTGGTTAGGCAAATGTAGGCAATCTTATGATACAAATAGTTTTGAAAATATACTTATGATATCTAAAATTTATATACATGTAGGACTATACGACGATTGAATTAAAAATCATGAATATTAACCAATAATGTGTGGCTTCACGGTGCATTTACATGAACGTGTACTTCCTTTCCCCCGGTATATTGGTAACAATTATTGCAAGTATATCATGACTAAATGAATGAACATGCTTTGCTATGTTATAGTAAGAGTGGTGTATCAAAAAGATAAAGCATGCATCCTTTTAACATTCAATAAGATCAAGAAACGCGGGCCTTCGTTGGAAAAGTGAAAATTGATATATCTGGGAATCCCAAAATATGACAAGAATTAAGGGTTTTTATGAATTTCAAGTGGGTATGTAGCTTTTTGTACATGTTGTATTTACCAAACGGAGTATCCAAATCGAATACAAATTTACCATTTAATTTGAAATTTTCTGCTCTTTAATATGTAATAATGATTTCTGAAATTGGATGAAAATGGGTCTCTTTAAGGGTGCACACCACTATTACAGTCCAACGCCCAGCTTCCGTCGATCGCGATCACGAATGTAGTTCCTAAATAACGGAAAGAATGGTTAATATTGACATGATATGTCATTCAAAATGATTGAATTTGGTATATATTTATTCACTGAAGTGTACCTGAGATAATTCGAATGAAAAGAGTATACATCTACTGTTTTATTTGAAAATATTGGCGGAGGGATACACATTGGTCACAATGGGCTACAAGGTCTAATTTCGTGTTAAAAAATACTACTCCGTATAAAGGGGGTAATATAGAAAAATGTAAACGGTCACCCCCATCTGAGTTTTTGACCCAGGTAAGATCTATGTGTGTTAATAAATATTCCAATATTTCATTAAATGAGTCGCAAGGTAACTCAAGATATTGCCGTTTTCCCGAGGCATCTTTCCCATAGAAACACACGTTAGCGCGTAATAGTGGTATGCACCCTTAAAGGGCGCACAGATATAGTCTTTAAAACCAGGCGATACGGGCTTTGTGGTTGCAAAACTTGGTTTGTGTAGCATTTTATGTTAGTTTTATATTTTGAAAATACATTTGAAGTAATAATCGCAACACTTGACATTATTAAATTTGACTTTTTCATTCATTAAAGTGCGAAATTGTCACAATACGGGCCAAACGGGCAAAAGTCAGTCGTGTGCGCGCCTGACCGTTGCAATTTCGGACAATTGCAATTTGTTATTGTCAGACCATCATATTTAAAGATACCAGTGAGCGAGATTGTGTGTGAAAACTCAGTATTTTTATTTAGTTTACAAACAAAACATATATTATCCATTGACGTCAAAACAATCCTATAAGCATAATGACTCAGAAAATCAGTTCCACGGGCGTGTGTGGGGGGGATAGGGGATACCGGGGAAAAACGCACCAGAAATCAAAATATCGACATCGTTTTGACCTGTAGGTCTTAGGCCTACTGACATATTTCGTGAGAGTTTTGATCAATACAACTTTGTGGAGTGGTTAGGCAAATGTAGGCAATCTTATGATACAAATAGTTTTGAAAATATACTTATGATATCTAAAATTTATATACATGTAGGACTATACGACGATTGAATTAAAAATCATGAATATTAACCAATAATGTGTGGCTTCACGGTGCATTTACATGAACGTGTACTTCCTTTCCCCCGGTATATTGGTAACAATTATTGCAAGTATATCATGACTAAATGAATGAACATGCTTTGCTATGTTATAGTAAGAGTGGTGTATCAAAAAGATAAAGCATGCATCCTTTTAACATTCAATAAGATCAAGAAACGCGGGCCTTCGTTGGAAAAGTGAAAATTGATATATCTGGGAATCCCAAAATATGACAAGAATTAAGGGTTTTTATGAATTTCAAGTGGGTATGTAGCTTTTTGTACATGTTGTATTTACCAAACGGAGTATCCAAATCGAATACAAATTTACCATTTAATTTGAAATTTTCTGCTCTTTAATATGTAATAATGATTTCTGAAATTGGATGAAAATGGGTCTCTTTAAGGGTGCACACCACTATTACAGTCCAACGCCCAGCTTCCGTCGATCGCGATCACGAATGTAGTTCCTAAATAACGGAAAGAATGGTTAATATTGACATGATATGTCATTCAAAATGATTGAATTTGGTATATATTTATTCACTGAAGTGTACCTGAGATAATTCGAATGAAAAGAGTATACATCTACTGTTTTATTTGAAAATATTGGCGGAGGGATACACATTGGTCACAATGGGCTACAAGGTCTAATTTCGTGTTAAAAAATACTACTCCGTATAAAGGGGGTAATATAGAAAAATGTAAACGGTCACCCCCATCTGAGTTTTTGACCCAGGTAAGATCTATGTGTGTTAATAAATATTCCAATATTTCATTAAATGAGTCGCAAGGTAACTCAAGATATTGCCGTTTTCCCGAGGCATCTTTCCCATAGAAACACACGTTAGCGCGTAATAGTGGTATGCACCCTTAAAGGGCGCACAGATATAGTCTTTAAAACCAGGCGATACGGGCTTTGTGGTTGCAAAACTTGGTTTGTGTAGCATTTTATGTTAGTTTTATATTTTGAAAATACATTTGAAGTAATAATCGCAACACTTGACATTATTAAATTTGACTTTTTCATTCATTAAAGTGCGAAATTGTCACAATACGGGCCAAACGGGCAAAAGTCAGTCGTGTGCGCGCCTGACCGTTGCAATTTCGGACAATTGCAATTTGTTATTGTCAGACCATCATATTTAAAGATACCAGTGAGCGAGATTGTGTGTGAAAACTCAGTATTTTTATTTAGTTTACAAACAAAACATATATTATCCATTGACGTCAAAACAATCCTATAAGCATAATGACTCAGAAAATCAGTTCCACGGGCGTGTGTGGGGGGGATAGGGGATACCGGGGAAAAACGCACCAGAAATCAAAATATCGACATCGTTTTGACCTGTAGGTCTTAGGCCTACTGACATATTTCGTGAGAGTTTTGATCAATACAACTTTGTGGAGTGGTTAGGCAAATGTAGGCAATCTTATGATACAAATAGTTTTGAAAATATACTTATGATATCTAAAATTTATATACATGTAGGACTATACGACGATTGAATTAAAAATCATGAATATTAACCAATAATGTGTGGCTTCACGGTGCATTTACATGAACGTGTACTTCCTTTCCCCCGGTATATTGGTAACAATTATTGCAAGTATATCATGACTAAATGAATGAACATGCTTTGCTATGTTATAGTAAGAGTGGTGTATCAAAAAGATAAAGCATGCATCCTTTTAACATTCAATAAGATCAAGAAACGCGGGCCTTCGTTGGAAAAGTGAAAATTGATATATCTGGGAATCCCAAAATATGACAAGAATTAAGGGTTTTTATGAATTTCAAGTGGGTATGTAGCTTTTTGTACATGTTGTATTTACCAAACGGAGTATCCAAATCGAATACAAATTTACCATTTAATTTGAAATTTTCTGCTCTTTAATATGTAATAATGATTTCTGAAATTGGATGAAAATGGGTCTCTTTAAGGGTGCACACCACTATTACAGTCCAACGCCCAGCTTCCGTCGATCGCGATCACGAATGTAGTTCCTAAATAACGGAAAGAATGGTTAATATTGACATGATATGTCATTCAAAATGATTGAATTTGGTATATATTTATTCACTGAAGTGTACCTGAGATAATTCGAATGAAAAGAGTATACATCTACTGTTTTATTTGAAAATATTGGCGGAGGGATACACATTGGTCACAATGGGCTACAAGGTCTAATTTCGTGTTAAAAAATACTACTCCGTATAAAGGGGGTAATATAGAAAAATGTAAACGGTCACCCCCATCTGAGTTTTTGACCCAGGTAAGATCTATGTGTGTTAATAAATATTCCAATATTTCATTAAATGAGTCGCAAGGTAACTCAAGATATTGCCGTTTTCCCGAGGCATCTTTCCCATAGAAACACACGTTAGCGCGTAATAGTGGTATGCACCCTTAAAGGGCGCACAGATATAGTCTTTAAAACCAGGCGATACGGGCTTTGTGGTTGCAAAACTTGGTTTGTGTAGCATTTTATGTTAGTTTTATATTTTGAAAATACATTTGAAGTAATAATCGCAACACTTGACATTATTAAATTTGACTTTTTCATTCATTAAAGTGCGAAATTGTCACAATACGGGCCAAACGGGCAAAAGTCAGTCGTGTGCGCGCCTGACCGTTGCAATTTCGGACAATTGCAATTTGTTATTGTCAGACCATCATATTTAAAGATACCAGTGAGCGAGATTGTGTGTGAAAACTCAGTATTTTTATTTAGTTTACAAACAAAACATATATTATCCATTGACGTCAAAACAATCCTATAAGCATAATGACTCAGAAAATCAGTTCCACGGGCGTGTGTGGGGGGGATAGGGGATACCGGGGAAAAACGCACCAGAAATCAAAATATCGACATCGTTTTGACCTGTAGGTCTTAGGCCTACTGACATATTTCGTGAGAGTTTTGATCAATACAACTTTGTGGAGTGGTTAGGCAAATGTAGGCAATCTTATGATACAAATAGTTTTGAAAATATACTTATGATATCTAAAATTTATATACATGTAGGACTATACGACGATTGAATTAAAAATCATGAATATTAACCAATAATGTGTGGCTTCACGGTGCATTTACATGAACGTGTACTTCCTTTCCCCCGGTATATTGGTAACAATTATTGCAAGTATATCATGACTAAATGAATGAACATGCTTTGCTATGTTATAGTAAGAGTGGTGTATCAAAAAGATAAAGCATGCATCCTTTTAACATTCAATAAGATCAAGAAACGCGGGCCTTCGTTGGAAAAGTGAAAATTGATATATCTGGGAATCCCAAAATATGACAAGAATTAAGGGTTTTTATGAATTTCAAGTGGGTATGTAGCTTTTTGTACATGTTGTATTTACCAAACGGAGTATCCAAATCGAATACAAATTTACCATTTAATTTGAAATTTTCTGCTCTTTAATATGTAATAATGATTTCTGAAATTGGATGAAAATGGGTCTCTTTAAGGGTGCACACCACTATTACAGTCCAACGCCCAGCTTCCGTCGATCGCGATCACGAATGTAGTTCCTAAATAACGGAAAGAATTAAGTTTGATAAGAGGGCACTCTCGATCGAACTCATTTACTCCATGAAACGGAAGTGGCGTGCTTTGGATGTTGTGTGCATCCCTCTGTCATGACTACCGGTCGATGAGCCAATCAGAGGCCGTCTTCCATGTCCCGCGGTTTTTGGTTCAATTGCCGCGTCCATTTATTTTCATTCGCTTGTCGGTTGTTCTGCTGAGAGGAACTATTTACGAATCGTCGCGTCAGTCTCTGTTAGGTTGACCATTCTTTGATAGGCTGTTTGCTTGGACATTTTTACTGGCTTACTATTGCCATCCTTGGATGTCTTTAATCTTATCAGATTTCTGATGACTTCCCGTGAGTACTCTTAAAAAACACGTTTTATTATCCGTCAGGACATTGCTATTTTCTTTGTTGCTACCGAAAAGAGGCACAAAGATGTATGCTGGCGAATCAGACTCTTACCCAGCAGGCCCATCTCGCCAAATATATCCCGTACGTACAAACCGTAGCAGGCAAGCTAACTCTGTCTCTGCGATCCATGATATAATTGAGTCTGGGAGACGGGCTGTGTTTAACGAAAATTATCAAATTAAAAGGTAGGCGATACAGACGTAAATTTCGCCGTAGATGTGTCAAATAAAATTGCATTGACCTGGAAAAACGACGGTGAACAGCAAAGGGAATCAGGTGAATTTACACGGACAACGATAATACATGTCATCGAGTTTCAAGTCTGTTTAAGCCCCGAGCTGCCGTCTTTGCATGTGCAAGTGATACCCGCCACGTAAGAGTTCACAACAACGCCAGTGTGGTGAGTTTTAAAATTGTTATTTATTTTTGTTCAGGCCTTTAATATCGCAACTCATTCTACCACCATTTCACTTACTTTTCTCTGAATTTTGAATTCACTAGGCATCAAATCTCGTCCATTTGTTCCCCTAAGCTTGAGGCGATGAATTGTCCAATTCACAGGCTTATGATTTGCCTGCAATTTGGGACATGTACACGGAAATCCCGTTGCTTTCCATGTATATTCTTCATGTCAAAAAGAAGGATGTCACATAGTGTCAACTTGTGCACCAAACGGAAACCGGGCGGCATTTTACCCAGAACCAAAGGTGTCTTGTTCATCCACTACTGTAGCATAGTATTTACTAGGACCGTTTTTGTTGCAAATATCCATCACCTATCAGTATCATATTAGTATTATTTACTCATGATTTATTATTTCAAATTTAAAACGTTTGTCAATTTAAAGAGGCAAACCCACTCTATAGCATTTGAGATGGGAAGTGACAAATTAACATGTCCAGTTACCGCAATGCTTGAGCTCCGAGTCCATGCATTTCCTTGCCTTTATGCATCATGTATACATCACAACCGTTGGAATTTGCCATATCGGGACATTTTTATTTAGACGCTATTCATATTGATTGACATGCATTGATCAATTATATCACTTATAATTGTCTGAATTACACACACTTGAATCTAGGAACGAAATAATGTAGATTTATGAATGGCTTTACATAACAGCTTGAATGGTTTAGTGGATCTATTGATAAAAGCCAATATCAATCAAATATCAATATCAACTCAATGGCCTTTCATGGATTGCATGCTTTTTAGCACTTGTAGTGGTTCATGATGTGAATAAGATACAATAAGCTCATGAGAATATTAATGTTGTTTACTACTAACTGTTATATCTTGTTTCCTAACAATATTGGCTTTATTGTCTGATTGTTATTTATTAAATACCATCGCATCACACAGCGTAACAAGGTGTTAACTATGAAAACTCCTTGGTGTCAACAACATCATTGTTGGGTATGAATCTTGGTATTTTTTGCGTGTCTCACAAATATTAATCAATTTTTAGTTTAACCTTTCCTATCGCCATAATCATATTCAGATAACATTTACAGATGTGTCTATCTGTGTTTGTTCTGGCATTAACATTTGCATTTCGACCAATTGAAATTATCAAAATGGTCGGTTTACTTACTTATTGATGACTGCTGCTGAAGTAATTGTTGCATATTATTAGATCATTAGGGCGTTTTTAGATATGGTGTACATGTACCTGCAAGGGTCTATCTACTCCACGATTAGTTAATTTTAATTTCATACCCCTTCCATCTTTGCTAATAATCATAGCTTGCCTTCTTCATGTTTTATTTGCCTATGCCTGCTGCCTTTCTTGCTCTTATTATTCACTACAGGTGGATTGAGGACTTGGATCGGTGATAGCATAGCAATGATAGCATCATCCATCCGATGGGGGCTGGCCAGCGCCAGACTCAACTAAATGGCGGTGGACTGGTTGACAACAGAATTCACTCCTAATTGGTATTTCTAACTATTACACAAACTTCAGCTGGTACAAAATGCAGCCGCCGTGTTCTCACAAAAACAAGACATTTGACCACATTACACTGCATGGTTACCGGTTCATGGAAGAATTCATTTTTGGAAGAATTCTTTTTAAAATACTTTTGTCGACTTGGAAAGCTCTAAATGGAATCGCACCAGTATATATTTCAGATCTCTTGTTCACTATCATCCTAATCCTTGAGACTGCCGAGTTCTACAGACTATTATTCACTTAATCACACGAGGTATTTGACATTTCGTGTTGGCCATACGATATAAAGGCGCAACATGAGTATCAACCGATACTTCACGCAGAAGAGGAGCTGAATTTGTTTACCTACAAGTTATAAAAGCGTAAACAAGAATACCATCCGGTATTCGAGAGAATTTTCGAGTTCTTCAGTTTTTGATACACGATATAGTTTCAAAAACGAATGCCGCCCAGCATTGATACACAGATGGGAGATTAGAGAACTCTGGTTTTTGCCGTACGTTATATTGAGCAAAAACCGATACCAACCGGTGTCATATCAGATGGGACTGCAGATTCATCGATAATTCCTATAGCCCGATCCCAGGGCGCTGCCGGTCTTTCCTATTGCCTATCCATGGGCGCTACCTAGCTAGCTGATGGTTTGCCGAGAATCTGCAAGTTGCCTGAGAACAGCTGTAAAAAGAACATTTGCACAAGTTTGCGGTATACACTTCAAGACGTTCTGTGACTGGAGAGATTTGCGGGAACTTTGTACCTATTCTCTAGCTGTCTGTGGAACATTTTTGTTTTGGACATAACATGTTGCTTACCTGTGCCGAAGACCGAAGATATTCGTGCCGAAGATTGAAGATATCCGTGCCGAAGACCGAAGATATTTTTCGTGGATTGGTAAAGGTAAAAAGATAACAATTCAGTAAAAACATTGATATTGAATCGGAAGCATGTTAAATGCTAAGACTTTTCAACCACGCAGAACTGATGAATTTAGCAATTGTGTATACATTTTCCCGGCATAACACTCTCTTTTTCATGTTAATGTTTAAATTTGTCACCCTTACAAATTATACGAGTGTTGGAATCGTAGATTATCCTACTACAATAATAATAATAATAATAATAACGGTGCTTATATAGCGCAATTCCAAAATTGATCATTGCGCTTTACATCAATTACATATATAAATGGATAACAATAATACAAAGCAAAATAAATTATACAGAATACAGAATACAACATCAGCAAGAGGAATCACAAGAATAGATGAGTTTTGAGGCTGCGTTTGAAAGCATTAATACTAGGTGACAAGCGAATTGATTGTGGCAACTTGTTCCAGAGGGTTGGGCCACAGACTCCGAACGATCCATCGCCAATTTGTCTTTTAGTTTTTGGGATAAAGAGACGGGTCTTGTCAAGGTTGGAGCGCAGACCTGTCCTTGATGAGACATGAATTGCAATGCAGTCGGACAGGTAAATCGGCGATAGACCGATACAATAACAATATTGAGTGATACCAATCATCTGTCCACAATCAATATGCCACCACCACAATTGAATCCAATGTATTTACCTATTACCTTTAATGGTAAACAGGATTATGACTATAGGCTTGTGTGTCGTCATGATCGTAAACTTGAAATTACTGTTCAAAATTATCACTGTTGGTAATCCAACACTGGCCAATGTTTCTTCCTAGTCACTCAACAATATGATCTTGGAGCTATGTGGGGTTTTTTTGCGCGGCTCGATCGCCACCGAATGGGGTCAGATAGGAATTTGCAGAGGCAATTTTCCCCGTTGAGTGTGTTGCTCTTCCTTTCTCCGGGTTTTTATCTCTGTTTTCGCCTATCTCTAGATCAGGATGTTTGAATTTTGTTTGTTATGTATTACAATTTTGCCATTTCTATTTTGTACGGTTACGATTTGATATCTATGAAATTGATGTAATTTTCACATGTACATAATATCCCATGATACACAGAAGATCGTCTTTAGAATGCTTTACAAAATAAGGACGGGATGACGTTTTTGGCATGAAGCTAGAGTACACTTGCATTGTCATGATTGTTGCGCACATAGTTGGTGGTGATGCATCTCGATCAATTTTATGTATTATACAGCATGTTGTTCAACGTTTTGATGATACATTTGCGTATATTGACGCTAATTGTAATGACATGAGACTGACATCTTTGCTGACTAATTTTATAGTATCCGCCAACGCATTGAGCAAAAGCTTACAGTAATACTCTTTCCCCTCACCCAGATCATAATATGTTCCTTCATGTTCTTCCCCCGCTGGAAATCTTACAAAGAAATCGCAGAGCTCTTGGTCTCGCAACATAAATAAACATGTGTCCAGATGGCAAACACACATGTCATATGTCATTCACACTAGTGTTTATACTTGTCATTTCTGACGACTAAAAAAAGAAAAGAAAAAAAAGGGGGGGGGGGTTGTCAAGTTTCACCATGCTCAACTTGTGTGGATTAATCTTTAACATTTATGGGTTTAAATCCCAATTATTGACTTTTTACGATCATAAATATCATCAACGAGTAATGATTAAAGAAAAAATTATATACTTATAAGGTCAAATCTTATACCAATTACTATTGGCTAATTCACGTCCAATGGTCAATTAAGATAACCATTGTGATAATGAAGTATTTTCAATTAATAATTCTCACATTATTTTTGGTATCATTTCCTTCGAAAATTGAACAGTACGGATGTCTCCATGGGGGACTTATAATTAATGAATTAGTAAAATTCTGACATTGGTCATAATCATATTATCAATTGGTGCGGCATCAGATCCGCTATTTAACTTTAGGTTTTTGGTACTTTACTAGGCCTTTTTAAATTGATTAACCGAAACTGTTTATGAAACTGAACAGTCGGTATTTCCTATTATGACCTTCCAATCATGGGACTCTTGGTCCCACCTGTGTTATGAACTTATAGATTAACATTATATTTAAATGTACTGGTATGTACTGTAATTAATGTATTCAATTCATCTATATTATTATATGTTCAATAATTGTATTATCAAATAATAATGTCAAATAAAATTTGACATTGTTGAATTCTGTAGTGTTTAAGGAATAAATGCTCTCAGCAATAGCCGACCAGCTATCTATCACATTTCATGTGTCTTGTCCAATTCCGTTATCTGAGAGTAATTAAGTTTGATAAGAGGGCACTCTCGATCGAACTCATTTACTCCATGAAACGGAAGTGGCGTGCTTTGGATGTTGTGTGCATCCCTCTGTCATGACTACCGGTCGATGAGCCAATCAGAGGCCGTCTTCCATGTCCCGCGGTTTTTGGTTCAATTGCCGCGTCCATTTATTTTCATTCGCTTGTCGGTTGTTCTGCTGAGAGGAACTATTTACGAATCGCCACTCCCACCCACCCATATTTTGGTAGGCCAGTCGGCCTGTTAAGTCCTGTCCCCTGATGATTTTGTTTTCTTTTGTTTTTTGCCTTTATTTTATTTATATTTTGACATTAGTTCAACCCGTGGTCATAACCTCTTTTTTTTTTTTGGTTGTTTTTATTTATTTTTATTTTTATTTGCCTTTTTCGGATTTTGTTTTATTTCTTATGCAAAATTAATAAACACACCTTTTTGGAGTGTTGGTGCCTCTGATCATAGTGTATCATGGCCACACTACCACAGCCGGAGCCTCTGTTCGTTGTGTATCTTTGGCTCCCGTCCCATTGGAGAGCTAGAGTACATGTAGCTCGATGGGTTTTTCCATGTCATAAATTCTGCCAATAAATTCTGTCATGTGGCGGACCATTTTGTTGTGCACCTGGGTCCCCCTCTTTTTCGGCCCTGTTGTGGACCCTGTTAGTTGTGTATCTTGGTCCACACCCCGTGTGGTTGTCAATGATCATAGTGTATCTTGGCCCACACCCTCTCGCTTGGAGCCTCTGTTAGTTGTGTATCTTTGGCTCCCGTCCCTATTGGAGGGCTAACGTAGCGCGATAGGGTTTTCCCCATGTCATTAGACTAGTCTGTTCCTATCCCTTTGTCAGGACCACTGTTGGTTGTGTATCTTTGGTCCTCCGTGGTGCCCTGTTGGTTGTGTATCTTGGCCCATGAGTCCTTTCCCAGGTCCGGAGCCTCTGTTGGTTTTGTATCTTTGGCTCCCGGGTGGGTGCGTGTAGTGTATGGCTTTTTGGTCTCATTTCCTTGGATTAATCTTTAACATTTATGGGTTTAAATCCCAATTATTGACTTTTTACGATCATAAATATCATCAACGAGTAATGATTAAAGAAAAAATTATATACTTATAAGGTCAAATCTTATACCAATTACTATTGGCTAATTCACGTCCAATGGTCAATTAAGATAACCATTGTGATAATGAAGTATTTTCAATTAATAATTCTCACATTATTTTTGGTATCATTTCCTTCGAAAATTGAACAGTACGGATGTCTCCATGGGGGACTTATAATTAATGAATTAGTAAAATTCTGACATTGGTCATAATCATATTATCAATTGGTGCGGCATCAGATCCGCTATTTAACTTTAGGTTTTTGGTACTTTACTAGGCCTTTTTAAATTGATTAACCGAAACTGTTTATGAAACTGAACAGTCGGTATTTCCTATTATGACCTTCCAATCATGGGACTCTTGGTCCCACCTGTGTTATTAACTTATAGATTAACATTATATTTAAATGTACTGGTATGTACTGTAATTAATGTATTCAATTCATCTATATTATTATATGTTCAATAATTGTATTATCAAATAATAATGTCAAATAAAATTTGACATTGTTGAATTCTGTAGTGTTTAAGGAATAAATGCTCTCAGCAATAGCCGACCAGCTATCTATCACATTTCATGTGTCTTGTCCAATTCCGTTATCTGAGAGTAATGGTTAATATTGACATGATATGTCATTCAAAATGATTGAATTTGGTATATATTTATTCACTGAAGTGTACCTGAGATAATTCGAATGAAAAGAGTATACATCTACTGTTTTATTTGAAAATATTGGCGGAGGGATACACATTGGTCACAATGGGCTACAAGGTCTAATTTCGTGTTAAAAAATACTACTCCGTATAAAGGGGGTAATATAGAAAAATGTAAACGGTCACCCCCATCTGAGTTTTTGACCCAGGTAAGATCTATGTGTGTTAATAAATATTCCAATATTTCATTAAATGAGTCGCAAGGTAACTCAAGATATTGCCGTTTTCCCGAGGCATCTTTCCCATAGAAACACACGTTAGCGCGTAATAGTGGTATGCACCCTTAAAGGGCGCACAGATATAGTCTTTAAAACCAGGCGATACGGGCTTTGTGGTTGCAAAACTTGGTTTGTGTAGCATTTTATGTTAGTTTTATATTTTGAAAATACATTTGAAGTAATAATCGCAACACTTGACATTATTAAATTTGACTTTTTCATTCATTAAAGTGCGAAATTGTCACAATACGGGCCAAACGGGCAAAAGTCAGTCGTGTGCGCGCCTGACCGTTGCAATTTCGGACAATTGCAATTTGTTATTGTCAGACCATCATATTTAAAGATACCAGTGAGCGAGATTGTGTGTGAAAACTCAGTATTTTTATTTAGTTTACAAACAAAACATATATTATCCATTGACGTCAAAACAATCCTATAAGCATAATGACTCAGAAAATCAGTTCCACGGGCGTGTGTGGGGGGGATAGGGGATACCGGGGAAAAACGCACCAGAAATCAAAATATCGACATCGTTTTGACCTGTAGGTCTTAGGCCTACTGACATATTTCGTGAGAGTTTTGATCAATACAACTTTGTGGAGTGGTTAGGCAAATGTAGGCAATCTTATGATACAAATAGTTTTGAAAATATACTTATGATATCTAAAATTTATATACATGTAGGACTATACGACGATTGAATTAAAAATCATGAATATTAACCAATAATGTGTGGCTTCACGGTGCATTTACATGAACGTGTACTTCCTTTCCCCCGGTATATTGGTAACAATTATTGCAAGTATATCATGACTAAATGAATGAACATGCTTTGCTATGTTATAGTAAGAGTGGTGTATCAAAAAGATAAAGCATGCATCCTTTTAACATTCAATAAGATCAAGAAACGCGGGCCTTCGTTGGAAAAGTGAAAATTGATATATCTGGGAATCCCAAAATATGACAAGAATTAAGGGTTTTTATGAATTTCAAGTGGGTATGTAGCTTTTTGTACATGTTGTATTTACCAAACGGAGTATCCAAATCGAATACAAATTTACCATTTAATTTGAAATTTTCTGCTCTTTAATATGTAATAATGATTTCTGAAATTGGATGAAAATGGGTCTCTTTAAGGGTGCACACCACTATTACAGTCCAACGCCCAGCTTCCGTCGATCGCGATCACGAATGTAGTTCCTAAATAACGGAAAGAATGGTTAATATTGACATGATATGTCATTCAAAATGATTGAATTTGGTATATATTTATTCACTGAAGTGTACCTGAGATAATTCGAATGAAAAGAGTATACATCTACTGTTTTATTTGAAAATATTGGCGGAGGGATACACATTGGTCACAATGGGCTACAAGGTCTAATTTCGTGTTAAAAAATACTACTCCGTATAAAGGGGGTAATATAGAAAAATGTAAACGGTCACCCCCATCTGAGTTTTTGACCCAGGTAAGATCTATGTGTGTTAATAAATATTCCAATATTTCATTAAATGAGTCGCAAGGTAACTCAAGATATTGCCGTTTTCCCGAGGCATCTTTCCCATAGAAACACACGTTAGCGCGTAATAGTGGTATGCACCCTTAAAGGGCGCACAGATATAGTCTTTAAAACCAGGCGATACGGGCTTTGTGGTTGCAAAACTTGGTTTGTGTAGCATTTTATGTTAGTTTTATATTTTGAAAATACATTTGAAGTAATAATCGCAACACTTGACATTATTAAATTTGACTTTTTCATTCATTAAAGTGCGAAATTGTCACAATACGGGCCAAACGGGCAAAAGTCAGTCGTGTGCGCGCCTGACCGTTGCAATTTCGGACAATTGCAATTTGTTATTGTCAGACCATCATATTTAAAGATACCAGTGAGCGAGATTGTGTGTGAAAACTCAGTATTTTTATTTAGTTTACAAACAAAACATATATTATCCATTGACGTCAAAACAATCCTATAAGCATAATGACTCAGAAAATCAGTTCCACGGGCGTGTGTGGGGGGGATAGGGGATACCGGGGAAAAACGCACCAGAAATCAAAATATCGACATCGTTTTGACCTGTAGGTCTTAGGCCTACTGACATATTTCGTGAGAGTTTTGATCAATACAACTTTGTGGAGTGGTTAGGCAAATGTAGGCAATCTTATGATACAAATAGTTTTGAAAATATACTTATGATATCTAAAATTTATATACATGTAGGACTATACGACGATTGAATTAAAAATCATGAATATTAACCAATAATGTGTGGCTTCACGGTGCATTTACATGAACGTGTACTTCCTTTCCCCCGGTATATTGGTAACAATTATTGCAAGTATATCATGACTAAATGAATGAACATGCTTTGCTATGTTATAGTAAGAGTGGTGTATCAAAAAGATAAAGCATGCATCCTTTTAACATTCAATAAGATCAAGAAACGCGGGCCTTCGTTGGAAAAGTGAAAATTGATATATCTGGGAATCCCAAAATATGACAAGAATTAAGGGTTTTTATGAATTTCAAGTGGGTATGTAGCTTTTTGTACATGTTGTATTTACCAAACGGAGTATCCAAATCGAATACAAATTTACCATTTAATTTGAAATTTTCTGCTCTTTAATATGTAATAATGATTTCTGAAATTGGATGAAAATGGGTCTCTTTAAGGGTGCACACCACTATTACAGTCCAACGCCCAGCTTCCGTCGATCGCGATCACGAATGTAGTTCCTAAATAACGGAAAGAATGGTTAATATTGACATGATATGTCATTCAAAATGATTGAATTTGGTATATATTTATTCACTGAAGTGTACCTGAGATAATTCGAATGAAAAGAGTATACATCTACTGTTTTATTTGAAAATATTGGCGGAGGGATACACATTGGTCACAATGGGCTACAAGGTCTAATTTCGTGTTAAAAAATACTACTCCGTATAAAGGGGGTAATATAGAAAAATGTAAACGGTCACCCCCATCTGAGTTTTTGACCCAGGTAAGATCTATGTGTGTTAATAAATATTCCAATATTTCATTAAATGAGTCGCAAGGTAACTCAAGATATTGCCGTTTTCCCGAGGCATCTTTCCCATAGAAACACACGTTAGCGCGTAATAGTGGTATGCACCCTTAAAGGGCGCACAGATATAGTCTTTAAAACCAGGCGATACGGGCTTTGTGGTTGCAAAACTTGGTTTGTGTAGCATTTTATGTTAGTTTTATATTTTGAAAATACATTTGAAGTAATAATCGCAACACTTGACATTATTAAATTTGACTTTTTCATTCATTAAAGTGCGAAATTGTCACAATACGGGCCAAACGGGCAAAAGTCAGTCGTGTGCGCGCCTGACCGTTGCAATTTCGGACAATTGCAATTTGTTATTGTCAGACCATCATATTTAAAGATACCAGTGAGCGAGATTGTGTGTGAAAACTCAGTATTTTTATTTAGTTTACAAACAAAACATATATTATCCATTGACGTCAAAACAATCCTATAAGCATAATGACTCAGAAAATCAGTTCCACGGGCGTGTGTGGGGGGGATAGGGGATACCGGGGAAAAACGCACCAGAAATCAAAATATCGACATCGTTTTGACCTGTAGGTCTTAGGCCTACTGACATATTTCGTGAGAGTTTTGATCAATACAACTTTGTGGAGTGGTTAGGCAAATGTAGGCAATCTTATGATACAAATAGTTTTGAAAATATACTTATGATATCTAAAATTTATATACATGTAGGACTATACGACGATTGAATTAAAAATCATGAATATTAACCAATAATGTGTGGCTTCACGGTGCATTTACATGAACGTGTACTTCCTTTCCCCCGGTATATTGGTAACAATTATTGCAAGTATATCATGACTAAATGAATGAACATGCTTTGCTATGTTATAGTAAGAGTGGTGTATCAAAAAGATAAAGCATGCATCCTTTTAACATTCAATAAGATCAAGAAACGCGGGCCTTCGTTGGAAAAGTGAAAATTGATATATCTGGGAATCCCAAAATATGACAAGAATTAAGGGTTTTTATGAATTTCAAGTGGGTATGTAGCTTTTTGTACATGTTGTATTTACCAAACGGAGTATCCAAATCGAATACAAATTTACCATTTAATTTGAAATTTTCTGCTCTTTAATATGTAATAATGATTTCTGAAATTGGATGAAAATGGGTCTCTTTAAGGGTGCACACCACTATTACAGTCCAACGCCCAGCTTCCGTCGATCGCGATCACGAATGTAGTTCCTAAATAACGGAAAGAATGGTTAATATTGACATGATATGTCATTCAAAATGATTGAATTTGGTATATATTTATTCACTGAAGTGTACCTGAGATAATTCGAATGAAAAGAGTATACATCTACTGTTTTATTTGAAAATATTGGCGGAGGGATACACATTGGTCACAATGGGCTACAAGGTCTAATTTCGTGTTAAAAAATACTACTCCGTATAAAGGGGGTAATATAGAAAAATGTAAACGGTCACCCCCATCTGAGTTTTTGACCCAGGTAAGATCTATGTGTGTTAATAAATATTCCAATATTTCATTAAATGAGTCGCAAGGTAACTCAAGATATTGCCGTTTTCCCGAGGCATCTTTCCCATAGAAACACACGTTAGCGCGTAATAGTGGTATGCACCCTTAAAGGGCGCACAGATATAGTCTTTAAAACCAGGCGATACGGGCTTTGTGGTTGCAAAACTTGGTTTGTGTAGCATTTTATGTTAGTTTTATATTTTGAAAATACATTTGAAGTAATAATCGCAACACTTGACATTATTAAATTTGACTTTTTCATTCATTAAAGTGCGAAATTGTCACAATACGGGCCAAACGGGCAAAAGTCAGTCGTGTGCGCGCCTGACCGTTGCAATTTCGGACAATTGCAATTTGTTATTGTCAGACCATCATATTTAAAGATACCAGTGAGCGAGATTGTGTGTGAAAACTCAGTATTTTTATTTAGTTTACAAACAAAACATATATTATCCATTGACGTCAAAACAATCCTATAAGCATAATGACTCAGAAAATCAGTTCCACGGGCGTGTGTGGGGGGGATAGGGGATACCGGGGAAAAACGCACCAGAAATCAAAATATCGACATCGTTTTGACCTGTAGGTCTTAGGCCTACTGACATATTTCGTGAGAGTTTTGATCAATACAACTTTGTGGAGTGGTTAGGCAAATGTAGGCAATCTTATGATACAAATAGTTTTGAAAATATACTTATGATATCTAAAATTTATATACATGTAGGACTATACGACGATTGAATTAAAAATCATGAATATTAACCAATAATGTGTGGCTTCACGGTGCATTTACATGAACGTGTACTTCCTTTCCCCCGGTATATTGGTAACAATTATTGCAAGTATATCATGACTAAATGAATGAACATGCTTTGCTATGTTATAGTAAGAGTGGTGTATCAAAAAGATAAAGCATGCATCCTTTTAACATTCAATAAGATCAAGAAACGCGGGCCTTCGTTGGAAAAGTGAAAATTGATATATCTGGGAATCCCAAAATATGACAAGAATTAAGGGTTTTTATGAATTTCAAGTGGGTATGTAGCTTTTTGTACATGTTGTATTTACCAAACGGAGTATCCAAATCGAATACAAATTTACCATTTAATTTGAAATTTTCTGCTCTTTAATATGTAATAATGATTTCTGAAATTGGATGAAAATGGGTCTCTTTAAGGGTGCACACCACTATTACAGTCCAACGCCCAGCTTCCGTCGATCGCGATCACGAATGTAGTTCCTAAATAACGGAAAGAATGGTTAATATTGACATGATATGTCATTCAAAATGATTGAATTTGGTATATATTTATTCACTGAAGTGTACCTGAGATAATTCGAATGAAAAGAGTATACATCTACTGTTTTATTTGAAAATATTGGCGGAGGGATACACATTGGTCACAATGGGCTACAAGGTCTAATTTCGTGTTAAAAAATACTACTCCGTATAAAGGGGGTAATATAGAAAAATGTAAACGGTCACCCCCATCTGAGTTTTTGACCCAGGTAAGATCTATGTGTGTTAATAAATATTCCAATATTTCATTAAATGAGTCGCAAGGTAACTCAAGATATTGCCGTTTTCCCGAGGCATCTTTCCCATAGAAACACACGTTAGCGCGTAATAGTGGTATGCACCCTTAAAGGGCGCACAGATATAGTCTTTAAAACCAGGCGATACGGGCTTTGTGGTTGCAAAACTTGGTTTGTGTAGCATTTTATGTTAGTTTTATATTTTGAAAATACATTTGAAGTAATAATCGCAACACTTGACATTATTAAATTTGACTTTTTCATTCATTAAAGTGCGAAATTGTCACAATACGGGCCAAACGGGCAAAAGTCAGTCGTGTGCGCGCCTGACCGTTGCAATTTCGGACAATTGCAATTTGTTATTGTCAGACCATCATATTTAAAGATACCAGTGAGCGAGATTGTGTGTGAAAACTCAGTATTTTTATTTAGTTTACAAACAAAACATATATTATCCATTGACGTCAAAACAATCCTATAAGCATAATGACTCAGAAAATCAGTTCCACGGGCGTGTGTGGGGGGGATAGGGGATACCGGGGAAAAACGCACCAGAAATCAAAATATCGACATCGTTTTGACCTGTAGGTCTTAGGCCTACTGACATATTTCGTGAGAGTTTTGATCAATACAACTTTGTGGAGTGGTTAGGCAAATGTAGGCAATCTTATGATACAAATAGTTTTGAAAATATACTTATGATATCTAAAATTTATATACATGTAGGACTATACGACGATTGAATTAAAAATCATGAATATTAACCAATAATGTGTGGCTTCACGGTGCATTTACATGAACGTGTACTTCCTTTCCCCCGGTATATTGGTAACAATTATTGCAAGTATATCATGACTAAATGAATGAACATGCTTTGCTATGTTATAGTAAGAGTGGTGTATCAAAAAGATAAAGCATGCATCCTTTTAACATTCAATAAGATCAAGAAACGCGGGCCTTCGTTGGAAAAGTGAAAATTGATATATCTGGGAATCCCAAAATATGACAAGAATTAAGGGTTTTTATGAATTTCAAGTGGGTATGTAGCTTTTTGTACATGTTGTATTTACCAAACGGAGTATCCAAATCGAATACAAATTTACCATTTAATTTGAAATTTTCTGCTCTTTAATATGTAATAATGATTTCTGAAATTGGATGAAAATGGGTCTCTTTAAGGGTGCACACCACTATTACAGTCCAACGCCCAGCTTCCGTCGATCGCGATCACGAATGTAGTTCCTAAATAACGGAAAGAATGGTTAATATTGACATGATATGTCATTCAAAATGATTGAATTTGGTATATATTTATTCACTGAAGTGTACCTGAGATAATTCGAATGAAAAGAGTATACATCTACTGTTTTATTTGAAAATATTGGCGGAGGGATACACATTGGTCACAATGGGCTACAAGGTCTAATTTCGTGTTAAAAAATACTACTCCGTATAAAGGGGGTAATATAGAAAAATGTAAACGGTCACCCCCATCTGAGTTTTTGACCCAGGTAAGATCTATGTGTGTTAATAAATATTCCAATATTTCATTAAATGAGTCGCAAGGTAACTCAAGATATTGCCGTTTTCCCGAGGCATCTTTCCCATAGAAACACACGTTAGCGCGTAATAGTGGTATGCACCCTTAAAGGGCGCACAGATATAGTCTTTAAAACCAGGCGATACGGGCTTTGTGGTTGCAAAACTTGGTTTGTGTAGCATTTTATGTTAGTTTTATATTTTGAAAATACATTTGAAGTAATAATCGCAACACTTGACATTATTAAATTTGACTTTTTCATTCATTAAAGTGCGAAATTGTCACAATACGGGCCAAACGGGCAAAAGTCAGTCGTGTGCGCGCCTGACCGTTGCAATTTCGGACAATTGCAATTTGTTATTGTCAGACCATCATATTTAAAGATACCAGTGAGCGAGATTGTGTGTGAAAACTCAGTATTTTTATTTAGTTTACAAACAAAACATATATTATCCATTGACGTCAAAACAATCCTATAAGCATAATGACTCAGAAAATCAGTTCCACGGGCGTGTGTGGGGGGGATAGGGGATACCGGGGAAAAACGCACCAGAAATCAAAATATCGACATCGTTTTGACCTGTAGGTCTTAGGCCTACTGACATATTTCGTGAGAGTTTTGATCAATACAACTTTGTGGAGTGGTTAGGCAAATGTAGGCAATCTTATGATACAAATAGTTTTGAAAATATACTTATGATATCTAAAATTTATATACATGTAGGACTATACGACGATTGAATTAAAAATCATGAATATTAACCAATAATGTGTGGCTTCACGGTGCATTTACATGAACGTGTACTTCCTTTCCCCCGGTATATTGGTAACAATTATTGCAAGTATATCATGACTAAATGAATGAACATGCTTTGCTATGTTATAGTAAGAGTGGTGTATCAAAAAGATAAAGCATGCATCCTTTTAACATTCAATAAGATCAAGAAACGCGGGCCTTCGTTGGAAAAGTGAAAATTGATATATCTGGGAATCCCAAAATATGACAAGAATTAAGGGTTTTTATGAATTTCAAGTGGGTATGTAGCTTTTTGTACATGTTGTATTTACCAAACGGAGTATCCAAATCGAATACAAATTTACCATTTAATTTGAAATTTTCTGCTCTTTAATATGTAATAATGATTTCTGAAATTGGATGAAAATGGGTCTCTTAAAGGGCGCACAGATATAGTCTTTAAAACCAGGCGATACGGGCTTTGTGGTTGCAAAACTTGGTTTGTGTAGCATTTTATGTTAGTTTTATATTTTGAAAATACATTTGAAGTAATAATCGCAACACTTGACATTATTAAATTTGACTTTTTCATTCATTAAAGTGCGAAATTGTCACAATACGGGCCAAACGGGCAAAAGTCAGTCGTGTGCGCGCCTGACCGTTGCAATTTCGGACAATTGCAATTTGTTATTGTCAGACCATCATATTTAAAGATACCAGTGAGCGAGATTGTGTGTGAAAACTCAGTATTTTTATTTAGTTTACAAACAAAACATATATTATCCATTGACGTCAAAACAATCCTATAAGCATAATGACTCAGAAAATCAGTTCCACGGGCGTGTGTGGGGGGGATAGGGGATACCGGGGAAAAACGCACCAGAAATCAAAATATCGACATCGTTTTGACCTGTAGGTCTTAGGCCTACTGACATATTTCGTGAGAGTTTTGATCAATACAACTTTGTGGAGTGGTTAGGCAAATGTAGGCAATCTTATGATACAAATAGTTTTGAAAATATACTTATGATATCTAAAATTTATATACATGTAGGACTATACGACGATTGAATTAAAAATCATGAATATTAACCAATAATGTGTGGCTTCACGGTGCATTTACATGAACGTGTACTTCCTTTCCCCCGGTATATTGGTAACAATTATTGCAAGTATATCATGACTAAATGAATGAACATGCTTTGCTATGTTATAGTAAGAGTGGTGTATCAAAAAGATAAAGCATGCATCCTTTTAACATTCAATAAGATCAAGAAACGCGGGCCTTCGTTGGAAAAGTGAAAATTGATATATCTGGGAATCCCAAAATATGACAAGAATTAAGGGTTTTTATGAATTTCAAGTGGGTATGTAGCTTTTTGTACATGTTGTATTTACCAAACGGAGTATCCAAATCGAATACAAATTTACCATTTAATTTGAAATTTTCTGCTCTTTAATATGTAATAATGATTTCTGAAATTGGATGAAAATGGGTCTCTTTAAGGGTGCACACCACTATTACAGTCCAACGCCCAGCTTCCGTCGATCGCGATCACGAATGTAGTTCCTAAATAACGGAAAGAATGGTTAATATTGACATGATATGTCATTCAAAATGATTGAATTTGGTATATATTTATTCACTGAAGTGTACCTGAGATAATTCGAATGAAAAGAGTATACATCTACTGTTTTATTTGAAAATATTGGCGGAGGGATACACATTGGTCACAATGGGCTACAAGGTCTAATTTCGTGTTAAAAAATACTACTCCGTATAAAGGGGGTAATATAGAAAAATGTAAACGGTCACCCCCATCTGAGTTTTTGACCCAGGTAAGATCTATGTGTGTTAATAAATATTCCAATATTTCATTAAATGAGTCGCAAGGTAACTCAAGATATTGCCGTTTTCCCGAGGCATCTTTCCCATAGAAACACACGTTAGCGCGTAATAGTGGTATGCACCCTTAAAGGGCGCACAGATATAGTCTTTAAAACCAGGCGATACGGGCTTTGTGGTTGCAAAACTTGGTTTGTGTAGCATTTTATGTTAGTTTTATATTTTGAAAATACATTTGAAGTAATAATCGCAACACTTGACATTATTAAATTTGACTTTTTCATTCATTAAAGTGCGAAATTGTCACAATACGGGCCAAACGGGCAAAAGTCAGTCGTGTGCGCGCCTGACCGTTGCAATTTCGGACAATTGCAATTTGTTATTGTCAGACCATCATATTTAAAGATACCAGTGAGCGAGATTGTGTGTGAAAACTCAGTATTTTTATTTAGTTTACAAACAAAACATATATTATCCATTGACGTCAAAACAATCCTATAAGCATAATGACTCAGAAAATCAGTTCCACGGGCGTGTGTGGGGGGGATAGGGGATACCGGGGAAAAACGCACCAGAAATCAAAATATCGACATCGTTTTGACCTGTAGGTCTTAGGCCTACTGACATATTTCGTGAGAGTTTTGATCAATACAACTTTGTGGAGTGGTTAGGCAAATGTAGGCAATCTTATGATACAAATAGTTTTGAAAATATACTTATGATATCTAAAATTTATATACATGTAGGACTATACGACGATTGAATTAAAAATCATGAATATTAACCAATAATGTGTGGCTTCACGGTGCATTTACATGAACGTGTACTTCCTTTCCCCCGGTATATTGGTAACAATTATTGCAAGTATATCATGACTAAATGAATGAACATGCTTTGCTATGTTATAGTAAGAGTGGTGTATCAAAAAGATAAAGCATGCATCCTTTTAACATTCAATAAGATCAAGAAACGCGGGCCTTCGTTGGAAAAGTGAAAATTGATATATCTGGGAATCCCAAAATATGACAAGAATTAAGGGTTTTTATGAATTTCAAGTGGGTATGTAGCTTTTTGTACATGTTGTATTTACCAAACGGAGTATCCAAATCGAATACAAATTTACCATTTAATTTGAAATTTTCTGCTCTTTAATATGTAATAATGATTTCTGAAATTGGATGAAAATGGGTCTCTTTAAGGGTGCACACCACTATTACAGTCCAACGCCCAGCTTCCGTCGATCGCGATCACGAATGTAGTTCCTAAATAACGGAAAGAATGGTTAATATTGACATGATATGTCATTCAAAATGATTGAATTTGGTATATATTTATTCACTGAAGTGTACCTGAGATAATTCGAATGAAAAGAGTATACATCTACTGTTTTATTTGAAAATATTGGCGGAGGGATACACATTGGTCACAATGGGCTACAAGGTCTAATTTCGTGTTAAAAAATACTACTCCGTATAAAGGGGGTAATATAGAAAAATGTAAACGGTCACCCCCATCTGAGTTTTTGACCCAGGTAAGATCTATGTGTGTTAATAAATATTCCAATATTTCATTAAATGAGTCGCAAGGTAACTCAAGATATTGCCGTTTTCCCGAGGCATCTTTCCCATAGAAACACACGTTAGCGCGTAATAGTGGTATGCACCCTTAAAGGGCGCACAGATATAGTCTTTAAAACCAGGCGATACGGGCTTTGTGGTTGCAAAACTTGGTTTGTGTAGCATTTTATGTTAGTTTTATATTTTGAAAATACATTTGAAGTAATAATCGCAACACTTGACATTATTAAATTTGACTTTTTCATTCATTAAAGTGCGAAATTGTCACAATACGGGCCAAACGGGCAAAAGTCAGTCGTGTGCGCGCCTGACCGTTGCAATTTCGGACAATTGCAATTTGTTATTGTCAGACCATCATATTTAAAGATACCAGTGAGCGAGATTGTGTGTGAAAACTCAGTATTTTTATTTAGTTTACAAACAAAACATATATTATCCATTGACGTCAAAACAATCCTATAAGCATAATGACTCAGAAAATCAGTTCCACGGGCGTGTGTGGGGGGGATAGGGGATACCGGGGAAAAACGCACCAGAAATCAAAATATCGACATCGTTTTGACCTGTAGGTCTTAGGCCTACTGACATATTTCGTGAGAGTTTTGATCAATACAACTTTGTGGAGTGGTTAGGCAAATGTAGGCAATCTTATGATACAAATAGTTTTGAAAATATACTTATGATATCTAAAATTTATATACATGTAGGACTATACGACGATTGAATTAAAAATCATGAATATTAACCAATAATGTGTGGCTTCACGGTGCATTTACATGAACGTGTACTTCCTTTCCCCCGGTATATTGGTAACAATTATTGCAAGTATATCATGACTAAATGAATGAACATGCTTTGCTATGTTATAGTAAGAGTGGTGTATCAAAAAGATAAAGCATGCATCCTTTTAACATTCAATAAGATCAAGAAACGCGGGCCTTCGTTGGAAAAGTGAAAATTGATATATCTGGGAATCCCAAAATATGACAAGAATTAAGGGTTTTTATGAATTTCAAGTGGGTATGTAGCTTTTTGTACATGTTGTATTTACCAAACGGAGTATCCAAATCGAATACAAATTTACCATTTAATTTGAAATTTTCTGCTCTTTAATATGTAATAATGATTTCTGAAATTGGATGAAAATGGGTCTCTTTAAGGGTGCACACCACTATTACAGTCCAACGCCCAGCTTCCGTCGATCGCGATCACGAATGTAGTTCCTAAATAACGGAAAGAATGGTTAATATTGACATGATATGTCATTCAAAATGATTGAATTTGGTATATATTTATTCACTGAAGTGTACCTGAGATAATTCGAATGAAAAGAGTATACATCTACTGTTTTATTTGAAAATATTGGCGGAGGGATACACATTGGTCACAATGGGCTACAAGGTCTAATTTCGTGTTAAAAAATACTACTCCGTATAAAGGGGGTAATATAGAAAAATGTAAACGGTCACCCCCATCTGAGTTTTTGACCCAGGTAAGATCTATGTGTGTTAATAAATATTCCAATATTTCATTAAATGAGTCGCAAGGTAACTCAAGATATTGCCGTTTTCCCGAGGCATCTTTCCCATAGAAACACACGTTAGCGCGTAATAGTGGTATGCACCCTTAAAGGGCGCACAGATATAGTCTTTAAAACCAGGCGATACGGGCTTTGTGGTTGCAAAACTTGGTTTGTGTAGCATTTTATGTTAGTTTTATATTTTGAAAATACATTTGAAGTAATAATCGCAACACTTGACATTATTAAATTTGACTTTTTCATTCATTAAAGTGCGAAATTGTCACAATACGGGCCAAACGGGCAAAAGTCAGTCGTGTGCGCGCCTGACCGTTGCAATTTCGGACAATTGCAATTTGTTATTGTCAGACCATCATATTTAAAGATACCAGTGAGCGAGATTGTGTGTGAAAACTCAGTATTTTTATTTAGTTTACAAACAAAACATATATTATCCATTGACGTCAAAACAATCCTATAAGCATAATGACTCAGAAAATCAGTTCCACGGGCGTGTGTGGGGGGGATAGGGGATACCGGGGAAAAACGCACCAGAAATCAAAATATCGACATCGTTTTGACCTGTAGGTCTTAGGCCTACTGACATATTTCGTGAGAGTTTTGATCAATACAACTTTGTGGAGTGGTTAGGCAAATGTAGGCAATCTTATGATACAAATAGTTTTGAAAATATACTTATGATATCTAAAATTTATATACATGTAGGACTATACGACGATTGAATTAAAAATCATGAATATTAACCAATAATGTGTGGCTTCACGGTGCATTTACATGAACGTGTACTTCCTTTCCCCCGGTATATTGGTAACAATTATTGCAAGTATATCATGACTAAATGAATGAACATGCTTTGCTATGTTATAGTAAGAGTGGTGTATCAAAAAGATAAAGCATGCATCCTTTTAACATTCAATAAGATCAAGAAACGCGGGCCTTCGTTGGAAAAGTGAAAATTGATATATCTGGGAATCCCAAAATATGACAAGAATTAAGGGTTTTTATGAATTTCAAGTGGGTATGTAGCTTTTTGTACATGTTGTATTTACCAAACGGAGTATCCAAATCGAATACAAATTTACCATTTAATTTGAAATTTTCTGCTCTTTAATATGTAATAATGATTTCTGAAATTGGATGAAAATGGGTCTCTTTAAGGGCGCACAGATATAGTCTTTAAAACCAGGCGATACGGGCTTTGTGGTTGCAAAACTTGGTTTGTGTAGCATTTTATGTTAGTTTTATATTTTGAAAATACATTTGAAGTAATAATCGCAACACTTGACATTATTAAATTTGACTTTTTCATTCATTAAAGTGCGAAATTGTCACAATACGGGCCAAACGGGCAAAAGTCAGTCGTGTGCGCGCCTGACCGTTGCAATTTCGGACAATTGCAATTTGTTATTGTCAGACCATCATATTTAAAGATACCAGTGAGCGAGATTGTGTGTGAAAACTCAGTATTTTTATTTAGTTTACAAACAAAACATATATTATCCATTGACGTCAAAACAATCCTATAAGCATAATGACTCAGAAAATCAGTTCCACGGGCGTGTGTGGGGGGGATAGGGGATACCGGGGAAAAACGCACCAGAAATCAAAATATCGACATCGTTTTGACCTGTAGGTCTTAGGCCTACTGACATATTTCGTGAGAGTTTTGATCAATACAACTTTGTGGAGTGGTTAGGCAAATGTAGGCAATCTTATGATACAAATAGTTTTGAAAATATACTTATGATATCTAAAATTTATATACATGTAGGACTATACGACGATTGAATTAAAAATCATGAATATTAACCAATAATGTGTGGCTTCACGGTGCATTTACATGAACGTGTACTTCCTTTCCCCCGGTATATTGGTAACAATTATTGCAAGTATATCATGACTAAATGAATGAACATGCTTTGCTATGTTATAGTAAGAGTGGTGTATCAAAAAGATAAAGCATGCATCCTTTTAACATTCAATAAGATCAAGAAACGCGGGCCTTCGTTGGAAAAGTGAAAATTGATATATCTGGGAATCCCAAAATATGACAAGAATTAAGGGTTTTTATGAATTTCAAGTGGGTATGTAGCTTTTTGTACATGTTGTATTTACCAAACGGAGTATCCAAATCGAATACAAATTTACCATTTAATTTGAAATTTTCTGCTCTTTAATATGTAATAATGATTTCTGAAATTGGATGAAAATGGGTCTCTTTAAGGGTGCACACCACTATTACAGTCCAACGCCCAGCTTCCGTCGATCGCGATCACGAATGTAGTTCCTAAATAACGGAAAGAATGGTTAATATTGACATGATATGTCATTCAAAATGATTGAATTTGGTATATATTTATTCACTGAAGTGTACCTGAGATAATTCGAATGAAAAGAGTATACATCTACTGTTTTATTTGAAAATATTGGCGGAGGGATACACATTGGTCACAATGGGCTACAAGGTCTAATTTCGTGTTAAAAAATACTACTCCGTATAAAGGGGGTAATATAGAAAAATGTAAACGGTCACCCCCATCTGAGTTTTTGACCCAGGTAAGATCTATGTGTGTTAATAAATATTCCAATATTTCATTAAATGAGTCGCAAGGTAACTCAAGATATTGCCGTTTTCCCGAGGCATCTTTCCCATAGAAACACACGTTAGCGCGTAATAGTGGTATGCACCCTTAAAGGGCGCACAGATATAGTCTTTAAAACCAGGCGATACGGGCTTTGTGGTTGCAAAACTTGGTTTGTGTAGCATTTTATGTTAGTTTTATATTTTGAAAATACATTTGAAGTAATAATCGCAACACTTGACATTATTAAATTTGACTTTTTCATTCATTAAAGTGCGAAATTGTCACAATACGGGCCAAACGGGCAAAAGTCAGTCGTGTGCGCGCCTGACCGTTGCAATTTCGGACAATTGCAATTTGTTATTGTCAGACCATCATATTTAAAGATACCAGTGAGCGAGATTGTGTGTGAAAACTCAGTATTTTTATTTAGTTTACAAACAAAACATATATTATCCATTGACGTCAAAACAATCCTATAAGCATAATGACTCAGAAAATCAGTTCCACGGGCGTGTGTGGGGGGGATAGGGGATACCGGGGAAAAACGCACCAGAAATCAAAATATCGACATCGTTTTGACCTGTAGGTCTTAGGCCTACTGACATATTTCGTGAGAGTTTTGATCAATACAACTTTGTGGAGTGGTTAGGCAAATGTAGGCAATCTTATGATACAAATAGTTTTGAAAATATACTTATGATATCTAAAATTTATATACATGTAGGACTATACGACGATTGAATTAAAAATCATGAATATTAACCAATAATGTGTGGCTTCACGGTGCATTTACATGAACGTGTACTTCCTTTCCCCCGGTATATTGGTAACAATTATTGCAAGTATATCATGACTAAATGAATGAACATGCTTTGCTATGTTATAGTAAGAGTGGTGTATCAAAAAGATAAAGCATGCATCCTTTTAACATTCAATAAGATCAAGAAACGCGGGCCTTCGTTGGAAAAGTGAAAATTGATATATCTGGGAATCCCAAAATATGACAAGAATTAAGGGTTTTTATGAATTTCAAGTGGGTATGTAGCTTTTTGTACATGTTGTATTTACCAAACGGAGTATCCAAATCGAATACAAATTTACCATTTAATTTGAAATTTTCTGCTCTTTAATATGTAATAATGATTTCTGAAATTGGATGAAAATGGGTCTCTTTAAGGGTGCACACCACTATTACAGTCCAACGCCCAGCTTCCGTCGATCGCGATCACGAATGTAGTTCCTAAATAACGGAAAGAATGGTTAATATTGACATGATATGTCATTCAAAATGATTGAATTTGGTATATATTTATTCACTGAAGTGTACCTGAGATAATTCGAATGAAAAGAGTATACATCTACTGTTTTATTTGAAAATATTGGCGGAGGGATACACATTGGTCACAATGGGCTACAAGGTCTAATTTCGTGTTAAAAAATACTACTCCGTATAAAGGGGGTAATATAGAAAAATGTAAACGGTCACCCCCATCTGAGTTTTTGACCCAGGTAAGATCTATGTGTGTTAATAAATATTCCAATATTTCATTAAATGAGTCGCAAGGTAACTCAAGATATTGCCGTTTTCCCGAGGCATCTTTCCCATAGAAACACACGTTAGCGCGTAATAGTGGTATGCACCCTTAAAGGGCGCACAGATATAGTCTTTAAAACCAGGCGATACGGGCTTTGTGGTTGCAAAACTTGGTTTGTGTAGCATTTTATGTTAGTTTTATATTTTGAAAATACATTTGAAGTAATAATCGCAACACTTGACATTATTAAATTTGACTTTTTCATTCATTAAAGTGCGAAATTGTCACAATACGGGCCAAACGGGCAAAAGTCAGTCGTGTGCGCGCCTGACCGTTGCAATTTCGGACAATTGCAATTTGTTATTGTCAGACCATCATATTTAAAGATACCAGTGAGCGAGATTGTGTGTGAAAACTCAGTATTTTTATTTAGTTTACAAACAAAACATATATTATCCATTGACGTCAAAACAATCCTATAAGCATAATGACTCAGAAAATCAGTTCCACGGGCGTGTGTGGGGGGGATAGGGGATACCGGGGAAAAACGCACCAGAAATCAAAATATCGACATCGTTTTGACCTGTAGGTCTTAGGCCTACTGACATATTTCGTGAGAGTTTTGATCAATACAACTTTGTGGAGTGGTTAGGCAAATGTAGGCAATCTTATGATACAAATAGTTTTGAAAATATACTTATGATATCTAAAATTTATATACATGTAGGACTATACGACGATTGAATTAAAAATCATGAATATTAACCAATAATGTGTGGCTTCACGGTGCATTTACATGAACGTGTACTTCCTTTCCCCCGGTATATTGGTAACAATTATTGCAAGTATATCATGACTAAATGAATGAACATGCTTTGCTATGTTATAGTAAGAGTGGTGTATCAAAAAGATAAAGCATGCATCCTTTTAACATTCAATAAGATCAAGAAACGCGGGCCTTCGTTGGAAAAGTGAAAATTGATATATCTGGGAATCCCAAAATATGACAAGAATTAAGGGTTTTTATGAATTTCAAGTGGGTATGTAGCTTTTTGTACATGTTGTATTTACCAAACGGAGTATCCAAATCGAATACAAATTTACCATTTAATTTGAAATTTTCTGCTCTTTAATATGTAATAATGATTTCTGAAATTGGATGAAAATGGGTCTCTTTAAGGGTGCACACCACTATTACAGTCCAACGCCCAGCTTCCGTCGATCGCGATCACGAATGTAGTTCCTAAATAACGGAAAGAATGGTTAATATTGACATGATATGTCATTCAAAATGATTGAATTTGGTATATATTTATTCACTGAAGTGTACCTGAGATAATTCGAATGAAAAGAGTATACATCTACTGTTTTATTTGAAAATATTGGCGGAGGGATACACATTGGTCACAATGGGCTACAAGGTCTAATTTCGTGTTAAAAAATACTACTCCGTATAAAGGGGGTAATATAGAAAAATGTAAACGGTCACCCCCATCTGAGTTTTTGACCCAGGTAAGATCTATGTGTGTTAATAAATATTCCAATATTTCATTAAATGAGTCGCAAGGTAACTCAAGATATTGCCGTTTTCCCGAGGCATCTTTCCCATAGAAACACACGTTAGCGCGTAATAGTGGTATGCACCCTTAAAGGGCGCACAGATATAGTCTTTAAAACCAGGCGATACGGGCTTTGTGGTTGCAAAACTTGGTTTGTGTAGCATTTTATGTTAGTTTTATATTTTGAAAATACATTTGAAGTAATAATCGCAACACTTGACATTATTAAATTTGACTTTTTCATTCATTAAAGTGCGAAATTGTCACAATACGGGCCAAACGGGCAAAAGTCAGTCGTGTGCGCGCCTGACCGTTGCAATTTCGGACAATTGCAATTTGTTATTGTCAGACCATCATATTTAAAGATACCAGTGAGCGAGATTGTGTGTGAAAACTCAGTATTTTTATTTAGTTTACAAACAAAACATATATTATCCATTGACGTCAAAACAATCCTATAAGCATAATGACTCAGAAAATCAGTTCCACGGGCGTGTGTGGGGGGGATAGGGGATACCGGGGAAAAACGCACCAGAAATCAAAATATCGACATCGTTTTGACCTGTAGGTCTTAGGCCTACTGACATATTTCGTGAGAGTTTTGATCAATACAACTTTGTGGAGTGGTTAGGCAAATGTAGGCAATCTTATGATACAAATAGTTTTGAAAATATACTTATGATATCTAAAATTTATATACATGTAGGACTATACGACGATTGAATTAAAAATCATGAATATTAACCAATAATGTGTGGCTTCACGGTGCATTTACATGAACGTGTACTTCCTTTCCCCCGGTATATTGGTAACAATTATTGCAAGTATATCATGACTAAATGAATGAACATGCTTTGCTATGTTATAGTAAGAGTGGTGTATCAAAAAGATAAAGCATGCATCCTTTTAACATTCAATAAGATCAAGAAACGCGGGCCTTCGTTGGAAAAGTGAAAATTGATATATCTGGGAATCCCAAAATATGACAAGAATTAAGGGTTTTTATGAATTTCAAGTGGGTATGTAGCTTTTTGTACATGTTGTATTTACCAAACGGAGTATCCAAATCGAATACAAATTTACCATTTAATTTGAAATTTTCTGCTCTTTAATATGTAATAATGATTTCTGAAATTGGATGAAAATGGGTCTCTTAAAGGGCGCACAGATATAGTCTTTAAAACCAGGCGATACGGGCTTTGTGGTTGCAAAACTTGGTTTGTGTAGCATTTTATGTTAGTTTTATATTTTGAAAATACATTTGAAGTAATAATCGCAACACTTGACATTATTAAATTTGACTTTTTCATTCATTAAAGTGCGAAATTGTCACAATACGGGCCAAACGGGCAAAAGTCAGTCGTGTGCGCGCCTGACCGTTGCAATTTCGGACAATTGCAATTTGTTATTGTCAGACCATCATATTTAAAGATACCAGTGAGCGAGATTGTGTGTGAAAACTCAGTATTTTTATTTAGTTTACAAACAAAACATATATTATCCATTGACGTCAAAACAATCCTATAAGCATAATGACTCAGAAAATCAGTTCCACGGGCGTGTGTGGGGGGGATAGGGGATACCGGGGAAAAACGCACCAGAAATCAAAATATCGACATCGTTTTGACCTGTAGGTCTTAGGCCTACTGACATATTTCGTGAGAGTTTTGATCAATACAACTTTGTGGAGTGGTTAGGCAAATGTAGGCAATCTTATGATACAAATAGTTTTGAAAATATACTTATGATATCTAAAATTTATATACATGTAGGACTATACGACGATTGAATTAAAAATCATGAATATTAACCAATAATGTGTGGCTTCACGGTGCATTTACATGAACGTGTACTTCCTTTCCCCCGGTATATTGGTAACAATTATTGCAAGTATATCATGACTAAATGAATGAACATGCTTTGCTATGTTATAGTAAGAGTGGTGTATCAAAAAGATAAAGCATGCATCCTTTTAACATTCAATAAGATCAAGAAACGCGGGCCTTCGTTGGAAAAGTGAAAATTGATATATCTGGGAATCCCAAAATATGACAAGAATTAAGGGTTTTTATGAATTTCAAGTGGGTATGTAGCTTTTTGTACATGTTGTATTTACCAAACGGAGTATCCAAATCGAATACAAATTTACCATTTAATTTGAAATTTTCTGCTCTTTAATATGTAATAATGATTTCTGAAATTGGATGAAAATGGGTCTCTTTAAGGGTGCACACCACTATTACAGTCCAACGCCCAGCTTCCGTCGATCGCGATCACGAATGTAGTTCCTAAATAACGGAAAGAATGGTTAATATTGACATGATATGTCATTCAAAATGATTGAATTTGGTATATATTTATTCACTGAAGTGTACCTGAGATAATTCGAATGAAAAGAGTATACATCTACTGTTTTATTTGAAAATATTGGCGGAGGGATACACATTGGTCACAATGGGCTACAAGGTCTAATTTCGTGTTAAAAAATACTACTCCGTATAAAGGGGGTAATATAGAAAAATGTAAACGGTCACCCCCATCTGAGTTTTTGACCCAGGTAAGATCTATGTGTGTTAATAAATATTCCAATATTTCATTAAATGAGTCGCAAGGTAACTCAAGATATTGCCGTTTTCCCGAGGCATCTTTCCCATAGAAACACACGTTAGCGCGTAATAGTGGTATGCACCCTTAAAGGGCGCACAGATATAGTCTTTAAAACCAGGCGATACGGGCTTTGTGGTTGCAAAACTTGGTTTGTGTAGCATTTTATGTTAGTTTTATATTTTGAAAATACATTTGAAGTAATAATCGCAACACTTGACATTATTAAATTTGACTTTTTCATTCATTAAAGTGCGAAATTGTCACAATACGGGCCAAACGGGCAAAAGTCAGTCGTGTGCGCGCCTGACCGTTGCAATTTCGGACAATTGCAATTTGTTATTGTCAGACCATCATATTTAAAGATACCAGTGAGCGAGATTGTGTGTGAAAACTCAGTATTTTTATTTAGTTTACAAACAAAACATATATTATCCATTGACGTCAAAACAATCCTATAAGCATAATGACTCAGAAAATCAGTTCCACGGGCGTGTGTGGGGGGGATAGGGGATACCGGGGAAAAACGCACCAGAAATCAAAATATCGACATCGTTTTGACCTGTAGGTCTTAGGCCTACTGACATATTTCGTGAGAGTTTTGATCAATACAACTTTGTGGAGTGGTTAGGCAAATGTAGGCAATCTTATGATACAAATAGTTTTGAAAATATACTTATGATATCTAAAATTTATATACATGTAGGACTATACGACGATTGAATTAAAAATCATGAATATTAACCAATAATGTGTGGCTTCACGGTGCATTTACATGAACGTGTACTTCCTTTCCCCCGGTATATTGGTAACAATTATTGCAAGTATATCATGACTAAATGAATGAACATGCTTTGCTATGTTATAGTAAGAGTGGTGTATCAAAAAGATAAAGCATGCATCCTTTTAACATTCAATAAGATCAAGAAACGCGGGCCTTCGTTGGAAAAGTGAAAATTGATATATCTGGGAATCCCAAAATATGACAAGAATTAAGGGTTTTTATGAATTTCAAGTGGGTATGTAGCTTTTTGTACATGTTGTATTTACCAAACGGAGTATCCAAATCGAATACAAATTTACCATTTAATTTGAAATTTTCTGCTCTTTAATATGTAATAATGATTTCTGAAATTGGATGAAAATGGGTCTCTTTAAGGGTGCACACCACTATTACAGTCCAACGCCCAGCTTCCGTCGATCGCGATCACGAATGTAGTTCCTAAATAACGGAAAGAATGGTTAATATTGACATGATATGTCATTCAAAATGATTGAATTTGGTATATATTTATTCACTGAAGTGTACCTGAGATAATTCGAATGAAAAGAGTATACATCTACTGTTTTATTTGAAAATATTGGCGGAGGGATACACATTGGTCACAATGGGCTACAAGGTCTAATTTCGTGTTAAAAAATACTACTCCGTATAAAGGGGGTAATATAGAAAAATGTAAACGGTCACCCCCATCTGAGTTTTTGACCCAGGTAAGATCTATGTGTGTTAATAAATATTCCAATATTTCATTAAATGAGTCGCAAGGTAACTCAAGATATTGCCGTTTTCCCGAGGCATCTTTCCCATAGAAACACACGTTAGCGCGTAATAGTGGTATGCACCCTTAAAGGGCGCACAGATATAGTCTTTAAAACCAGGCGATACGGGCTTTGTGGTTGCAAAACTTGGTTTGTGTAGCATTTTATGTTAGTTTTATATTTTGAAAATACATTTGAAGTAATAATCGCAACACTTGACATTATTAAATTTGACTTTTTCATTCATTAAAGTGCGAAATTGTCACAATACGGGCCAAACGGGCAAAAGTCAGTCGTGTGCGCGCCTGACCGTTGCAATTTCGGACAATTGCAATTTGTTATTGTCAGACCATCATATTTAAAGATACCAGTGAGCGAGATTGTGTGTGAAAACTCAGTATTTTTATTTAGTTTACAAACAAAACATATATTATCCATTGACGTCAAAACAATCCTATAAGCATAATGACTCAGAAAATCAGTTCCACGGGCGTGTGTGGGGGGGATAGGGGATACCGGGGAAAAACGCACCAGAAATCAAAATATCGACATCGTTTTGACCTGTAGGTCTTAGGCCTACTGACATATTTCGTGAGAGTTTTGATCAATACAACTTTGTGGAGTGGTTAGGCAAATGTAGGCAATCTTATGATACAAATAGTTTTGAAAATATACTTATGATATCTAAAATTTATATACATGTAGGACTATACGACGATTGAATTAAAAATCATGAATATTAACCAATAATGTGTGGCTTCACGGTGCATTTACATGAACGTGTACTTCCTTTCCCCCGGTATATTGGTAACAATTATTGCAAGTATATCATGACTAAATGAATGAACATGCTTTGCTATGTTATAGTAAGAGTGGTGTATCAAAAAGATAAAGCATGCATCCTTTTAACATTCAATAAGATCAAGAAACGCGGGCCTTCGTTGGAAAAGTGAAAATTGATATATCTGGGAATCCCAAAATATGACAAGAATTAAGGGTTTTTATGAATTTCAAGTGGGTATGTAGCTTTTTGTACATGTTGTATTTACCAAACGGAGTATCCAAATCGAATACAAATTTACCATTTAATTTGAAATTTTCTGCTCTTTAATATGTAATAATGATTTCTGAAATTGGATGAAAATGGGTCTCTTTAAGGGTGCACACCACTATTACAGTCCAACGCCCAGCTTCCGTCGATCGCGATCACGAATGTAGTTCCTAAATAACGGAAAGAATGGTTAATATTGACATGATATGTCATTCAAAATGATTGAATTTGGTATATATTTATTCACTGAAGTGTACCTGAGATAATTCGAATGAAAAGAGTATACATCTACTGTTTTATTTGAAAATATTGGCGGAGGGATACACATTGGTCACAATGGGCTACAAGGTCTAATTTCGTGTTAAAAAATACTACTCCGTATAAAGGGGGTAATATAGAAAAATGTAAACGGTCACCCCCATCTGAGTTTTTGACCCAGGTAAGATCTATGTGTGTTAATAAATATTCCAATATTTCATTAAATGAGTCGCAAGGTAACTCAAGATATTGCCGTTTTCCCGAGGCATCTTTCCCATAGAAACACACGTTAGCGCGTAATAGTGGTATGCACCCTTAAAGGGCGCACAGATATAGTCTTTAAAACCAGGCGATACGGGCTTTGTGGTTGCAAAACTTGGTTTGTGTAGCATTTTATGTTAGTTTTATATTTTGAAAATACATTTGAAGTAATAATCGCAACACTTGACATTATTAAATTTGACTTTTTCATTCATTAAAGTGCGAAATTGTCACAATACGGGCCAAACGGGCAAAAGTCAGTCGTGTGCGCGCCTGACCGTTGCAATTTCGGACAATTGCAATTTGTTATTGTCAGACCATCATATTTAAAGATACCAGTGAGCGAGATTGTGTGTGAAAACTCACTATTTTTATTTAGTTTACAAACAAAACATATATTATCCATTGACGTCAAAACAATCCTATAAGCATAATGACTCAGAAAATCAGTTCCACGGGCGTGTGTGGGGGGGATAGGGGATACCGGGGAAAAACGCACCAGAAATCAAAATATCGACATCGTTTTGACCTGTAGGTCTTAGGCCTACTGACATATTTCGTGAGAGTTTTGATCAATACAACTTTGTGGAGTGGTTAGGCAAATGTAGGCAATCTTATGATACAAATAGTTTTGAAAATATACTTATGATATCTAAAATTTATATACATGTAGGACTATACGACGATTGAATTAAAAATCATGAATATTAACCAATAATGTGTGGCTTCACGGTGCATTTACATGAACGTGTACTTCCTTTCCCCCGGTATATTGGTAACAATTATTGCAAGTATATCATGACTAAATGAATGAACATGCTTTGCTATGTTATAGTAAGAGTGGTGTATCAAAAAGATAAAGCATGCATCCTTTTAACATTCAATAAGATCAAGAAACGCGGGCCTTCGTTGGAAAAGTGAAAATTGATATATCTGGGAATCCCAAAATATGACAAGAATTAAGGGTTTTTATGAATTTCAAGTGGGTATGTAGCTTTTTGTACATGTTGTATTTACCAAACGGAGTATCCAAATCGAATACAAATTTACCATTTAATTTGAAATTTTCTGCTCTTTAATATGTAATAATGATTTCTGAAATTGGATGAAAATGGGTCTCTTTAAGGGTGCACACCACTATTACAGTCCAACGCCCAGCTTCCGTCGATCGCGATCACGAATGTAGTTCCTAAATAACGGAAAGAATGGTTAATATTGACATGATATGTCATTCAAAATGATTGAATTTGGTATATATTTATTCACTGAAGTGTACCTGAGATAATTCGAATGAAAAGAGTATACATCTACTGTTTTATTTGAAAATATTGGCGGAGGGATACACATTGGTCACAATGGGCTACAAGGTCTAATTTCGTGTTAAAAAATACTACTCCGTATAAAGGGGGTAATATAGAAAAATGTAAACGGTCACCCCCATCTGAGTTTTTGACCCAGGTAAGATCTATGTGTGTTAATAAATATTCCAATATTTCATTAAATGAGTCGCAAGGTAACTCAAGATATTGCCGTTTTCCCGAGGCATCTTTCCCATAGAAACACACGTTAGCGCGTAATAGTGGTATGCACCCTTAAAGGGCGCACAGATATAGTCTTTAAAACCAGGCGATACGGGCTTTGTGGTTGCAAAACTTGGTTTGTGTAGCATTTTATGTTAGTTTTATATTTTGAAAATACATTTGAAGTAATAATCGCAACACTTGACATTATTAAATTTGACTTTTTCATTCATTAAAGTGCGAAATTGTCACAATACGGGCCAAACGGGCAAAAGTCAGTCGTGTGCGCGCCTGACCGTTGCAATTTCGGACAATTGCAATTTGTTATTGTCAGACCATCATATTTAAAGATACCAGTGAGCGAGATTGTGTGTGAAAACTCACTATTTTTATTTAGTTTACAAACAAAACATATATTATCCATTGACGTCAAAACAATCCTATAAGCATAATGACTCAGAAAATCAGTTCCACGGGCGTGTGTGGGGGGGATAGGGGATACCGGGGAAAAACGCACCAGAAATCAAAATATCGACATCGTTTTGACCTGTAGGTCTTAGGCCTACTGACATATTTCGTGAGAGTTTTGATCAATACAACTTTGTGGAGTGGTTAGGCAAATGTAGGCAATCTTATGATACAAATAGTTTTGAAAATATACTTATGATATCTAAAATTTATATACATGTAGGACTATACGACGATTGAATTAAAAATCATGAATATTAACCAATAATGTGTGGCTTCACGGTGCATTTACATGAACGTGTACTTCCTTTCCCCCGGTATATTGGTAACAATTATTGCAAGTATATCATGACTAAATGAATGAACATGCTTTGCTATGTTATAGTAAGAGTGGTGTATCAAAAAGATAAAGCATGCATCCTTTTAACATTCAATAAGATCAAGAAACGCGGGCCTTCGTTGGAAAAGTGAAAATTGATATATCTGGGAATCCCAAAATATGACAAGAATTAAGGGTTTTTATGAATTTCAAGTGGGTATGTAGCTTTTTGTACATGTTGTATTTACCAAACGGAGTATCCAAATCGAATACAAATTTACCATTTAATTTGAAATTTTCTGCTCTTTAATATGTAATAATGATTTCTGAAATTGGATGAAAATGGGTCTCTTAAAGGGCGCACAGATATAGTCTTTAAAACCAGGCGATACGGGCTTTGTGGTTGCAAAACTTGGTTTGTGTAGCATTTTATGTTAGTTTTATATTTTGAAAATACATTTGAAGTAATAATCGCAACACTTGACATTATTAAATTTGACTTTTTCATTCATTAAAGTGCGAAATTGTCACAATACGGGCCAAACGGGCAAAAGTCAGTCGTGTGCGCGCCTGACCGTTGCAATTTCGGACAATTGCAATTTGTTATTGTCAGACCATCATATTTAAAGATACCAGTGAGCGAGATTGTGTGTGAAAACTCAGTATTTTTATTTAGTTTACAAACAAAACATATATTATCCATTGACGTCAAAACAATCCTATAAGCATAATGACTCAGAAAATCAGTTCCACGGGCGTGTGTGGGGGGGATAGGGGATACCGGGGAAAAACGCACCAGAAATCAAAATATCGACATCGTTTTGACCTGTAGGTCTTAGGCCTACTGACATATTTCGTGAGAGTTTTGATCAATACAACTTTGTGGAGTGGTTAGGCAAATGTAGGCAATCTTATGATACAAATAGTTTTGAAAATATACTTATGATATCTAAAATTTATATACATGTAGGACTATACGACGATTGAATTAAAAATCATGAATATTAACCAATAATGTGTGGCTTCACGGTGCATTTACATGAACGTGTACTTCCTTTCCCCCGGTATATTGGTAACAATTATTGCAAGTATATCATGACTAAATGAATGAACATGCTTTGCTATGTTATAGTAAGAGTGGTGTATCAAAAAGATAAAGCATGCATCCTTTTAACATTCAATAAGATCAAGAAACGCGGGCCTTCGTTGGAAAAGTGAAAATTGATATATCTGGGAATCCCAAAATATGACAAGAATTAAGGGTTTTTATGAATTTCAAGTGGGTATGTAGCTTTTTGTACATGTTGTATTTACCAAACGGAGTATCCAAATCGAATACAAATTTACCATTTAATTTGAAATTTTCTGCTCTTTAATATGTAATAATGATTTCTGAAATTGGATGAAAATGGGTCTCTTTAAGGGTGCACACCACTATTACAGTCCAACGCCCAGCTTCCGTCGATCGCGATCACGAATGTAGTTCCTAAATAACGGAAAGAATGGTTAATATTGACATGATATGTCATTCAAAATGATTGAATTTGGTATATATTTATTCACTGAAGTGTACCTGAGATAATTCGAATGAAAAGAGTATACATCTACTGTTTTATTTGAAAATATTGGCGGAGGGATACACATTGGTCACAATGGGCTACAAGGTCTAATTTCGTGTTAAAAAATACTACTCCGTATAAAGGGGGTAATATAGAAAAATGTAAACGGTCACCCCCATCTGAGTTTTTGACCCAGGTAAGATCTATGTGTGTTAATAAATATTCCAATATTTCATTAAATGAGTCGCAAGGTAACTCAAGATATTGCCGTTTTCCCGAGGCATCTTTCCCATAGAAACACACGTTAGCGCGTAATAGTGGTATGCACCCCTAAGGACGGATGAGGGCGGATATAATACCAGAAATGTAGTGCCATCATGGCCATAGGGGTCGGATACGGAAACCTGCGTTCTTATTCAGGCAATTGCATCCGGCCGGCCGGTGTCTAGGCATGACGGTTTATTCTTCATAATTATTGTTCATAGATTTTTCAACAAAAAAAAATATTAATATTATTAATAATAATAATTTGAGAGACACACTAAACTAATATTCGATTGAAAGTTAAAGATTTAAAAAATTTACATGAGTTTCAGTTCGCAAACCAAATGTCGTAGTAACTTAAGAATTCAGTTCTCCACTAGACTAGTGTCCTGAAAACAAGCGCGGATGCAGGATGGCCAACCCCCGGGTGCTGGTAAATGACGATCAGTGTAGAGCGTAGCGAGTGGAACGTCCAGGCGGGCCCCGAGAAAGAAGCACTTTTACATTGTTTTTGCCATAATGACCGCTGGAAATTGCATTCAGGTGTATGTCAAGAGGTGGGGTGTTCCCACCCAGCGTACGAATCATTTAAGGGGAAAAATCTGGTTGCCCGCCGGGAAACCAAGCAGGAAATTATGGTTGCCCGGCAGATTTGTTGGTTGCCCGTTCTGTAAAATATTTAAATGCATGTGTTAAGTGTTTCACTTCTTGTTAAAAAATTGGTTGCCCACCGGGCAGCAGTGGCGTAGCTCAGGGGGGGGGGGGGGGGGGGGGGGAGGCAGGGGGGAAAATGCCCCCCTGACGGAAAAAACCCATTTGGGCCCCCGCCCCCCAGCGCCTCTAAAAAAATAAAAAGGGGAAAAAAAAGAAAATAGGAAAAAAAATGATAAAAGAATGAGTTGGCACTGGTTATGTGTGGGTATATTCAGCCCAAATAGTCAAATACAAGGCAAAATTGTACATGTAGCACATGTACTGTGCGATTTATTTTTGACCGTGCGAAATTGTTTGCCCCCTCAAATTGATTGCATGAGCCCAATTTGCTATCTACTGAAGATAGTAAGGAGGTTCACATTGTGCCTATTTTGCTATCTGCTAAGTATAGTAAGGAGGTTCACATTGTGCCCATTTTGCTATGTGCTAAATATGTAGTAAGTAGGTTCACATCGTGCCTTTTTTGCTATCTACTGAAGATAGTAAGGAGGTTCACATTGTGCCCATTTTACTATCTACTGAAGATAGTAAGGAAGTTCTCATTGTGCCCATTTGCTATCTGCTAAATATAGTAAGGAGATTCACATTGTGCCCATTTTGCTATATTCTGAAGATAGTAATGAGGTTCCCATTGTGCCAATTTTGCTATCTTCTGAAGATAGTAATGAGGTTCACATGGTGCCCATTTTGCTATTTGCTGAAGATAGTAAGGAGGTTTACGTGCTCATTTTGCTACCTGCTAAATATAGTAAGCTTAAGGAGGTTCACATTGTGCCCATTTTGCTATCTACTGAAGATAGTAATGAGGTTCACATGGTGCCCATTTTGCTATCTGCTAAATATAGTAAGGAGGTTCACATTGTGCCCATTTTGCTATCTTCTGAAGATAGTAATGAGATTCATATGGTGCCCATTTTGCTATCTGCTGAAGATAGTAAGGAGTTTTACGTGTTCATTTTGCTATCTACTGAAGATAGTAAGGAGGTCCACATTGTGCTCATTTTGCTATCAGCTAAATATAGTAAGTAGGTTCACATTGTGTCTATTTTGCTATCTACTGAAGATAGTAAGGAGGTTCACAGTGTGCTCAATTTGCTATCTGCTGAAGATAGTGAGGTTCACATTATGCCCATTTTGCTCTCTACTGAAGATGGTAAGGATGTTCACATTGTGCTCATTTTGCTATCTACTGAAGATAGTAAGGAGGTTCACATTGTGCTCATTTTGCTATATACTGACGATAGTAAGTAGGTTCACATTGTGCCCATTTTGCTCTCTACTGAAGATGGTAAGGAGGTTCACATTGTGCGCATTTTGCTATCTACTGAAGATAGTAAAGAGGTTCACATTGTGCCCGGGTTCACATTGTGCTCATTTTGCTATCTACTGAAGATAAGGAGGTTCACATTGTGCTCATTTTGCTATCTACTGACGATAGTAAGTAGGTTCACACTGTGCCCATTTTGCTATCTACTGAAGATGGTAAGGAGGCTTACATGCTCATTTTGCTATCTACTGAAGATAGTAAGGAGGTTCACATTGTACTCATTTTGCTATCTGCTAAATATAGTAAGTAGGTTCACATTGTGCCTATTTTGCTATCTACTGAAGATAGTAAGGAGGTTCACATTGTGCTCATTTTGCTATCTACTGAAGATAGTAAGGATGTTCACATTGTGCCCATTTTGCTATATACTGACGATAGTAAGTAGGTTCACATTGTGCCCATTTTGCTCTCGACTGAAGATAGTAAGGAGGTTCACATTGTGCGCATTTTGCTATCTACTGAAGATAGTAAAGAGGTTCACATTGTGCCCGGGTTCACATTGTGCTCATTTTGCTATCTACTGAAGATAGTAAGGAGGTTCACATTGTGCCCATTTTGCTATCTACTGACAATTAAGTAGGTTCACATTGTGCCTATTTTGCTATCTACTGAAGATGGTAAGGAGGTTCACATTGTGCGCATTTTGCTATCTACTGAAGATAGTAAAGAGGTTCACATTGTGCCCAGGTTCACATTGTGCTCATTTTGCTATCAACTGAAGATAGTAAGGAGGTTCACATTGTGCTCATTTTGCTATCTACTGAAGATAGTAAGGATGTTCACATTGTGCCCATTTTGCTATATACTGACGATAGTAAGTAGGTTCACATTGTGCCCATTTTGCTCTCGACTAAAGATAGTAAGGAGGTTCACATTGTGCGCATTTTGCTATCTACTGAAGATAGTAAAGAGGTTCACATTGTGCCCGGGTTCACATTGTGCTCATTTTGCTATCTACTGAAGATAGTAAGGAGGTTCACATTGTGCCCATTTTGCTATCTACTGACAATAGTAAGTAGGTTCACATTGTGCCTATTTTGCTATCTACTGAAGATGGTAAGGAGGTTCACATTGTGCGCATTTTGCTATCTACTGAAGATAGTAAAGAGGTTCACATTGTGCCCAGGTTCACATTGTGCTCATTTTGCTATCAACTGAAGATAGTAAGGAGGTTCACATTGTGCTCATTTTGCTATCTACTGAAGATAGTAAGGAGGTTCACATTGTGCCCATTTTGCTATCTACTGACAATAGTAAGGAGGTTCACATTTTGCTCATTTTGCTATCAACTGAAGATGGTAAGGAGGTTCACATTGTGCGTATTTTGCTAACTACTGAAGATGGAGGTTTACATTGTGCTCATATTTTTAACTACTGGAGATAGTAAGGAAGTTCACAGTGTGCCCATTTTGCTATATAATTATGTCTGACTGTAACAAAATAGATCGTGCGGTCTAACTCCATTGAGGCGCGATATGAAAGAGAGGGGGCGCACCACTAAATACGTCTCCCATTGAAATACACGCGTTTCGGCCCTTTTTCAAGACCGTATTTTTACCCCACGTAACAATGATGGAAGTTTTTATTTCGCATGAATGTATTAGATATGTGTTGAATTTTATTTTAAACTTGATTTTTCTTGACCCATCTAGATGAAATTTTTCGCTACGGTCACCTAAACAGCGCCCTCACCATTTTAAACCGATATTTTCGCTTCCTCACCGGTTCCGGTAACGATATCCTTCCGCAGCCTAGGCTCCCGTGCGTATTCGATTCCGACGATTTTTGACCACATTAGCAATGCTGAGGTTCTATTCTATCTTTTTCATAAAAAATAAGCAAGATTTACTTCTATTTGCTTCCCCTGGGACGATGATCAAATTGATATAGGTACTATTTCTCCGAACCATACACCAAACGCGGAAGGATTTAGTGTAGTGCCCCCTTAGAAGCAAAACTTTTTTTGAGTTTTCATTCTTTTTTCTACATATTTCGAAAGAACAAGTATTTCTAAGATAAATTGCCAAAGCATACCTCTGTGCGATCTGTGGTTCTCAAATAAGAGCATTTTTCTGAAAAATGATGATGTCCCAAATGTTCATAAATCGTGTATAAATGCAAGAAATCACCCAGTCCGGCACCATCTGGTCCGGCACCATCTGGGCTGACATCGATTTTGGCGAACTATAGTGTATGCATTATCAATTGTTTCGTGAATAATGTAATACGAACTAACTTAACATTTAATAAACATTTGATTATAATATTACATAGGCCTACAGACAAAGTCCGACACAAATTCACTATTCTCTAGTTTTCAGTAATGGTAGCTCTAGAAGAGCTGTTTGGGTTTAAAAGGGTCTGTTTGAGAGATATTTCATGTGATCTTTCAATTCATGTGGTGATACATGGAGGTGAACACCCGCTGTAATTCTTCAAACCGTGGCATGTGATTCTCCTCTTGTTATCTGTCGAAGATTCTAACACCAAGTGGTCGCCTTCTGCGCACGTCCGCTTGACACACTCTATGGGACCACCCCCCCCCCCGGCATGGCGTTTCTCCCATGCATGTCAGGTCAGGTCTGCGGTTCTGTAAGATGTACACGGCTCTTGGAAGCGTGGTGATTACCTCCCTGTGTCCAGGATACCGCAGGTGACACCGGTGGTAACCATATCCTTGTTCCTACAATACACCCAATACGAACCAACTTCAATTTCTAAAACATTTCTGGTTAGGTATGCTGTAGTTTTGACAGTATCTACTGCTCATCCGTCAATCTATCACCGCTATTACCATAGAGTACAATGCCCCTTTTGATGATTCGTCAAAAGTTTAGTGGCCAAGGCTAGCATGATTGTGTTTAGATTTGATTTAAAATATTGTATTGTACTTTTATCCTAATGGTAGTAATCTTAAGAAACTTTATTGACAAATAAAACTGCGAAAATAGAGTGAAAATGAGAGTTTTTCAAGTAAAAGGTACCATAATAGGCCAAAAACAACACGTCTTCGAAGCAAAACTTTTTTTGAGTTTTCATTCTTTTTTCTACATATTTCGAAAGAACAAGTATTTCTAAGATAAATTGCCAAAGCATACCTCTGTGCGATCTGTGGTTCTCAAATAAGAGCATTTTTCTGAAAAATGATGATGTCCCAAATGTTCATAAATCGTGTATAAATGCAAGAAATCACCCAGTCCGGCACCATCTGGTCCGGCACCATCTGGGCTGACATCGATTTTGGCGAACTATAGTGTATGCATTATCAATTGTTTCGTGAATAATGTAATACGAACTAACTTAACATTTAATAAACATTTGATTATAATATTACATAGGCCTACAGACAAAGTCCGACACAAATTCACTATTCTCTAGTTTTCAGTAATGGTAGCTCTAGAAGAGCTGTTTGGGTTTAAAAGGGTCTGTTTGAGAGATATTTCATGTGATCTTTCAATTCATGTGGTGATACATGGAGGTGAACACCCGCTGTAATTCTTCAAACCGTGGCATGTGATTCTCCTCTTGTTATCTGTCGAAGATTCTAACACCAAGTGGTCGCCTTCTGCGCACGTCCGCTTGACACACTCTATGGGACCACCCCCCCCCCCCCCCGGCATGGCGTTTCTCCCATGCATGTCAGGTCAGGTCTGCGGTTCTGTAAGATGTACACGGCTCTTGGAAGCGTGGTGATTACTTCCCTGTGTCCAGGATACCGCAGGTGACACCGGTGGTAACCATATCCTTGTTCCTACAATACACCCAATACGAACCAACTTCAATTTCTAAAACATTTCTGGTTAGGTATGCTGTAGTTTTGACAGTATCTACTGCTCATCCGTCAATCTATCACCGCTATTACCATAGAGTACAATGCCCCTTTTGATGATTCGTCAAAAGTTTAGTGGCCAAGGCTAGCATGATTGTGTTTAGATTTGATTTAAAATATTGTATTGTACTTTTATCCTAATGGTAGTAATCTTAAGAAACTTTATTGACAAATAAAACTGCGAAAATAGAGTGAAAATGAGAGTTTTTCAAGTAAAAGGTACCATAATAGGCCAAAAACAACACGTCTTCGAAGCAAAACTTTTTTTGAGTTTTCATTCTTTTTTCTACATATTTCGAAAGAACAAGTATTTCTAAGATAAATTGCCAAAGCATACCTCTGTGCGATCTGTGGTTCTCAAATAAGAGCATTTTTCTGAAAAATGATGATGTCCCAAATGTTCATAAATCGTGTATAAATGCAAGAAATCACCCAGTCCGGCACCATCTGGTCCGGCACCATCTGGGCTGACATCGATTTTGGCGAACTATAGTGTATGCATTATCAATTGTTTCGTGAATAATGTAATACGAACTAACTTAACATTTAATAAACATTTGATTATAATATTACATAGGCCTACAGACAAAGTCCGACACAAATTCACTATTCTCTAGTTTTCAGTAATGGTAGCTCTAGAAGAGCTGTTTGGGTTTAAAAGGGTCTGTTTGAGAGATATTTCATGTGATCTTTCAATTCATGTGGTGATACATGGAGGTGAACACCCGCTGTAATTCTTCAAACCGTGGCATGTGATTCTCCTCTTGTTATCTGTCGAAGATTCTAACACCAAGTGGTCGCCTTCTGCGCACGTCCGCTTGACACACTCTATGGGACCACCCCCCCCCCCCCGGCATGGCGTTTCTCCCATGCATGTCAGGTCAGGTCTGCGGTTCTGTAAGATGTACACGGCTCTTGGAAGCGTGGTGATTACCTCCCTGTGTCCAGGATACCGCAGGTGACACCGGTGGTAACCATATCCTTGTTCCTACAATACACCCAATACGAACCAACTTCAATTTCTAAAACATTTCTGGTTAGGTATGCTGTAGTTTTGACAGTATCTACTGCTCATCCGTCAATCTATCACCGCTATTACCATAGAGTACAATGCCCCTTTTGATGATTCGTCAAAAGTTTAGTGGCCAAGGCTAGCATGATTGTGTTTAGATTTGATTTAAAATATTGTATTGTACTTTTATCCTAATGGTAGTAATCTTAAGAAACTTTATTGACAAATAAAACTGCGAAAATAGAGTGAAAATGAGAGTTTTTCAAGTAAAAGGTACCATAATAGGCCAAAAACAACACGTCTTCGAAGCAAAACTTTTTTGAGTTTTCATTCTTTTTTCTACATATTTCGAAAGAACAAGTATTTCTAAGATAAATTGCCAAAGCATACCTCTGTGCGATCTGTGGTTCTCAAATAAGAGCATTTTTCTGAAAAATGATGATGTCCCAAATGTTCATAAATCGTGTATAAATGCAAGAAATCACCCAGTCCGGCACCATCTGGTCCGGCACCATCTGGGCTGACATCGATTTTGGCGAACTATAGTGTATGCATTATCAATTGTTTCGTGAATAATGTAATACGAACTAACTTAACATTTAATAAACATTTGATTATAATATTACATAGGCCTACAGACAAAGTCCGACACAAATTCACTATTCTCTAGTTTTCAGTAATGGTAGCTCTAGAAGAGCTGTTTGGGTTTAAAAGGGTCTGTTTGAGAGATATTTCATGTGATCTTTCAATTCATGTGGTGATACATGGAGGTGAACACCCGCTGTAATTCTTCAAACCGTGGCATGTGATTCTCCTCTTGTTATCTGTCGAAGATTCTAACACCAAGTGGTCGCCTTCTGCGCACGTCCGCTTGACACACTCTATGGGACCACCCCCCCCCCCCCCCCCCGGCATGGCGTTTCTCCCATGCATGTCAGGTCAGGTCTGCGGTTCTGTAAGATGTACACGGCTCTTGGAAGCGTGGTGATTACCTCCCTGTGTCCAGGATACCGCAGGTGACACCGGTGGTAACCATATCCTTGTTCCTACAATACACCCAATACGAACCAACTTCAATTTCTAAAACATTTCTGGTTAGGTATGCTGTAGTTTTGACAGTATCTACTGCTCATCCGTCAATCTATCACCGCTATTACCATAGAGTACAATGCCCCTTTTGATGATTCGTCAAAAGTTTAGTGGCCAAGGCTAGCATGATTGTGTTTAGATTTGATTTAAAATATTGTATTGTACTTTTATCCTAATGGTAGTAATCTTAAGAAACTTTATTGACAAATAAAACTGCGAAAATAGAGTGAAAATGAGAGTTTTTCAAGTAAAAGGTACCATAATAGGCCAAAAACAACACGTCTTCGAAGCAAAACTTTTTTTGAGTTTTCATTCTTTTTTCTACATATTTCGAAAGAACAAGTATTTCTAAGATAAATTGCCAAAGCATACCTCTGTGCGATCTGTGGTTCTCAAATAAGAGCATTTTTCTGAAAAATGATGATGTCCCAAATGTTCATAAATCGTGTATAAATGCAAGAAATCACCCAGTCCGGCACCATCTGGTCCGGCACCATCTGGGCTGACATCGATTTTGGCGAACTATAGTGTATGCATTATCAATTGTTTCGTGAATAATGTAATACGAACTAACTTAACATTTAATAAACATTTGATTATAATATTACATAGGCCTACAGACAAAGTCCGACACAAATTCACTATTCTCTAGTTTTCAGTAATGGTAGCTCTAGAAGAGCTGTTTGGGTTTAAAAGGGTCTGTTTGAGAGATATTTCATGTGATCTTTCAATTCATGTGGTGATACATGGAGGTGAACACCCGCTGTAATTCTTCAAACCGTGGCATGTGATTCTCCTCTTGTTATCTGTCGAAGATTCTAACACCAAGTGGTCGCCTTCTGCGCACGTCCGCTTGACACACTCTATGGGACCACCCCCCCCCCCCCCGGCATGGCGTTTCTCCCATGCATGTCAGGTCAGGTCTGCGGTTCTGTAAGATGTACACGGCTCTTGGAAGCGTGGTGATTACCTCCCTGTGTCCAGGATACCGCAGGTGACACCGGTGGTAACCATATCCTTGTTCCTACAATACACCCAATACGAACCAACTTCAATTTCTAAAACATTTCTGGTTAGGTATGCTGTAGTTTTGACAGTATCTACTGCTCATCCGTCAATCTATCACCGCTATTACCATAGAGTACAATGCCCCTTTTGATGATTCGTCAAAAGTTTAGTGGCCAAGGCTAGCATGATTGTGTTTAGATTTGATTTAAAATATTGTATTGTACTTTTATCCTAATGGTAGTAATCTTAAGAAACTTTATTGACAAATAAAACTGCGAAAATAGAGTGAAAATGAGAGTTTTTCAAGTAAAAGGTACCATAATAGGCCAAAAACAACACGTCTTCGAAGCAAAACTTTTTTTGAGTTTTCATTCTTTTTTCTACATATTTCGAAAGAACAAGTATTTCTAAGATAAATTGCCAAAGCATACCTCTGTGCGATCTGTGGTTCTCAAATAAGAGCATTTTTCTGAAAAATGATGATGTCCCAAATGTTCATAAATCGTGTATAAATGCAAGAAATCACCCAGTCCGGCACCATCTGGTCCGGCACCATCTGGGCTGACATCGATTTTGGCGAACTATAGTGTATGCATTATCAATTGTTTCGTGAATAATGTAATACGAACTAACTTAACATTTAATAAACATTTGATTATAATATTACATAGGCCTACAGACAAAGTCCGACACAAATTCACTATTCTCTAGTTTTCAGTAATGGTAGCTCTAGAAGAGCTGTTTGGGTTTAAAAGGGTCTGTTTGAGAGATATTTCATGTGATCTTTCAATTCATGTGGTGATACATGGAGGTGAACACCCGCTGTAATTCTTCAAACCGTGGCATGTGATTCTCCTCTTGTTATCTGTCGAAGATTCTAACACCAAGTGGTCGCCTTCTGCGCACGTCCGCTTGACACACTCTATGGGACCACCCCCCCCCCCCCCCCCCCCCCGGCATGGCGTTTCTCCCATGCATGTCAGGTCAGGTCTGCGGTTCTGTAAGATGTACACGGCTCTTGGAAGCGTGGTGATTACCTCCCTGTGTCCAGGATACCGCAGGTGACACCGGTGGTAACCATATCCTTGTTCCTACAATACACCCAATACGAACCAACTTCAATTTCTAAAACATTTCTGGTTAGGTATGCTGTAGTTTTGACAGTATCTACTGCTCATCCGTCAATCTATCACCGCTATTACCATAGAGTACAATGCCCCTTTTGATGATTCGTCAAAAGTTTAGTGGCCAAGGCTAGCATGATTGTGTTTAGATTTGATTTAAAATATTGTATTGTACTTTTATCCTAATGGTAGTAATCTTAAGAAACTTTATTGACAAATAAAACTGCGAAAATAGAGTGAAAATGAGAGTTTTTCAAGTAAAAGGTACCATAATAGGCCAAAAACAACACGTCTTCGAAGGGGGCACACCACTAAATACGTCTCCCATTGAAATACACGCGTTTCGGCCCTTTTTCAAGACCGTATTTTTACCCCACGTAACAATGATGGAAGTTTTTATTTCGCATGAATGTATTAGATATGTGTTGAATTTTATTTTAAACTTGATTTTTCTTGACCCATCTAGATGAAATTTTTCGCTACGGTCACCTAAACAGCGCCCTCACCATTTTAAACCGATATTTTCGCTTCCTCACCGGTTCCGGTAACGATATCCTTCCGCAGCCTAGGCTCCCGTGCGTATTCGATTCCGACGATTTTTGACCACATTAGCAATGCTGAGGTTCTATTCTATCTTTTTCATAAAAAATAAGCAAGATTTACTTCTATTTGCTTCCCCTGGGACGATGATCAAATTGATATAGGTACTATTTCTCCGAACCATACACCAAACGCGGAAGGATTTAGTGTAGTGCCCCCATATGAAAGAGAGCAGCGCGCTGAAAATGTCATGCTAAGAGCAGCCCGTGACCATTTACCCTAAAATCAGCCCTGAATAACTCGTCAAGTCGTAATTATGTCGTCAATTATCGTGACAACTGAACATTATGTCGTCAATTATGTAGTAAATTATCGCGCCAACTCATCAACTCGTAATTATGTTGTCATTTATTGTGACAACTTGATATTATGTTATCAATTATGTAGTTAATATCATGTCAACTCGAAATTATGGCGTCAATTATATAGTCATTTATCTCGTCAACTCATCAACTCGTAATTATGTTGTCAATTATTGTGACAACTTGATATTATGTTATCAATTATGTAGTCAATTATCATGTCAACTCGAAATTATGTCGTCAATTATATAGTCATTTATCTCGTCAACTCATCATTATGTTGTCAATTATGTTGTCAACACAACATTATGTCGTCAATTATATCGTCATTTATCATGTCAACTCAGTCAAAATTATGTCGTCAATTATGTCGTCATTTATCTCATCAACTCATCAACTCGGTAATTAAGTTGTCAATTATTGTGACAACTTGATATTATGTTATCAATTATGTAGTTAATTATCATGTCAACTCGAAATTATGTCGTCAATTATGTCGTCATTTATCTCGTCAACTCATCCACTCGTAATTATGTGGTCAACTATCGTGTCAACTTGATATTATATTATCAATTATGTGGTCAATCATGTCAACTCGAAATTATGTCGTCAATTATATCGTCATTTATCTCGTCAACTCATAATTATATGGTCAATTATCGTGATAACTCTATCGTCTTCACAAAACAGATTTTCAGAAATCCCAACTTTCAAAGTCTATCTCATGGTGATTCTAAATATGGTGCTGAATTTTAACAATTTTGACATTTTTGAAACATTTTGTGAAATGTTGGAATGTCGTCTGCAGACGCCTGCCGCGTGGAAAGTGTTAAGAACCAGGATGTATAATTGTTTTGAGTTTTTATTAGGAAATAATGGTTTCCAATTTGCATACCTTTTTGGAAGGGGGGGGGGGGCGTGTGATAGAGGGTGGTGATAAACTTGTAGCATATGTGGTTAAGACAAACACAATATTATGAAAGTATTTTTCCATCAAATATAGTATTTCTTTTAATAACAGTTTCTATAAATTATTTAATATTACAGATCCTCCACCTTTTTGGTTATAAAATAGGATATTGTTATCATGGTTATGACAATTAAATCTAAAAATCTGTACATTGCATAGATTAAAGTATAATAATAAAATAAAGTAACTATAACTATATTTATAATCAATTCAATCGATTTATTTTTACCCCTTCATTCAACGAGTAAAATATCGACAAGATTTTGAAACTAGTACCCTTTTCTTGAGAATGGTCAATTTCAGGCAATTTTTACAATAAAAGCCAACAATTTCCCCAAAATCTTGTATCTTGCCCCCACCCCCATCCCGATTTTTTTCTTCTTCTTGTCTCCCGTTTACCCCCACTCTAAATGATGCTGGTGCCGCCACTGACTACGGCATTGCCCTCCCTGTCTTAATGATACAATGGGGACCACTCCCTGTCTATGATACAATGGGGACCATTGAACGGTTTTATAGATGATGTCGAATATAAACAACAAGATATCCATTTTTATGTGACACTTATTATAATCATTCTGTCTTTTAAATTTGCATGCTTGTAGCAATTAATAACTTCATACACGGCGTCATAATGTGTGTGGGAATATATCGAATCAATTATATAGACGCTCATCATAGGCCCAATAGACTCTCGTTCATGCATAGGCCTACATAAGAATCCAGGACTGAACCTATATAAACACCTAACACCAAAATTCCTAACCGGGATATGTTAGCTAATTCAAGTTAATAATCGGTACCAACAGTATGTTGACACCTTATAAAAAACTGAGTGGATATTTTTAAAATTACTATTAGTATTATGCTTTATTAAGTAACACACCTTGATGAGAAAAAAAAGTAGCAGCAAATTCCATTTTCTATGGGATGTCATTGTTGTATATTGTATGTGGGATATCAATTCAGGCATGCATTGATATCACACACTAAGCATTGATATCCCATAGGAAACTCAATTTGCTCCAACTTTTTTTCTTCATCAGGTGTGGTTTCTTAAAACATCATAACGTTAAAAATATCCACTCAATTATTATGAATGAGGTGTCAATATATACTGGGAAGAAATTTGTCTGCGTAATGTATATCTCAAATATATCTCGTAACTATTATTGATTTCGAATTAGCTAGCATTGAAGCACCCGACCAGGAATATTTTGTGTTAGGACATAATTATATGCATATCATATCATGCTTATAATAGGTGACCGTCCACAACGAACCAGGTGCAAAGTCGCAGTTTGCCAAAAGCCAATACAACACATTTAGTCAAAAAAAGTCAAATATTTTGAAATTGAGATTGTTTGAAAATCGTGTTGGTAAAACCCTTTTTAATCACTCTAGAAAATGTCAGAATGATATACGGGTCAGAAAATGGTGAAATTCTTGTATTTCCAGGGGTAGTGGTACTCCAAACCTATCTAATTGGCATCTTTAAAGTCATTTTTCTCAAAATAACCCCTTTGAGAGTCGAGTGGTACATCGGCCAATAACTTGAAAACTGGTTGTCCGAATAAGGCAAGTAAGGTATCATTTTAAAGCTAAATGTTTGTTCTCTAAAGATATGCATATAACTCCAAAAGTCAAATTTGCTACTTTGCACCTGGTTCGTGGTGGATGGTCATTTAATTATTTTAATTTATTATTAGAAGAAATTATGCTGTAAATAGATTATAGAATACCATACCATTATGTGAGTGACGAATGGTGTAACAATGTTAACATCATACTAATGTAAATACAATTGGTACATAAACGACGAAACGTCGATCAAAGTAATGTCATAGACTAGTGCCGAGTTGCGCCTTAAAATAAACTATTCAAATTTAATAAAAATAACATTTTCTTATAATGTCCTATGTATGTTATATATAAATAGTTTTTCTATTGTTCAAAGTTAAAATAAATGCTCATTTTGAGCAATTAAATATACATGTATATACATAGAATTTCAAAATAACATCAGCTAAGATACATATTACAAAACTCTTTTTAGTCTCGAAGTATTAAACTCTTTTTAGTCTCGAAGTATTATTTACATATTTCTTAAATTTGCTGTACATATACTTACGGGAGAATTTTCGGTTCATATTACAAAATATTATATAATACTTAATATACCGAATTATCACTGAAATATAAGTGAAATCTACAAGCAAGGTCAAATGGCATACCTAAATATATTTTAAATGTAATTAAATTTGCGATTTTATTTCAACTGGCACAAAGTGTGAAGCAATATGTCTAGTTATACACATATATTTAATTAAACATGAAATATTAACAACCAGCTTACTATATATTATAGTGAGTTCACTTTATATATGAAATACATTGTGCTCGACAAGTACCTTGTCCCTAACTGATTTTGTTCATGAGTATTGTTTTATATTTACATACACTGAAAATACTAACTTGTCAATTGACAAGACAAAACTTGTCATGTGAAAGGTCTAAGATGAAAAACTTTAACTTGTCACACAATTTGTCATGTACGCATTAACTTGTCACGCAATTTGTTATGTGCGCATATGACTAAGTTCAATTTGACTTATAAAAAGTGTCTGAAACGACGATTTACTCGAACAATTAGTCATGCCAAAAAGAAATTGTCATGCAAACAAATTAACTTGTCAGGCAAGAAAATTAATTTTTCATGCAGATAAAATTGATTTGTCATGCTTGCTGTTTAACTTGTCACTTGACAATAACATGTGGGGTCAAGCTGCAGACGATCGCCAGCTCAGAGAGGTAAGACATTTGCAGATTTTATACTTTTTGCCGTGCTTTAATTTAAGTTTAATATTTGAAAAGACGTTTTGCACTGTGGACTGTAAATGTGACAATCAAAAGCCAGAACAATCGGCTAAACAGTTTAATAAGCTTAGCAAAAGGCACATAACATTAAATAGTAAGAAATAACATGGTTAAAATCAAGCCTATCATTATATAAAACATTCATCCTTTACACCGATATTTACATTATATATACATATACATACAATGCAGTAACATTTTTGACAATCAATATAATTTCCACCATCCTCCTGTCATCTGACGATTGCCTTATCGGCATGAAACTCAGAGTAACGCGGGGAGTAACGTCTCCTTTTCCGGAAGGTCTATACTTCTGAGTTACTATTATGATCTGCCGTTTCGGTCACTTTATCAAAAGATAGTCCATGAAATATTGTCGATATTCATGAATTATTGTTGATATTTTACATTACATTCTGTTTTACTTCCCACAATGTTACAAAGTTGCGAAATCGCCTTCTTAAATTACCATATCACAAGACAACATTTCTTGAGCATGGATTGTATTATATAATATGTCAAATCTCTTTCATGCATGTCATAGTCGTTAATATAGCGAGAAGACCTACTGGGAGAGGCGACTGCAGGCTATGTATATACATGTAGCATTCATCCTTAATATCATGTTGATACAGATATTTGCATATCTATACATACAGTAGCATTTTGTGACCAAAACAATGTATTTCATAAATATATCTTACAATCATAAACCCAGTCAATTTTCATCTCATGCATCAGGAGTTGAACAAGTGTCCTAAAATGCTTCTAATTTTTCTTCTTTTTGCATTAGGACATGATTTAAATGACTTTGAATATATGTGCCACGCATTAGGCTACAAGGCCCGCTTAGCAGCGCTATAAATTCATGTCAATTGGTGCCCTAAAAACCGGCACCAAATTTAAATATTCGCCTTCCATCAAAGCTGGTTGCTATCTGACATAATGCTCGTGTGCAACCAACCGGCTGCAACATAATGGAAACTCACCCATGCAGCTAGCAAGTAGTACCGCTCGTACACGCCCCGAATTCAAATATGATTGCCTGGTTGTACACGCGCTCTGGGCAATCCTCTCGTGGTAATTGATAACAATAGGTTTACCAGACCGAATTAATAGCGCTCCTAAGCGGGCAATTTATGTCATGGGTAGTGAAATAATCGTGAATGAAGAGTTCATAAGAAACATGTAGTAAGACGTTGAGAGGAAATTTGAATGAGCTACTACCAACTCATTTTGTTATTGAGTAAAAATAAAATCAGATTTGTATTGATCTATAAACTTTTCATCATGCCCGAACCATGCAATGATCGATCGTAATGTTGACCTGATGGCAAATCTGAATCGGACTGCGACAACTTGGTGGTGCGGAAATGTCCAAATCTCGTTCTTCTTTCCACCTGTGTACGTCGTGTCCTACTGACCAGTGAGGAGTAACGGATTCTATCGAGAGAAGCGGGTACAAACTCGCTGTCCGCGATTCCACCTGCGGTAGATAGAAAATGATATATATTGGTAACACGCGAGTCTTGAATTGAGTTAAACTGCATATCATGAAACAGGTGTGTGGGCGTCTTTCTGATAGTCTTTACGAGTTGATACTGATGCATCTATTATCCAGAGTTAAATATGTGCATCTGTGAGATATATTCTAAATTTTCACGAAGTTATATAAAATTGCCATAAATGTATATGTACTACATAATACGCATTCCTTGAGATTGTAAAACTGGAACATGATTGAATGATCATCTTCTCTCCAAGTCATCGCAAATGTGTATTTTAATACATTCTCTGCCTGTAAGAGCGTACCATTTGGTGATTCATGGGTCCTCAAATCAACTATACTTAAAAACCATGTGATACATTACCATACCATTATACTATAGGCCAAGCAAATTTTAAAAATTCCTAATACTTTTGGTTCGGTCGTAAAAAATCATCGAATTTTCAGACCAAAAATCCCAGTAAAACAATTATTACGTTCCCCATAAAGTATAAATACAGATAAACATGTATGCGCGCCAAGCATCCTAACGAAAGGAACACATATTCCCATTAAATCCCATTAAATAAACAAGTTCATATAAAAGCACTCAAAGCCCGGACTCAAAGCCTTTAACAAATTCAAAAAGTAAAAATTGTTGGGATCTCGTTGATGAATTTTACCATCTTGAGCCATTTTCACACCCCTAATTCCGTGCGCCATCTTCAAAACACCTTGGAAATTATATCTAGTTCCAAAGATGGTTTACCATGAGTAAAAAATGAACAGACCAGCTTGGGATCCCTAAGATTGTTTAAAATGATTTGTCAAAAATGTGCTTACACCGCCCCACCCCATGGTACACTCTTACAGGCAGGGACTGTTGAGCAATCCGGAACGACGTAAACATTTATATATAAGACCATAAGAGCAGATTTAAATCTACTTTGGAGCACAAAGTGTTTGTCAAACAGCTGCATCACTCCAAGAAAAGTGATCAAAATTATGTCCAATATTGATATAGCAGTAATCTACTACTAGTACTACTAACCTTCAGATGAAGCTGCTAGTCTCTCCCTCAGTCGTTCAGCAGTATGACCGCTGGCGTGAGATGCTGTCGGTGATCCTGGTATAGACTCTTCATCACGGATCAGCGACATGATATCGGGTTCCGATCTACTCCTCCCACTGTACCCGAGACTGTACATGCTGTAACGAGAGGTCGATATCCTCTCTGCTTCATTGAATGTGAACCCAGTTAGCTTGACATTACATGGTTTCGGAGGTATAATCTCAGAAAGCTCCAACTCATTGCGAAGCTTTTTGCTGTCTATCTGAGCCATTGGTTTTCGTCGATCAAACGGTTGTTCTTTGTCAAAAGATACAGAGAATGGATGTGTAGAGTCAGAGTACAACAGGTCGTATGTGCAGCAGACGCTTACGGCGTCGTCTTCCGACAATGAATCTTCGGACAAAGGAGATTGTCGTCCTGCTTCATCGGACCAGTAGAAGTGTGCGTCATCAGAAGAAGTAGTGGTGAGGTCTAGTACGGCATTCCAAGGTTCTGAGTCGGTATCAGAATCCACAGTGTCCTGTTCATAATCAGACCCAGTGTGGCTCTTTTCCGAAGAGAAGAAGTTATCAACTGCATCGTAGGAATCAAAGATTTCCGCCAAGTCATGCACGGTCCAATCAAATCTGTCCGGTAAGTTAGAATGCAACGATGACGACGTTGTGAAATCCAGGTTGCCATGTTCGTCTAGCAAGTCTGATAAACGCGTGATCATTCCCCTTGGTATGGGTAGTTTGGCCATTTCTTCTTCAGTAATTCTTGGAGAAACTGGCGAGATCGATCTCTGTGGTGAGAGACTGACGCCAGGACGTGGTGATCCCTTACTATCGTGAGGAACATTGAATGATGCAGTTTTGTGCTTGAACATGTTGAACCATTGATGTGGATCGGCGCCGCGTGGTTCAGACACACATCTCCGTGGATCGTCTGTTATTTTGATGACTGACTGGCTGTTGTAAGAATCAAAGGTACTTCTACTTCTGATATCCACATCTGGTGTTGCATGATGGTAATCAAGACTGCGATGTGTACGACTTCTATCATTAAACAGAAGGGTAATGTTGGTTTCATTGTTCCGAGAATGATATGGACTTGTTGTCCGTCGACGAGGCGGGAAATCACGACGGTTCAAAAGCATGTTGACGAGTTTAACAGGATCATCGGTGATAATTACCTGAGATAGCTTCAAATCTCTACGTACGTGCTCCAACTCATCTACGTTGTCTTCAGAGAGGGAAGATATCGTAGAAAGTATCGGAGATAGACTGGCGAAAGCTTTAGGTCGGCTGTAAGTCATGGATGTCGTCGTGTTTGGAGTTGAGTTGGTTATGATAGCTGTTGTATATTTGCTACCCGATGACGTGGTTTGTAGTACAATAACCTGCGTTTGTGGTGGCAGTATATTGGCGGTCTCCCTTGTAGTAGACTCAAACACACTAGATGATTGGTAGGCAACAAGACTTGTTGGGGTCGAGGCTGACGTCGGGTAAGGTGCACCTATATTGCTTCGGCTTAATCGCGCAGTAAATGATTGAGTCTCATCGACAGGTGGATCATCATACCGTGTGTATGTATATGTGAATGAGCGCGAAGGATCGGGACTTGTTGCTTCTTTTGATGCAGAACGAAGACTGTAGTCAAGTTTTGAAAATAGATTCTGTGTAGTAGGACTCAATGATCTGGGCTCGGGTGATGAATTAACTTCAACAATATCAGTCTCAGGTGGATCCTCTTTGGATTGTATGCTTTGGAATGTAAAGTCAGTTGCTATGGGTTTAATCTCTTCTTCCACCACAATAGGGGTCTGGTCCAAAGTTGTACTGAACAAATTCGATGACGTCTTTGTTGCTAATCGTAGTGTAACAGGTCGGTTTGAAATCAAGGTATCTAGACCTGGCGGAGTGTAATCAGCTTCGGGATGGTGTACGGGTGACGTGGAATGATCACGTGTGTGACGGAAGGACAGCGGAGAATTGGATTCCTCGCGCGTGATAGGGCTAAATTGAAGCTGTCGATGTTCTACCTCCGTGTTAAACTCATGTTGCATACAACTGTCTGTCTGCCTCGATGATGTCGTCTGCGTTGGCCAATCTCTTCCAGGAAGTGGTGAGATACTTGTGTGTTGGTTGATCATCATCGGTTGCACTTGCAGAGTTCGATCTGTGCAATGTAAAGATTCATATTGCGTGAACGATGCTTTCTGGCGTACAGAAACTTGCGTGGTTTCGTTGCGTTGGTCTACCTCTGTTTGGATACTGATTTGATTGGATGGTGGAGCACCGGGAAGTGTCTGTACCTCTGTCGCTGCTGGTTCAGATTGGAATTGAACAGTTTTGTCGTGCATAGGCATTGATGCTTGTACCGACATGGCCTTGCATACGATATGTCTTGGAGTAGTACCACGATCCAATGTGCATGGTTGTATTTGAGTCATAGCGTTATTGGCCAAAGGTTTCTCTGCATGTGTTCCGCGTGAGATGGTATCAACACTTGTTTGTGTTGGCTTACTTAAAACCACGTCTTTCTTTGGCGAAGTTCCTTGATCAAAGCAGATAGGTTTAGGTGGTATCTGCTCACGTAATTCTTTTTCCACCTTATATCGGATAAGTGGTTCTAACTCCGAGCGGATCATTGGCTCAAGATTTCTCCTGACTTTGAATTCGATATCTTTCTTGTGTCTATCTTCCATTTCAAACCTGATACGGGATTCAAATTCCACGGTAAGTTCTTCCCGTACATCTTCACGGATGCTCGCCGTCAGATCATAGAGAACATCATCGACTATTTCTCTTTTAACAACATCTCTAACATCCTGTTCAATCTCCCTCCTTACGACATCTTTGACCTCGACTCTAAGTTCGTCTCGGATCTCGTGTATGACTTCTTTGCGTAGTTCACCGCGCATTTCGGCTTTCACTTCATCTCGCGAGATAATAGTCTCAACATTTCCATAAGATAGTGGAGTTGTCATGGAGGCATGCACCTGAGCCATCATAACGGGTTCAACTGACTGCTCTGCGACAACAAGTATGTCTTCGTAATCGTGCTGAATACCTATGTCAATCTTGTACATAAACAAGGGTGATGTACTGCGAGCATTCGTCGCCACTTGAGATTGTGTAGTGCTATCATAACTCCGTGGAGACTGCGTGTATGTTCCTCTTTCTAAGGTACTTGGCTTCACCTGTGTGGACTTTGGTCGACTATCAACGCTGATCTCTGTACCTTTGTGGAGCGCGATTGGTTGTACCTGGGATGATGTATCACGTACTGAGCTTTCATATTGTGTACCGATGTCATCTGTTAGAGATTCACATGCACCTAGTGAAGCTTTAATCGCGGGTGCAGACATAAGTGTTATAACTTCAGCTTTGCATATCGGTTCTTCTTCTTCAGCGATGAATGACTCCATCATCTCATCATCCTCTATTGATTCAGTTTGAGTAGCTAAAGTTATACATTTCCGTATGAAAATAGGTGAGCTTGCTTGTTCCCTGACGACGGGCTCTACTTGGACAGATGTGTCTTCACTCTCCAAGCGCTCGTATTGTGAAGGCATATCAACCTGTTGTATTATTTCACCTTGGGATCCTGCATTCTTCTGTAACGGCGTAACTTGTATCTTGATTTCCATTGTTTCAGGTTTCGAATTGAAACCCTGGTCATGCATTTCTGGTTTGGCAGTGACTGACACATTCATGGATTTGATATTAGGGGTCATCTGTACACCTGCTTCTGACTGTGGAACCCTTGTCTGTGTCATATTATCTGAAGAAAGAACGTGAGTTGAAGTGCCTATATCAGTCATGTCCGCAGATTCCTGGTGGATCACACGACGAGGCTTTTGCATAGGAGCGTTACACTGCACACCAATACTCTGTCTTTCAGCTGGTCTTGTACTTGTAGATTGGTTAAATCGCAGCGGTTCAATCTGTAGCGAAGTGTCCATTGTCTGATAAATGGGCTCATGCTGAACAGAAATATCTTTCATTGGCGGCTTCATGTCATCCATTTGGACTTGGATTTCGGAGGCCACTTGTGTCACTGTATCAGTAGCTGTTGTCTGCTCTATTGTCAAAGGTTGGAACTGGGAGCCAAAATCAACTTTCCAAGACGGTGTAGTTTCAGTACATTGGTCTTCCATGTGTGGATCATTTCTATCAACTTGAATACTGGCATCCATTACGTAGATTTCCCGTGGGGCACTTTCCGTCGTAACAGATTGAAACTGGGGGATAATAGGATCCTCTATCAAGACATTTTCTTCAAGTGGTGTCATCGTTTGTATTCCTAAGTCTCTGTATGACAGGGTTGGTGTATCTATCGTTTGAATGCAAGAATCTATACCCATATTTCTTTCAGTTTCGGTCATCTGGCTTCGCGTCATTTTCGGGGACGTTTGCGTTTCACCTAATTTAACGGTTACTTCATGCTGTGACGAAACATTACTGGTTGCCCACGTGACTTGTACCGCTGTTTCGTTTGATGGCACAAGTATTGGGCTGTTTGCACGATGTACCATTTGTTCCTGAATGGGACTCGATGCTCGGTTGGTAACCTTCATTTGAATAGGACTTGAAGACCGATGGGTTACCTGAGGATCAATAGGGCTTGCCGATCGGTCGACGTATGCTTTCCTATCTGTCTGAATATACGCACATGATTGCGGAGTGGGATACGTGCTTGAACTCTGCGTCATCTGTTCTATACCTTTAGTTTGTGAATGTCTTTCCATGATGTCTTTGTTCAGTTCTTTTGTCTGTGTCTGAGCAAGATGTGTAACGGCCGACACATGTACCCCACGGTCTTCTAGCGTCACTGTCCTCGTTTGGGCATGTATGGTTTTAACATCTATCCTTGTCTGCGCCTCAGAATCAATAGCGAAAGGTTTAAATGACAGTGGAGACATTTCTTCTGCTTGTACATCGACGTCGACGAGCTCAATTAGTTCATCATCGGAATACTCCGATTCTGAGACAAAGTGTCGTCCCGGTTCTGTTTGACTTATAGAGTCCATCAATTCGACATCTGTCTCATAGCAGCTATCATGCATGATAACAATAGGCTCTGTTTGAGTGTTTGTATCCACACCACTATCTGAATCATACAGATAGGAGTTACGAGGTGCATATTTAATGTCTTGCACTTGTTCTGGAATAATCTCCGGTATTTCCACAGTGACCTTCCCATCTGTTTGTGCCACACTGTCCCGCTGAATGGTCGAAACTTGGACCCAGTTGTCAAGAACATCTTGCTCATATTGTGTGTATCTGTTCAAAACATCTAGTTTTGTTTGAGTTGAGGCCATCAGACCAGCAATGGCATCCGTAACCGTTCCACGTGTGTCTGAAACAGGACTCGCCTGTGTCTGTTTCCATTCTTTAGGTAATTCTCTTTCAGGATTGGTACCGGTGTTTATCATATATTTCATTGGTATCAATTCACCACTGTATGAACTGGTTTGGGAGTCCTGGTGGAGTTTCATTGTGCTGCGAGTTTCTGTATCCTGATGTCGTATTTCAGGTTGAACCTGAATATTGACGGTGCGTTGATTATACTCATATTGTGACATGGTATCCATTGTGGGTATTATGCACTGAGTGAATTTATCTTCAAAAAGGACGCTTAGATTAATAGGTGCCTGAACTGGTTCGGCTACTTGAGGTATGATAACTTCCTGGATCGGTTCTGGTTCTGGAATACCTATCATATCGATCGGAGCTTTAGATGTTATTTCAATATGCGACAATGTCAGCACGCTTCTTCGAGCAGGTGATGTGTCAGCGTTACGCATTTCTGGTTTTACTTGGTTGGCAAAGTCGACGTACTCGGGTTTAACTTGTACGCCAAATTCGGTATCGGGGGATTTAGCCTGATGTGTAAAATCTGAACATCCAGGCTTCACTTGAATTCCAAAATCTTTCTCCTCAGATTTGGACTGACTAGAAACATCTGCTGACTGGGGTTTTACTTGTATTCCAAACTCAGTGTCTGAACATCTCATTTGGTTACCAAAGTCCATACAAGTTGGCTTGACTTGAATACCAGAGTCAATTTCCACTGCTTTTTTCTGGCTCACCTGGTTGGCGGCATCTGAACATTGTGGTTTCACCTGTGCCCCATAATCAATTGCTGAAGAAGTATCGACCTGAGAGTGCTGGTTTATCAACACATTTGGCAAGGTACCTGTTCCCATGTTCTGCATGTGATGTTCTGATCCAAAAGACGTCATTTGGGTTTCCACTTCTTGTTTGGTAATGACTTCTTCCTCCACTTCTTGCCTCGAATCATCTTGGGTGTCAGAGCCAAGAGTATCATAACCCTTCCGACCCAATAAAGTTATAATGCCCAATTGCTTTGCCGGTTTAGGTTCTTCTGCTTTCTTTGCTGCTTTCTTCTCTTTCTTGAGACGTCTTTCAATTGTGTCTTCAGCATTCTTGACTACTGTTGACCACGGGAACATGGGACTGGTGGATTTTTGTTTGAGCGACGGTTTTTTAGTAGGTTTTATTGTCGTCTTTGGTGATTTATTTGCTAATATCTTGAACATTCCAAGCGACTTCGTTGTTGGCTCTTCTTGCGGCATTGCCAATTGACATTGAAGATCTCGTATAATCTGAGTGTATTCATTGGCAACTGACTCTCGTATATCCGTTATAAGGTCCATCCATGGTGTAGCTGCCTGTGTTGCAATCTCAGATGTATCAGGTTTGTCCATCAGATCTTTCTTTGTCTCCTTCAATTTAAACACAGCAACAGTAGGTGTAGTCTTGTATTCAGGCTCGGTCATGCTTTCCTCAAGGTCCGTTATCTTCCTACGATATTCGCTTTCTAGTATTCCACGAACATCACTGACGACCCCTGACCATGATCTGTCAGGCTGAGTGTCTTGATCAGCCATTTGCGGAGTTTCAGATTGAGTGGACGATGTGACTGATTTTGCTACAGGCTTCTTAGGAGGACTCAACTTAAAAACTGCAAGGTTAGGTGAAGGCCTTTCTCCGTCGGGATTGTCGTTAGATTCTTCAAGGGATAGCTTGGATTCCAGTTCATTTATAGTATGTCTGTATTCATTTTCAAGAATACGTTTCATGTCATTAAGAATAGCATCCCAGGAACGATCCGCTTGAGTGGTATGTTCCTCTGTTTCGACATGTACACTTTGGGTACCACTGTCATATTTAACCTTTGGTTTATCCTTTGATCCTTTGATCTTGAACATGGCAATGTTGTGTGCCGCCTTAGCTTCCGGTTCCGGTTCAGTCATTCTGTTCTCAAGTTCTGTTATCGTTCTACGATATTCGTTTTCTAATATCTCCCGAACGTCAGTAACCACCCTTGACCACGATCTATCTGGTTGCGTATCTTGATCGGCCATTTGCGGCGTTTCAGATTGAGTAGAAGATGTGACTGATTTTGCTACGGGTTTCTTAGGTGTACTCAACTTGAAAACTGCAAGGTTATGTGAAGGCCTCTCCACGCCAGTTTCATCGGTAGGTTCAGACTGAGTCGAAGATGTGACTGATTTTGCTACGGGTTTCTTAGGTGTACTCAACTTGAAAACTGCAAGGTTAGGTGAAGGTCTCTCCACGCCAGTTTCATCGGTAGGTTTAATTGCCAACCTGGATTCCAGTTCATTTATGGTTCGTCTATACTCATTTTCAAGAATCCGTTTCATGTCTTTAAGAATAGCGTCCCATGATCGATCTGGTTGAGTTGTTTGTTCTTCTGTGTGAACCTGATTGCTTTGAGTGAAACTATTGGCCTTTGGGCGATGTTTTCTACCCTTTAATTTGACCACACTCATAACCTTTGGATTACTTTTGGTATGTGTTGTATCTATCTGTTCTCCCACGACCTTTTGATGGTATTCATCAACGGCATCATTTCGGATCTTTCGTACCAAATCTCCCCATGACATTTGTACCTGACTGGAGCGACTCTTTGTAACAGCTACATCAGGATTCAAGTTCTTCACATTATCTTGTTTTATCTTGATAATCGCCTGTGCAGGTTGATGCTGTTGTCGGCGCAGTGTTTCTCTCATCTCATCTTCAAATTCGCTCATCATTTGTCTCCAAGAGAAGTCAGGTTGTGATCCTTTATCCTGCATATTCTTGCGAGATACCGGTGTTGAAAGCTTAATCACCCCTACATTATTTGTGCGTTGTTCCGCAGATTGCTCAGGGGTTGGTGTTCTCGGCCACTTGTTAGGTGTTGGCGTCGTGTGGTATTTCTCATCGACAACATCTTCTATATCTTGCATGATCTCAAACCAAGTCTTCTCCGGTTGTGTTCCGGCATCTTTAACGAGACCCTCTGGACGCTTAAGTTTGATTTTACCAACATCTTTTGGATGTCGCTTAGAAGACTTCTTCGACACATCCTCTTCCACAAATTCTTGTAACTTGTGAATCAATTTTGTCCATGGGACGTGAGGTTCCGTTGATGCATTTTTCATCTTTAACTTTCGTTTTGATTTTGGAGTAATTATTTTGACCAAACCAACAGTCCTCTCTGGACTCCTATGTTTCTTACGGGAGGCCGTCGTTTCCTGAGATCGTTTTGATTTTAGTCTAGGACTAGTTGGCGGGCTTATAAGTTTAAGTATACCGATGGTATGCACTTCGTCCGTGTCATTGTCATTCATCTTGGCCATATCCTGGTGATGCACCAGAGAGGTAGTACTAGTGTAGCCTTGATCACTTTCCAATGTCCCACCATTGTCAGTTAAATCTTCTGTTGAGAGCAATCGAATCACACCAATAGTGGGTAGTTGGCTGAGTTCCTCCCTCTGCGGTCTGCCACGTGCTGGTGCAGACTTCGACCGTCTTATGCGTCTTTCACCACTGCCTCTCTTGGACGATCTGCTTGTCTCTCGGATCATCAAGTGCTGTGTTTCTAATTCGTCATCTGTGGTGGGCACAATGGTATAAGGATCTAGTGGTAGTGATTCAGAAGAACCGTGAGTGGTGGTGTTTTGATCCTGAAATCGTACATGCTTCTTGGACATAGTGGAAGACATGGTGCCCGTGTCGTAGGTGTCCAATAGTCGGATTATACCTGTGATAAAATAATCAAACATATTAAACGTTTCAACCGGGTGATAGCAAAATGTATAGACCAGATTATCATTTGAGCTTGAAAAAATGACTGACATTGAACTTATATAAGTTACCTCTCAATGGCCTAATCAAGTTATACATTATGTCCGGGTTAAGTCATTATTACCTATACTTTCTCTGCCCTTCTCTAAGTGATACTATCTGATCATTTTAACACATACAATTTTGTGCCTGTCTTTGCTCTTATCATTGATGCAAGACATGACGTCGAAGTTGCACTCATTCACAATTGTGTCACAACACTAAACATGTTAAATGTGTGTTTGAATCATCAACTGTACAACTACAAAATAGTTTTACATTTTTCTCAGTGCATTAGTGTTTTTGTACATTAGACCAAACCTAACCTTATTGTATTTTTGGCGCACTTTTTTCTGCCCTTTCGGAGCTATTTGTTCCTTCTTTTTTTTCAGAAAAATAAAAAATTGAACAACAAAACCCCCAAAATTGGGTTCATCGCGTAGGATTATGCGGCAAAAGTGACTCCACATACTTAAGCGCGTGGGGTATGTGAGACTTATCTTCTTTTCTCGGCCTAAAAGAAAGAAAACGTAAAGTCTTTCAACATTTGAATACAACTCACCAATCGTTTCTGGCATCTTCGTCCGTCGCTTCCTTTGTCTCTCGGTCGTTTCCATTTCCACTAAAAACTCGTCGTCACTGGAAAATGTCGCAGCATTTTTCATCATCCCATGTCCAGCTTGTGCTGCACTGTCTACAGTGTCAGTTAGTGCACCACGACAACGTTTGCATATCGTGTCGTTGGAAGAGATTGGATAAAGCGCCATAAGATCATCTTCTTCGGTGCTTCCCGGAGCAGGTGCAAGTCGAAAATGTTGATTATGATAATTGGCTTCGTCAAGCACATCAGGTCTTACCAATCTCATTTGACCAATCATAGGGGCTTCGCTGTTACGCATTGGTTCGAGACTCGGTATTTCCATGGAATCAGGTCGTGTGGTATCAGGACTTGAGGTAACGGGTTTTGAGGCATCAGATCGAACAAGTTTGATGAAGCCAACGACTCTTTCTGGACTAACTGGTTGCGGTGACGAAGACTCATCATGTTGGTGTATCTGGTCATGCTGCCGTGCTGTTGGTGCGGCAGCAGCTCTCATGGCCAGAAACTTGGCTCGACGAAGTCCTGTGCTATATCGGAATCTTTCACCAAAGTCAGGCATTTGTGCTTGATCAGGAGGAGCATCTCGTTCTAACGCTATCTGACCCATTTTAGCTTTAAATGTTGCCCTGCTGAATGAACCGTTCCACTCGCCATGTTTGTCACTCAGTTTTATTTGTTCCGCGTCACTACTGTCGCCATAATCGTACAAATCTTCATCGCTGCTTGTATCTGGTCGTACTGGCGGTGTTGATTTACGAAGGATAAAGTTGCCAGATGAATCTAAACTTCTGGCATCTTTCTCTGCGTATTCCATAGCATCAGAAGTACTGACACTTGGAGCTCCAATAAGAAAGTTATCATCAATAGAGATCCTTGTAGCTGGATCTTCAAAATCATCCCATTCCATATCGATCACGGTATTGTCGTGTGCAACTAACCTTCCGTTGAGCTTACGTTGTGGCTCATCTTCATCAAAATACGCCTCTGCAGGAACTTCTCGGGTCACCTTGCCACTGACACCAGTGATGTATCGGTATGTGGAGACGTCGCCATTTTCACTATCGGTTAATGATATAGAGTCAGGTGTTTGAAAACCGTGGTTGTGAATTCCGAACTTTGCCGAGGAGAAATTTACTGATCCGACACCATCTTTTGGTGCTTTTAAAATTGGATATTCATCGTCGTCAAGATCTATGCTAACCATCGATGCATCATCATGGTCGTTATTGCCGCGTTTATTGAGAATGTGGTCAACTCTGTTGTCCCAACCGTTATTATAGCTATAAATAGTCGGAAACTCTGGGACGTAATTATCCGTTGCAGCCGTTAAGACGACCCCGTGGCTTCTGGTCTTTCCCGCCGTTTTCGGCGACAAAGATGTGCGGTATAGACCTGGAGAAAATAACACCTTATCCTGCTGCTCCGCCGGTTTTGGAGGCTCGCTTAGAGTTATGTTATACACTTCCGTTTTCTTTGGCGTCTCTCGCGGTGGCGCACCTCTATATCTCCAGCTTCCTGCAGGATAGTGTTTAGGCGGATTCAGGGTTTCCATACTGATGTCACTATTGGAAGACGTCAGTGATGGATAGTGTTTCTTATAGCAATGTCTGTAGAATAAATAAATTGCCAGTTCTACAAGCAGCGTTCCGATTAGCACAGCGATGCAAGCACCAACAAGTGCCCCAACGGATACGGTTCCAGAACATGTGTCCGGACATGGCGCTGTGGCTTGTGGGGCTGCAGGAGTTGGCGCGAGAATCGCGAGAATGAAGACTAAGATCCCAAGAGATACGCTTCCTGTTGAGGCCATCTTGAATGTACTCCCTGATTAGTGTAGAGTTACACTAGATCCATCGATGGGTTGATGATGTGACTTTTATTTTATCATCTGAAACGAATAAAAGAACAAGATATATCTATTAGTCATACGATCATGATGATTGTTGGTGATTGAACGACAACATTTGTAGTTATCTCCATTATAGGCCTGACTACTAGTATCTTCTGAGAAGAGTAAGAGTAAAATAAAATGTGATTTCGGTGAGAAATTTTCGCATAAATATTAGGGCTGCGTAATCCCAGGAAAACCACAATATTAGATAGCTTGTTATGGTTTTATCTAGTAGCCTACTGCTAAAATTTGTTTCATTAAACTAATAAAACATATCGATACATACATGTACTAAAGAGGTGTGCAATGACAATATCCAAGAGGGGATATTCAAAAGACAGAAGGAATAACACATTAAAATAGGCATAAGAACATCGTTTGCTTCTATAGTAATTTCTGAGTTGTGGGCATAAAATAAGGCTCATCTACAATCAAATAATCAAAATTACTTTTTGCCATTGATGTTGATATATTTATCTAAATTTCTATTCCTATTTTTTCAAGATGCTGATTTGGTTCAATGTCATGTATACACATGGAAAAAAGTATCGCACCACTGCTTTTTTGTTGAAAAGTGCAAATGTGGCCACGAATTTTGCCACCATGGTGTGATATTAAGGATCATTTGTTTGCGTAAGCTGTCCAACAAAATGTTGTGCAACAAAAGGGCCACATATGTTTTTTCAAGGCCAAGGGGAAAATGCATGATTTTGTCCAAAAACATTCATGAAACAAGTTTGGGTATAACGCGATATTGAATAGACTTTAAAAACTTAAAATAGTCATTATATTAGTCACCGTTGATTTTGTTCTTGTTTATTTGACCTAGGTCAACACCTTCGCGATATTGCTTTTGTCATTTGAACTTCTTTAAAATTTGACCTATTTTGACCTTAGACCCCATAACCGTTGGGCGTTCGAAAAAGGGAGGTTTTTTTGTTTAATTTGACCCCAGATGACCTTTGACCTTGGAATACTTAATTGTGTTACCAAAGATTACAACTTTAGAGATGAATCATCGGGCCTCTCAATATCGCGTTATACCCAAACTTTTTCCATGCATGTTTTGGACAAAAACATGCATTTTCCCCTTGGCCTTGAAAAAACATTACATCGATTACGTCACAAACTAAAATGTGGCCCTTTTATTGCACAACATTTTGTTGGACAGCTTACGCAAACAAATGATGCTTAATATCACACCATGGTGGCAAAATTCGAGGCCACATTTGCACTTTTCAAAAAAAAAAAGCAGTGGTGCGATACTTTTTTTCCATGTGTATAATATATACCAATTTGAACATTTGGTCTCAGGAAACTGCTACAATATGTAGTCCGAGATGTAACAAGATGCCATTGTATTCACAAAATATGTGAGTGATTTGTAATGCGTTGTTACAGACTATCATAAGCTTAAGCACCATGACAAATCACTATCGCGCATTATGGTCAATATTGATACGGATCTTTAATAGCATATTGAAGATTGAGGACCGTAACAAATCACCACAAGAGCCTATTGCGAAAAGCTCGTAAAGAAGTTGTGAATCTACGATAAACCGATGTCATGGATGTAGAGCAGTATTTCTTTACAACATGTTCAGTCATGAGAATACATGGGTATAATCTCAGACTTTATGAATATCATTTGTTGTGGTTTTTCTGTCGAATTACGTTCTTTCTGTTGTTACTAGGCAAAACATGTCATTATATGACATCGTGGGCGTTTGGATTCCGAATATGAATTTAGTTGACAAAAGACTCATGTACTTTTTGGAGGTAAAATGAGTTTAGACGACTATCTACTATTGACTATGTGTACTCCACCAAACGTTCGATGCATAACTGTGGTGAGTTCATGTATCACATGATCACAATCCAGTATTCGGCTACAACCAAGCTCATCTAGTGTCAGTGTCACACCAAGTTTACCCATAGATCTTCAATAGAGGGGGATTAAATAGAGGGATGATACTCTCTATTGAAATGTTGTGTGTACCTGACTATGTCTATTTCGGGCCACACCTGTACAACTAGCAAGTCCGAAAATGATATAGTTTACCCCAGTTCAGTGAGCAGCCATACCACGTTTACCCAACTTGTCAGGTTTAATAGTTTAGCCAAATCCACTGTCCAGCTACACTGAGCTTAACCCCACTTTATATAGTGTCCATCCCGCACCAAGTTTAAACTTACCATATACAAAACAGAATTTTCGGAAACCTTTTCCCAACTTTCAGGGTCTATCTCAAGGATTTGGACCAATACTAGGCATGTTTGTACTTATTTCAATGCATTACATTTTGTGAAATGTTTGAATGTTGTCTGCAGCGGCCTGCCGCGTGGAAAGTTGACCCCAAAACTGGGTGTCCGGTCACGGGAAAATGACCCCAATCCACTGTGTCCAGCCAAACCTGAAGTTAACCAAAATCAAGTTTCAAGCACACCAAATCAACCCCACATATATCCAGGCACCAGGTTTAAATTTAGTGGCCGGACACACCAAGCGTATAACCTTAATCTAGTTCAGCCACACCAGTTCCCAGACTTGGGTCCAGCCACACCACAACTTTACCCCTATCTATTTAGTGTTCCTACCAACCAAGTTGACCCAATCCAGTGTTTTGAAAATTACTGTGACGTGAGACCAAACTTATTCGTAATCCCAACATATTGGATGTTTGATCTGTTGCCGGCAGTGCGTCCACTCCCGCCCGTTCGAAAGCAGACTGGTAAACCATCAGCCACATAGTCTTCTTAAACATGTTAAATTGAAACAGATTTGATGGCTACGTCGGCATAATATGAGTAACAGTATATTCAACATTTCCGTAATATTGTTCACTGTAAAGAGATGTATTGCACTGCCTTATGATTGATTAATTCTTCTAATTTGGTCCAAATGGTTAATTTGATTTTAGTATTTTATAAATTCAAATTGATTAAAGCTTGAGTGTTGTCTCGCTGCCAATGTTTTGCAATTTAATATCATCTTCTGTTTGTTACAAGGTGCATGGAATCTGTAAGTTATTGATGACAAACTACTGCTGGTGTCAACAGAACTCATGACAGAACTGGTCATGCTGTAGGCTTAGATTGAAACCTAATATGCGCGACAGATTAATAAGTTTCACAAGACTGAACATTCGATTCCTTCATTTGGAATTAATGCGGACGTGATATTATGTCAGCGGCTGATTTGGTAAATGATACAATACTAAGAATCCCAATGATCAATCAACTTCAAATTCCGAAATATAAATACAGTAAAATGGAGTGAAATAATTGTGCTTAACTGCTTAGGGTGCCCCGGAATACGGCAAATCGTTTTGGAGGCTCTGGAGGTTTCTATAATATGCATTCTTGAAATCTTAGAAATAGAACAGCATTTTTAAACTCGAGAAGTAATAAACAGGATCGGAAAATCGTTTTTCGTTTCTTAATTACGCGTGAAGGAGCCTACATGTTAAAATCTGCGAAGTGTTAAGGCCCTGTCACACCATGGCGTATCGCCTGAACGTATGCCGACGTATACAAAAAGTAGCTCGAAAATTGTCAGAGTCCAAGAACGTCAAACTTCCCAACGAATTGCATATGGGCCTGTCAAACCATAGCGTATCGCCTGAACGTTAACGACGCGGTATACACAAAATAACCAACATTTTCAGAGTCCAAGAACGTCCAACTTCCCAACGAATTGCAACATTTTGTTTTTTATCAATGCTAGATAGCTATTTTCAGCCGACGTACATCAACGTATACCAACTTACGAGTAACGTACCTCTAACGCATGTCAGCGTATGTCAACGTATGTCTAACGTACAGTGGCGTACCGACCGGGGGGGGGGGCAAGTTGCCCCCCCTGGCTCCAAATACCGGGACGCTAAATTCTCAAGACCGGGTCGCTAAATTTGCATAAGGAAAAAAAATAGGACCTAAAACACTGAGGAATTGGCATTATTTGTTAACCGTTGTGCTTTTTTGAGTCCAAAATTTTGAGACCGTGCGAAATTTTGTGACTGTGCGAAATTGTGTGACTGTGCGAAATTTTGTGTCTATGCGACATTTTTTGACCGTGCGAAATTTTGAACATGCTCAATCATTTTTCGCGGGCTCGACGTGTTCCAAATTGTCACAGCGTATAACAGCGTGCTCTTAAATCGTAAACGACGTATCCCCAACTTACCACTAACTTATATCAGCGTACACCAGCGTACACCAACGTACACCAACGTATTTTCGATAAAGTTTTCACATTCACGTTGACATACGTTCAGGCGATACGCCATGGTGTGCGAGAGCCTTAAGCACACGTTGAGTACGCCGAGAAATTTTAGAATGCTCAATATTTTTTTGCGGGCTCGACGTGTTCCAAATTTTCACAGCGTATCACAGCGTGCTCTTACTACGTGAACGACGTATCCCCAACTTACCCCTAACTTATAACAGCGTACACCAACGTATTTCAGATATTTTCGCATACGTTGGCATGCATACGGTTCAGGCGATACGCCATGGTGTGACAGGGCCTTAACACCAAAAGATAGGCATACATCACAGACTTGATTGATGTTCGATAAACTTTGATTTGTGAAATGGAACATAAATGGGTGTTAATATAATCTATATGTTGGTTTGCACAAATCATTATGGTTAAATTAGTCTTTATTCAAGACTTTCTAAGAAAAAATGTTATAAATGCGCTTTATTTGTGTTAACAGCCCAACACATTCAGAAACCCATTTCAATTTGATTCAGAACAATTACTTACGCTTAATCCCATATCAAGTAGTAATACACCTGTAATGTGATTGCCCTGAAGCCAAAATGCACAAGAAAAAATAAAGAAATTATAATGTGAAGTTTAGGATAGTGCATACTTCCATGCCAAACCAGATGACCTATTGCGACCTCTTGGTATGTTTGTGGTTCCGAAATTCACAAAAAGGGAAAGCATACAAAGACTGAGCATTAATAAATAGTAAAAGAACAGGTAAAGAACGCCAAGGTTTATATCAAATACGTGCAACAATGAAAATATTGCTAGGTTACCGGAGAGAGGCTTAATGAATTGGTAAATCTAACACATACCCTTTTCCCGATTGAGCGGGTAGGATGTGACCTAATTCAAATATTTAACACTTGAGAATGACATAATATTTTATTACACCAATTCGTCTATTTATCTGAAATGCCAACCCATATCTTCTAAAGTTTCCTATCAAATTGGCAACGATTTAACAAAAAGGGAAACCACTCTGACACACTATACATTGCAGCACGCCGTGAGCGTAGGAAACTTGAGCGTAAATGGAGAAAGTCTCGAACCTCTGATGATCATGACACATTCCTTGAGCAGCAAGCAAAGGTCAACAAACTGATTAAAGACAGTAAAACTGAGTATTTCAAAAATACTTTAGATAATGCAGATGCTAAGACTATGTACACTACTCTGAATTCGTTGCTTAATTCGTCAGTTCATAAATTACCTTCATGTAACTCTAATGCATCGCTTAGCAACAAATTTGCTCAATATTTTGACAAAAAGGTGTCTGACATCAGGGCTGAACTTGATAGTAAATGTGTCTTGAATCATAAAGATGATGGTGATCAATCTGATACTGTATGTGCAATATCCCATATCTCTTCATTATTTGATGATGATGATGATAGTAGTGTTTCAAATGTTCAATATACTGACAACTCAAACTGTTACCATGTTATGCAAGATTTTGATGCTGTGAGTGAGGAGGAGGTTAGAAAGATCATTTCAAAGCTGCCAAATAAAACAAGTCCCCTTGATCCGATCCCAACTTGGTTGTTGAAAAAGTGCATCGATACTCTCTTGCCTATTATTATGTCTGTTATTAACAATTCCCTCAGAGTCGGATCCTTTCCGTTAGTTCTACGTCAGGCTGTTATTAAGCCTTTGATCAAAAAGCCGTCTCTGAATCCTGATCTTCTTAAGAATTACCGGCCCGTATCGAACCTTCCGACTTTGGGGAAAATTATTGAATACCCAGCTATTTCGAGATTCAAGCAGCATTTCCAAAGTAATGGGCTCACAGAAACATATCAGTCTGCCTACAAATCATCTCATAGCACAGAAACGGCCCTTCTTAAGGTCAAAAATGACATGTTGGGTGAACTTGACAAAGGTAGAGTAATTATGCTTGTTCTTTTAGATCTCTCCGCTGCATTCGATACAATTGATCATGCTATTTTAGTTAAACGAATGCAGACGGAATTTGGAATTGCAGGTTCTGCCAAAAATTGGCTTGAAAGTTACCTTCAAGATCGTAGTAACAGGGTTAGTATCCTTGGTGAATATTCAGAAAACGTCCCGCTCAAGTACGGTGTTCCTCAGGGATCCGTCGCAGGTCCACCTATTTTTACAGCCTATGCTCAACCGGTGGCTTCTATCATCAGACGTTTCGGGGTACCGTATCATATCTACGCTGATGATACCCAACTATATATTAGTTTCGATTATAAGTCAAAGGTGGACATTGCTTCTGCTCAGCTTAGGCTTACTAAATGCATTGCAGAAATTCGATCATGGATGCATGCTAATAAGCTGAAGCTCAATGATTCAAAAACTGAGCTGTTCCTGATTTCGTCTCCTAGGCATGTTGAAGCAGTGTCTAACCTGGACATTAATTTGAAAATAGGTGGATCTGTGATCGCCCCTTCTTCTTGTATTACGAATCTTGGTATCGTATTTGATAGCAGTCTCAGTATGAAACAACATGTAAATAAGCTATGTCGTACTGTTAATTTCCATATACGTAATCTTTGGAGGATAAGACGATTTATTGATAGAACAACCTGTGCACATGCAGTAAGATCTTTGATCCTTTCTCGGCTCGACTATGGCAATTCTTTGCTTGGTGGCCTGTCAAAATCAGATATGCAACGTCTCCAACGGCTTCAAAACCGCGCTGCACGCCTTGTCTATCATGTTGATAGGCGCACTAGCGCTGCACCTTTGATTCGTGAGCTGCATTGGTTGCCGGTCCAGCAGAGAGTTGATTTTAAGATCTTATAGCATGTGTACAATTGTATACAAGGTTCATCCCCACAATATTTGCAAGATCTCATTTGTTTGTATACACCAGGGCATGCCGGTCTGAGGTCAACTCAAGATACAACCCGTCTTGTGACCCCTTCCACCAACAGAACCTATGGGGATAAATGTTTTTCTGTTTTTTTATGGAATATGTTACCTAGGTCTCTTCGTGAAGCAAACAGTGTGAAAAAGTTCAAGAAACTTCTTAAGACTCACCTTTTTCCTAAACATTAGTTCACTTCCTGGCCTACTGGGGTTTTTAAAATTATATATCAATTTGTCAATTCAAAACATTTTGTAACTGATTATTGTGTAAATTATGTAATACTTTTTATACAACTCTGGTGCTTTGCTGTAATGCATCTTTTATATCATATTTTTAAAGTTGTTGATGTTATTTTGTTGTTAATAATTGTATGCCATTTTTTTATGTCTGTTATTTGTACAGCGCATTGATCTTTTGGAAATGCGCTCTATAAGCACCGGTAAATAATACATATTTCTCTTTTTGTAAGTTATTTCGATCAATTTTTTTTCTTCATCAACGGTTTTGTTGGACGGAAAATCAAATAATTTAAATCCTTGAAATGGCTCATCATTTAATTGCTAAAAGAAATCCTCCTCATAATTTGAAAAGTGGAATCAAAGACCGAAGTTGAGGAATACAATGCGTCGCTATTCTTTCAAAACCTCGTATCTCCAACTTTCCTCGAAATTGATTTTTTGTGTTTATCATGATGTCAGAGACATTATGCAAATGATGGTAATGTTTTAATTTGCCACAGCCAATCAGAAGGCAGAAAAAAAAATTGTTTTTTCAGCACCTGTGTTTTAAAACCTCGTATGTATATGAGGTTTTGAAACACAGGTGCTGACCATGTGCTGAGGGGAAACTTCCAACATTCTTGATATTTCGCAGCAAATGTGTGGACTACAGGTGAGAGTTAATTGCAAATGGCTTGAATTGATATACGGACTGGTTAAATGACAGCGATGTCGTAATTATTCTTTCAAAACCTCGTATCTCCAACTTCTTTTTTTCATCCTTCTGTATTTTTTTGTGTGTGGAGATACGAGGTTTTGAAAGAATAGCGACGAATGTCTATATCTCTTTCATCGGCGTTTACTTAGAATATCTATATCTACCCCATGCGTGCTACACGCACCAAATGAGATTTTAATGCAGCAGTGTATTATAGTTTTGTACGGTTTGTCTTTCACAGAATGTCACCATGGTTATTTTATAGTATACAGTGTAGGAGTATTTTATTGATATGAACAAAGTTATAGTGTACACATTGACAATATGGTTTTCAATTGTTAAAATAAATGAAAGAGAAGTCGGTTGTGGTTATATTCAACAGCGGGTGGTTTAATAAGTAATACTTTTAATCCTGTTTTTACAGATCAGATGTAATTTCGACATGCCATCCGTAAAATACTTCTGAAATATGATCAAGTACAATATTGTACATATTACCTGTATTTAAACCTACTAGTCCGCAAGAGTGCGCAACAATGCAAGTTATTTCAATCGACTTCATTCTTATGGCGTCAGTAACATCAAAAGTCTAATTCATTATTACTTAAGATCTGAATGGCCGTCATGTCATGGTTACGGTAAGAAAAGTTTCCATTTTAAGCCAAAAATAGGCATATTTTTAACAATCAGTCCGAAAAGCCAAGGACAACAGTTATAATAATACGGTATTAGCGACTTTGATGAATAAGTAGCAAAGTCACAATGGCATGAATGGTGAAGGTGTTACTCGGATTTATTGCTGTGGGTTGAAATGTCTGTACTCCATTGATAGAGCCATGACGTGATGACGGGCCATCACTTTATCCGCTACTTTGGTTTCCCTAGCACGCTATTTAAACAGTTACCCAATTGTATAATGTACTCAAAGTGTTTTTTCAAGACATCGATCAAAGTGGCTCTGTTCTGAACTACAACACTCGTCACATTTTGGACCGATGTGCCCATACAGAGAAATAGCCAACTCTAACTTCACACCAGCTGAGGTGCAGACACTAATATTAACGTACGTGCATAACACCATAATAGAAAAAACACCAAGACTATTAAACTGGAGAAAAAAAGAACCATTCATCGGTAAAATGTTGATTGGTTTTGTGTGATATGTTAGTACTTTTACCTAATCCGTCAGATAATTTAATTAGCAATTTTTTGTTGTTGGGCCCACTGATAAAACGTATGAATGATATGATAAGGATACTGTTTTTTTTACTATGGTGAGAAACGAACGAAACAAATTGAAATGATAAGAATCCATAATTTTTCGATCTTTGCAACCCTTTTTTCGATCTTTGTACCTGAATAATTATTAAATGTACCATATAAACTAAACACGGAATATATTGCAATAATATACACAAGTGCGACTAGTGTGTGTTTCATATTGGACAACAATTGAAAGATGAACAATAGCACGATGTGACCTGCAAGACACGTTTTGGAACTTGATTGTATTCTACCACTGATTCTACCCAACAAAAACCCAATGCAATATTTACAGGGCTTGGGCGTGGGCGAATTACTGCCGTTTGGTTTACCCAGTATTGTTTACCATGAGAAAATTCACTTGATGGGTCCAACCAAAAGTGTCTACATACAATATATAGAAAGAAGTTTGATGACATCGCCTATTATTGTAATGAAAGAAATATCCAAAATTCGTGTCAATCATGTTAAAGTTTAAATTATTTAAATAATTTGACAAGTCTGCCATTACAAATTATGAAGAAATTAAGTATGCGTATGTGAAAAGTTTTCATTGCAACACTGTCGTAAATGAGTGATACAATTGTAATATCATCGTAAGCAAATAGTGCCAAGTTGCTTAAAGGTATATTATGTGATCTTTCCAGGGAACGCCCTCAACATCGAAAAAAAATAGAAAGCAGATTTTCTTGCAGATTTACATTTCTGATCATAAATCATGCATACATTCCAAGTTACAGGGCGATACGATTCTTAATTACTTCAAAATCATGGTTTTAGAGTGAAAATAAACTGTCCGAATCCTGACACTTTATATTTTTCACTCTAAATTCACTCTAAAACCATGATTTTGAGGTAATTAGGAATCGTATCGCTCTGTAACTTGGAATGTATGTATGATTTATGATCGGAAATGTAAATCTGCAAGAAAATCTACTTTCTAAAAAAAATAATGAATAGAGGGCGCCCTCTGGAAAAGATCACATAATATGCCTTTAAGCCATCTTTTTCATTTTAAACAATCATTTAAAGGTATATGTTCCGATTTTCAACTTGAAGTTTTCTATTCTACATGAAAGGTCATCCTTAAAAAAGTCGTGTTACAAAGTTTGAGTTGCATAGCTCTAATGGTTCTTATTTTAGACGCACAAGATGCTGTGAACTGTACCCATTGAGTAGTACACAAACTATATCGGTGGTTACCACCATTCGCGGTAATTCGACGTTATTTCATCGATTTCTCCGTAATTATACCGATTTAGGCCGTCAAATTTCAGTATGATGATGAGAAAAATACGAGCTTTCATATGATATGAAAATCTCCGTATGTTTGAAATAATTCTGTGTTACGAAAATGTGATCGGGTCATCTACCTTTAATCTATTTTAAAAAAATCGAGTATTGGAAGTTCTATTGGAAGTTTAAGAGTACTATAGGCCTACGTACGATAGTGCGTGTCTTCATAACTGCATTTTACCATGTTTTAAGCTTAATATTCTTCAGGATTATATCATTGGAACCGCAGTTATTTCTTAAAAGGAGCGTATTTCCCTATTAGTATTAGCCAAAAATGTCACGAACAATGATCTTACTCTCTTCTGAGCGACGACTTTAATTTCAAAATAAGATTATTTACAATTTTACGATTATTTACAGTGTATAGCAACTGAAAAATAATGTATATTTATACCAATTTGGTATGAATATAAATAATTTCGAATAATGCCGGTAGTTAGTTTCACTTTGTAGGAAAAAGTATACCAGATTGTATACGAAATTATTAGTTATTGATTCCAACATTTGATGGAAACGGAGATAATTTTCAAGGTTTTAGAAGAAAAAGAAGGGTTTAGAACCCCCCCCCCCCCCCCCCCTTAAAAAAAGTGGGGGTGGGGGAACAAGCGAACAAAAAACATCGGCTTCTGTCATTCTGACATCAAAATCTTCATTTTAAAACATACATGTAAATATGATTTTCATGAGTGGGCAGGTGGGTGAAGATCGGGTCAAACACCGTGCACAATTTATTAAATTGTTACCAAAATTGTCATAGGATTTACAAGGTTTTTGAAGTTACAATAAGTATTCTCACGAAAAGGGTAATTTGTGTCAATGGATTCGTACGGAATTTGACATGATTGTATATAATGTAATGCGATTGCAGTGTAAGTTGACATAACATGAGAGGGTCAATTAAACCATGGAAGAATAAACCAATCTGCTTTTAGCGGACCATACAAGTTAGATCCAAAGATAAGGGTTCACCCATGTATTTCCTTTAGGGTTCAATATGTTTGAAAGAAAATACCAGATTTAGTACAAATTCATGCCTGAGAAAGTCACCATAAATTATACGTTTCGCTCAATTCCATTTCATATCGTGTAATCTATTGGAATTATCCCAATACAACGTGTTGATATTTGACCTTGGGTTGAGTCTCAATATATTATTCCCGCTTTGAGTTTTCATCGGAAAAATATTTGTAATATGAAATGAATAAATGACACAAAAAACTGTTGTTGATAGCCTATCAGTATCACTATTTAAGTAGATTCTGCAATAATCTAAAATACGGTATATCGTAACCTGCTGTATTGTCAGGTGTAACATATTACCAAAACCTTTTAAACATTATTTAATGAATGTACTACATGTATATTCTCTAAGTTGAATTTATTCCGTTCGTGTACCTCTGTGCAGTGATGTCAGAGCGTATTGCCGTCATCGCTGCTACGCCATGCGTTAATATGTTGACATACAGGGTATCAAAAAAAAACCCGTGTAACGTGGTGTAACATTTTTATACATTGAAAGAATAAACGCTTGGCTTTTATATGCCGTTTATTTCATCTTATTTGGTTTTTAACTAAAGCTACCTAAAATCGACGTTGTGCTACTTTACAGTTTGCAATGAATAGAACTTAGTTTTACTCAGGAGATATAAATCTTCCACCTGTTCGAGAGGTCTTGCTAATAGCAAATGTTATGCAATTATCATTTTTTTGTATTGCGATTTAATAGGTTTAAATAATAGAATGCCGTGTCTGTGTAGCCAAACAGAACTGAATATTTTAAAAATTCAGACCGAATGCCTCCTCCCTCCCCCAATGTTTCAAGACGGATTGATGTCCATTGGAAGAACAAGTTAGTATCTGTTTGACGCTTATTCTCATGTAAAAGTGGCACAACATCGATTTTAGGTAACTTAAGTTAATTGATCATATCTCGGGATTGGCAAAACCAAATCAGATGAAATAAACGGCACCTGCAACAACATGGATTCTTTTTGCGCACGGACAAATACAAGCCTCACAATTCTTGCCAATTTTAAAATGATTAAAATATAGTTATTCATGGTTCCCTGACATTACTTCATAATCAATGAGCCTGGTAATGCACACGTTGTATGGCAGGCCCAATGTCCAGTAACTCGAGGTTTATCGATTGAAAATCCAAGTTTTCCTCGAAAAACCAAGTTTTTCAACGCGGAACGAAAAACTATTACACTTAGATAAACTTGGTTTTTCAATCGAGAAACCAAGTTTTTCAACGCGGAACGAAAATTATTGGACATTACACTTTGATAAACTTGGTTTTTCGAAACCAAGTTTATCAAAGTGTAATGTCTATGGCCCAATGTCCAGTAACTCGAAAAACCAAGTTTTTCGCCAAAAAACTTGGTTTTATCGTTTGAAAATCCAAGTTTTTCAAGTGAAAATCTAAGTTTTTCTCGAAAAACTTGGATTATCAATTGAAAACCAAGTTTTTCGACGCCTAATGTCCATTAATTCGAAAAACTTGGATTATCATTTTGAAAAACCAAGTTTTTCGATCGAAAAACTTGGTTTTTCAACGCGGAATGTAAAATAATTCGAAAAACTTGGTTTATCAATTGAAAAACCAAGTTTTCGACGCCTAATGTCCAATAATTCGAAAAACTTGGTTTATCATTTTGAAAAACTTTGTTTATCGATTGAAAATCCAAGTTTTTCAAGTGAAAATCCTAGTTTTTCTTGAAAAACTTGGATTATCAATTGAAAAACCAAGTTTTTCGACGCCTAATGTCTATTAATTCGAAAAACTTGGTTTATCATTTTGAAAAACCAAGTTTTTCGATCGAAAAACTTGGTTTTTCAACGCGGAATGTAAAATAATTCGAAAAACTTGGTTTATCAATTGAAAAACCAAGTTTTTCGACGCCTAATGTCCATTAATTCGAAAAAACTTGGTTTATCATTTTGAAAAACCAAGTTTTTCGATCGAAAAACTTGGTTTTTCAACGCGGAATGTAAAATAATTCGGAAAACTTGGTTTATCAATTGAAAAACCAAGTTTTTCGACGCCTAATGTCCAATAATTCGAAAAACTTGGTTTATCATTTTGAAAAAACTTGGTTTTTCAACGCAAATGTAAAATAATTCGAAAAACTTGGTTTATCAATTGAAAAACGGAAGTTTTTCGACGCCTAATGTCCAATAATTCGAAAAACTTGGTTTATCATTTGAAAAACCAAGATTATCGATTTGAAAAACCAAGAATTCACCTAGGCGTCGAAAAACTTGGTTTTTCAATTGATAAACCAAGTTTTTCTAATTATTTTACGTTCCGGGTCGAAATAAGTGGTTTTTCAATTAATAAACCCAAGTTTTTCGAATTATTGGACATTACACTTGGTTTTTCGATCGAAAAACCAAGATTTTCTCCAGCCAACTGAAATCTTGGTTTTTCGAATCGATAATCTTGGTTTTTCATTTGAAAAACCAAGTTTTTCGCCTAGCTGTCCGAAAAACTTGGTTTTTCAATTGATAAACCAAGTTTTTCGAGAAAAACTTGGATTTTCACTTGAAAAACTTGGATTTTCAATCGATAAACCAAGTTTATCGGCGAAACTTGGTTTTTCGAGTTACTGGACATTGGGCCTGCCATACACGTTCGGCGGTGTTTATGTGTTTCATGGGATGCAAGGTTAGTAATGACAATAATATAATTGATAATAATCAATCAGATTCATTCAAATGTATTTATAAATCATAAAATCATATGATTATCCAAAATAAATACATAATTATGTATAGGCCTATAATAAAGAATCGACAAATTATGCGTAGGCCTAACATGGACGCAACTCTTGGCAAAGTCACAGAATTCCTGAACCATTGAACCAGCAGCATTCTTACCATATGACTATTCCTATATATTTTTGATTGTTCAACTCACGTGAAATCAGACGGCCAGTTTTTAAAAGGCCTGCACATCGGTAAATTTTGCATGTGAAAAAATTTCAAGCAAATTTGACCTACTTTATTCAGGAGCATTCTCGTGAAGAAAAATGCGAAATCAAATTAAATGTGCAGCGTTTACCTATATCAAAAGATTAACCGCATTATTTTGAAATATTCTTTTCTGTTAGTATGAATTGGATTTGATAAATACATGTAGCCTAATCCAAGAAATGTTGGGTTTAAAGTAACAATAGAGTACATTTTGTGAGCAATCTATGTGAAACAGACAGCTGTTTTGTCATGTTTATAGTTATTCATTTAGGATTTTGAAAGTAATCGGGCATAAAACTTTAAATCGGATTGAAAAAAATGCACATAGTGAGCTATTTCGAAATATTATCACGCTGAGAGATTTGAAGACTAGTGGGTTCAATATATGGGCTTATAAATATTTTGTTAAATTTCATTTCACAAACCAGTGGCAAATTCCCACAATGATTAGGCCTACCTAACAAAAAAAACTGGATCATTTTATTTATTACATTGTTCTTTTGCCTAATGTGAAGCATAAATCCAATATCGGGAAAAACATGACACTTTCAAAGATGCGTTTTTAATTACGTTCTTTAAGATCTTAGTTTTGAAGCTCTTACGATATATGCTTATCTTTTGTATGCGTGTGAGTAATTAACACAGATATTTCAATACTTGACATATTATAGATATCAATTCAAAAAAATACCAACATTTGGACCAAATAACCTCTTAGGCTCGCGACACCCCGCCCAACCCAAAATTAAGACAGACGGTGGACCATATGTCATAAATGAACATACAAATGCAGTTTGGTAGGTGGTAGCCACTATGACCAAATACGTCTACGACCGAAATGAAATTTTAATTTTGTAGAATAAATATTGTGTCCTATAGCCAGTCAACACTTTGTGCTATTGACTGTGCAATCATTTGAATTAGCACTGGGCCTAAGTATGTTATTTCTTCTTCTTCTTCTTCGGCCTCCGTCAGATATGACGATTGGCTGCCATACGATCACATCTCCGGATCATCTTTCTCCAAGCTACTCTGTCTTGTGCCAGACGCTTGGCCTTTATAAGACTCATACCAGTCCATTCCTTGATGTTGTCAAACCATTGTTTCCATTGACGACCTCTTTTCCTGCTGCCTTCCACTTTCCCTTCTATGATGTGGAGTGCCAGTAAGCTACCACTGCCTCTAATGATGTGCCCGAAGTAGGCCAGCTTTCTTTTGATAAGCTCTCCTAGCAGTTGTCTCTTTACACCAAGTTCTTTCAGGATACTTATGTTGGTTCTTTTCTCCTTCCAGTTAACTCTTAACATTCTTCTCCAGATCCACATTTCAGCAGCCATTATGCGATTTTCATCTGCTTTGATTAGAGTCCATCCCTCCAGACCGTAAAGGAGCACGCTCCATACCAATGCTTTTACAATCTTTGTTTTAAGGTTTGTTGTGAGGTTGCGGTCATTCCATAGGTCCTGGAGTTCTATCATCCTTCCCTTGGCCATTCCGATTCTAGCTCTTATATCAGCTGTGCAACTGGCAGATGTGGTTTTCACAGAGCCTAGGTATTTGAAGCGACTGACTTGTTCAACATCCTCACCATCGATTGAGATATTATGCACAGGCTGTTCTTCTCCAGTTGTTAGAAGTTTTGTCTTTTTGACATTAAGCTTGAGATTTAGCTTCCTGCCTGCATCATTTACGGCTGATGTTAGCCTCTCGATGTCTTCTTCAGAGGTTTCAAAAAGTGCAGTGTCATCGGCATATCTGAGATTTGAAATTGGTGTACCGCCTACTTTTATCCCATACTGGTTTACATCAGCGTCTCTCATGACTTTTTCTGTGTAGGAGACGAACATGTGTGGTGAAGCAATGCATCCCTGCCTCACACCTTTACCTAGGTTGAATTCATCTGTGTTTTCACCATTCCATCTGATCTTTGCCTTCTGATTCACATAGAGGGATTGAAGCCCTCTATGTGAATCTATGTTATTTAGCAATACGGTTTGCATCATTATCTTTTACAAGACTAAACAATAATTTGAAAGAAGATTTCAATACAATTTAATGTCAAGGAAATGGTGGACACTATGGGGTGACAGCAATGTTTATCAACAAAAGCAACTGTCGAAGGGACTGGACTGTCGATACATGCTTGAGGGAACAGCATATGACCACAACACTGTCCACTATGCCTAATTGCCCTTTATAATGATTTGGCGCGAGTTTTAAAAGCACGGGTCCTAAACAAAACAGGATGCGCGATGCGCGCGCACACCGCCGGGCAAAGAACAATGGCAACTGCCGACCAAATTCCCGGTATGACGTCACGTCACCCCATCTATAAATACAGTATACAGACTAGTCATGTGACAAAAATGAAGCATTCTGCCTTTCTGATCCGATGGTGGTGGTCGATATTCCTGATATGAAACGAATCGGGATGAGCAGTGGCGTAGCCAGAAAGGGGGGGGGGGGTGATCGCCCAGCGGCCTGGTAAAGTCCTTGTCAGTCCTCTGTCCTTTGCCCCCCCCCCCCCCCCCCCCACCCCCCCCCCCCCATATGAAAAACCTAGCTACGCCACTGGGGATGAGGGTGATAAGTTCAGCACCGATTATATTTACCAAATGAGTGGAATACACCCTGGAATTCATTATTTAGTATTGTGTACTCAGCGCCATTCATCATTATATGTCATGCTGAGATTACTTCAATTATTCTGGTCGAAAATATAATTTGGAGTTCAACACGGTCATGGTGGTTCATGGTTTAGTGATCATGTCACGTTTCAACTGAGAAAATATCACGGAATGCGATTGTTATAATTACGAAAGGAATCATATAATTGTATATTTCCCCAAAAGATATCATTAGATATACGTAACATTAAATGCGAATTGTAGCTGGTAATGATCATATTCAGTGGCGTGGGGATGGATAGGGCCGGGCGCATGGGAGGGGACAAGTCTGTGATAGGGAGGGGGCATAACCGATTTTTTGTGTTAATATATAAAGAGAGTGTCATTTAATTTTAATTGGGGCATCAGGGGCCTTTGAGAATAAGTCAAAGCTAAATTCTCCATGCTATTTCTAAAATGTCGTTATCCGTTCACTCACGTGTATAATAAGATCATAATTAAGTAACAACAATGATAGTATTGTTTAATATAAAAAAAGAAATTAAGTATATTGTGCAGTACCAGTTGTAGTTGCACATTCCATTTTACATCAGGTATGTAATTTTGTTTTACTGATAAGGTTTAGGGTGTTTGTTTGTACCACTGTGATATTATACTGTAATATTGACTGATATATTTGAAATATTTGCCCCTTCAGGATTAATACAACATATACAATTACAATATGTAGACTTTATATTAAATCTAATCCAAACGGAAACTAATAGCTTATAAAGGTAAATAATATAACAAAACTTTACACCGTCCTAAATAAACAATATGGTAGCTTTCACTCAGTTACGACATTTGATACGTGGCCATCAACAGAAATAGTATACCTTTTCCGAAGACCTTTACCTATAATTTCAAATAATCCCGTGATCTTATTTATAATAAGACATGTAAGATCACCCTGGCAAAAATGGGCTATTCCATTTGAAATCATACACCCCCAGATCTGACACCCCGATGGAAAACATCACCTTAATCGTCCCCAGGGGGGGGGGGGGGGGGGGGGGGGGGGTTACCCTCACTGGTGATTCTATTTAAAATCTACACTCCCTGCAGTGGAAAATTGGATGCGTGGATTAAAATGGAATTGCCCAGTGTAGATTCAGTGTTTCTCCTTCAGCATGTTCAGTAGTTCAAAATTCCTGGGCTAGGTTTTAACCCGTGGAATTCCATGATTAACCTAGCCAACCGATACTTTGTATAATTCCTAATTATGGTAATAATTAATTTGCCAATACAACGTTCCATCCAGTGGTCAAAGGTGTACCTTATATGCATTAAATTGCGGTTCATTGAAAGGAACTAATTGCTGTGCGTATTGTGATTCCATTTGATTACTGTGTTTACGCCAATCAAGGTCCCCAGTATAAATTCGGATGATCTATTAGTATTACTGTTATCAACCATATTTAATATATTTCACATTCATGAACAAAAAGAAATGTTTCATATATATAGCATACAGCACATGCCGCCGTCACTTCCAGTATTGTGTGTTACTTTATAACATGTCATTTTTATATGTGAACTTAATATTTACAAGATGAACTACCGTATAGTAACGACAACTCTCATTCCTATTGACATGATTGATGTTATATCGTAGTTTGCACAATTGCTAATCAATTATGCAAATTTGGACGAGATATTATGCTTAACTCATCATCACAGGAACACTTTGCAATTAGCAGGCAAAGTTATGACAAAATGCTTTGTTTTCGGCAAAAAAACCCCAGGTTACTTTGAACAATCCGCTTTGTTTTTAAGCAAATTTTCGGCAAACATTACATACTAATGATGAATTTCAGCCATGTTAATTCATAAACTCATGCATTCATCATTGGTTAAAACCCTAAAACAAAAGGGACTCAAACTATAAACTGCCTGTACGTGAAAGCGATGTCCAATTGATATGGCTACCTTCAAACAAAATGCATCTTAATCTGTAGAAACAGCATGACTTGGCGAAGCTATTTAGTAAATATTATCTAAACATGAATAAAAGCACTGTATATTACCTTGAAAGTATAGGCCTACATTGAACTTTCAAGGTAAGCCCCAACGCTGCCTAATGTTAGATGTGTGGTTCCAGACTTAGACCTCATATAAAATTGGCCAACTACTGCATAACTCCTGCTATTTCAGATGTGCATGACAAATGTCTTCTTATACGAAGTAATAGATGGTTTGATTGTAGGTACTCTAACTATAATGTCTCGCATGGTTAGTTTATCAAGTAGCTCTTATGGCAGACACAATATGACATGAATCTGGACAAGAATAGTGATTTAAAGAAAAAGATACAATATTTATACTGGATTGTATCGGAATAAAAACATCTTGCTTGACAATACATTTACATTCTTGTAGTAGTACATTATGGCCAAATTTGTTTTCCCCACTAAATGTAAGCCTTGGGTAATGCGGTGCGGGCTACGTACACATTTGTCCAAATCGTCCTTAAATGATTTCATTGCAATTAATACATCTGCAACAAATAGTTTCAAGTCATTTCACTAATAATATGAAGCCGTTTCAAAAGATTATTTCTGTCTTTAGAAAGGTCGTGAGAAAGATAACACAAACATTTGGTAAGGTGTTTCGAAAACTTAAGCATGGATCAAAAGTAATTGAAATATCCTATATCATGACCATTGGTTTAAATTGTTTATAGCATGGAAATAGTAGATCTACTATGTCCATGTTTATAATCAGTGAACCTTTACCTACCATGCCAACATGATACCGTAACACTTTATTTACTTATTTATTATCTTTGTTATATACAATAAATGTTGGGCTTAAAATAATAATGATTTAACAAGTTTTACATAAAAGGTATAATTACTTACTTTTTACGAAATGAAGAACTCTGAACATTCATACTGTCGCTTTGACAGCTGTGTGTTGATATCATGTATCCATACGCGAAGTTACAATGACTAGCGACTGGCTAGATTTCACTGAACGCTAGAAGAAAACAAGTAGTATATTTTCCAGAAAGGTATATATTCAACTGCGATATTTGTAAAACTGCGAAAATGTGTATCAACTCCAATAATTTCCTAACTTCCTGCGGAAAAATCACTACTCATGTTCATCAAACGATGACAATTTTGACACAAATATTGTTGCGATGGGAAGTGCAAGTGACAGAGATTATTGAGGCGATGCCATATTCCTCGACTGTTCGGATCATGGAATGTTTAACACACGCCAAAAACCATCGTTGCAACCAGCCAAGAAATCAGGCGGAACGAAGTAAAAAGTAACTTTATCCCCTGTCATGCCTGTTGCCAGATTTGGTTGCATTGTCGTAATAAATATGTGGCACGTTATTTATCAAGGAGCAGTTCGTCTTATGTTCCAATTATGATTACTGATGTTTTCAGTCTTGATTGATTAGAAACAGGATTACAAGTACATAAACTAAACAAAATTAATGTCTTACTGATTAAAATATTCTTTCGATCTCAAAATCGGGAAGTTGCAATTGTTGCTTATCGCTAAGAGACTGATTCGAACTGACGACTAGTCCTACCTTTAGGACTAGGGTAACATGGGGTAATACGGGACACCTAAGGGGTAAGATGGGACACCTAATTTTATTCAGCTGTACTACGAATATCCGACAAGTGACCCCACCAAAGCAAAAGGTATCACCAAGAGCCTTAACAAGACTTTAGTTTCACCAAAAATTGTGCCCGTCGGCCTCCGGCTTCATTATTTTATCAAGGTGTCCCTTCTTACCCCAGGCGATAAAATGTTTCTTAATTTTTTGTCCCATCTTCCCCCACAGGGGTAAGATGGGACGCCATTGATTTACTATGTGCTGACAGTGGTGGGGCAAGATGGGACGCGGGGGAAGATGGGACAAAGATAGACTTTTAACATGAATGTAACCTTGTCCCATCTTACCCCAATGAGGCACATTTCTGAAAAAACACTTGTTAATGATCTTGGAAGGAAACAGTAGCAAATTTTTGTCTTATTTGATAGAAAGTGGTTTAGACGTTATTTTCCACTTTGAGAAACTAAAATCCGGGGCATTGATTCATAGATATTTAGTGTCAAGTCGTGACCTATGCTTAGTAGCATTGGTGAAATGCAGCATCAATTTCGACGCCTAAGGCTTACGACCCTCTGAAGTGTCCCGTTTCACGAAGGATGATACTTAAAATTGGTTGCAAATATAAATAGACAATATATCAAAGCTTTTTTGTTACAAAAATGGGCACAATTTGACTATTTTAAGGTAAAAAAGTATCTCCGAAAACCACTGTCCCACTTTACCCCGTGTCCCATATTACCCCATGTTACCCTATACTCTCTATCTATAATCCTAGAAAAATTGTATTTCCAGGAGGGCTACTGACGACATACATGAAGTTTGTCCTCACCCTAATATAACACATTATATCCTGTTCTCAGGATATGTGGACTTGAGATACAGTTTTGTTTGAGTCGGGGTTTCTCTTGCGTACTCATTGAAAAGTGTTTGTAACATGATTCGAACTGGAATAATCCGCATTCATCTTAGCTATATTGGACACCAAGCCAACATACTGGTGGGACCAATGCTAAAGGTCGCTGGTGATTTCAGATGTGGTTCATGTCCTGAAATTTGGAATGAAGTTACTTTGGGCCGTAAATATATCCGTTATACAATCGGATTGCTAGCTGATGAAAGTTGAAGTAACAACTGAAAATTCTATGCAATTCTCATACTAAGATTGAAAAATTCACTTTAAATTATATTATTGCCAATATTCATGTACATGTACATATAGGCCTATAAACTTTCATTTGATAACGTTTTGTATTCATTTTGTTCATTTCATCATGAAAAATTGGGCGCCAAATTGGTCTTGTGTTTTTTATGGATCCCACTTGCACACTACATTAGCACCGCTTGTGTATAGGTGGTAGTGATATATACATTTTAGATATATTTTGGTTCTAACTGGATGCCTGTACTCTTGACACCACCAGGTAAACTGAAGTAAATAGACGGCACAATGGCTCTATTTTACCGTGAAAGGTATGGAAAACAGAACGGTGTTATTGTGAGAAAAGCGATAAAGTCACTGTGGTAATAGAAGGGAAACGAGCATAACTACCGAGACATTTGATATGGAAATTATATGATGATAAAAATATGTTGAGCACGTGCGTGTGAAAGACACAGACATTCCTCCTTCTGTCCGTGAAAACAGTCACATTTTATGTATTTTTTACGGGCAATGTTCAATAGCAATTGTTGATAGGTAATGTTACTTTTCATGTATTTGAACGATGCTTATTGATTGATTGATTTTGATGATAGGAATTTATTTCATATATTTACATTTACAGAACTTCTGAAATTGGGCTATTCCATATGAAATCCATACACCCGCTATGGAAGACATTACCTTCACATTCCGACCGGGCAGCGATTTTTTTTTTCGCACATAAAAAAAACACCAAAATTTATTTATTCCGTTTTAATACGAAATAAAGCAAAATTCACTGAATAAAATGATTTTTTTACATTTTTAATCAAATGAACTGATTTTGGTTTTTTTGATGTACGAAAAAAATAATCGCGACCGGGCACTCACGAGTGTGGGGACGATTAAGGTTGTCTTCCATAGGGGGTGTATAGATTTCAAATGGAATAGCCCATTACGACGCAATCAATCAAACGTGGTTCATAAAAGTTTATTTTATGACGGTACGGAGCATATTTTGGTCTTCAATCAAAATTACTATATTTACAGGAACAATACTAAATAAATGTGGAATAATCCAAGAATTAATTAACTAATTATTTTCATGACCACGTTCAATGTAGAAATAATGATCCAACGTACAAATCCTGCACAAACCATCATAATACCTATTAATTACTAATACCAGCGATATAAACCCTGATAAAGTATAAAGTCAACACCAACTTGATAATAATTTTCATACAAAATTTCAGATAAAAATCTCTTTTTGCATTTTTTTCGTATTCGTAATCACCGGTGCCTCGGGGAATTTTTTGACTTTTAGATTAGTCCCGACAAGAACCAGTTGAAAACCAGTCAGCCGTGTGATCAATGACCGCCAACAAAAATGGTGATTGCAAGCAATGTCTGGGCGTCTCGGGCACACACACTTATTGAATTTCCAAAATAGCACAAATCCTTGACTTTAATTGTTACGTTATCAAAGTGACCAAACGTTATAGTTCAACATCTAAAAGTTATCATCATTTTGTCGCTTTTTGTAATTGTGAGGAGTGGCCCACGGTATATAATGACACGCTATAACGCGTAAAGATTGTACTAGTTTCAGCCTCTAGCCCTCTGAGGCATATTTTTGTATTCAATGAATTTAGCAACAGTTACATGTAGAAGTTAGAACCATAATACTGCTTGAGTTACAATGTTTTGTTTGGAGTGAATAAGAAAATCAATGCATACTCGCGCTCGCCCCTCCGTTCATATAATGTGTTCACTATCGAATTATTTCGTGTAAAACGATTATCACTATACAACTAGTGGCACATTTCCGAGTCCCGAACCCCGATCGAAATGATCGCCACATAAAGTAAATGGGATGTGCTATCAGTATCATGTATAAGGTGCGTGATTGACGAATGTTGATAGCCAATAGCCATTGGCAAGAATTTACTTCAGTCATGTCAGTATCATTTTTCTCAGAAAATCATGATCCAGTTACCAAGGTGTTATGTAATAATTCCGACAGTAGTGGCCAATGCCACTCCACCATCAGTTTCGTTCTTTTCGTAATGCATGTATTACATGTGTGAATTGTTATGTCATTTTAGCCAAGTATTAAACACTTCCATATTCAACCAACAAATTACAAATTTTAAAGATATAATTCTACTGATATTTTGTAAAATTACACATTTTAAAGATATAATTCTACTGATATTTTGAAAACGATGGGCTGAGTATTTTAACTCATACATTGGAGACACTCATACTGCGACACAAATGGAACAACATTCAAAATGTCTGATACACTTTTCTGATATAGTCCACAGCATTTAAAATAAGAGTTACTATATAGATTATGGCTTGAGTTTTTTAAAGTTAGGTATATGACTTCAGAAGTAGATTATCACTACCATGTGACGTGGAGTAGTTAAAAAAATCATGAGACTTTATGGTGTATTATACTTGCAAAGTGCTCCAAAACTGTCCTGTAATAATACAATTGCATGGCTTTGAGCTAAATGTCATATACAAACGATTTCTTCCCACTCGTCCAATATCACATTTTGGTTACAAATTCTAAGTTAACACTGCTTAACTATTGGTTTGTATACAATGTAACCAGTGTAGGCGTGTAACGTGGTGAGAGCAAAGGATACATAAAGTGCAATCTCTTTGAAATAGCGTCAAGTGCCACTTTTGTTTCAGCAGATATTGATAGTCAAACACTTATCATTGCATTGACGGTATGCGTTTCGTCATATCGCGGCCATATTGTGAGATATATCCTCCGTCATGTCCGTACCGTAAACTCTTGTTTCGTTTACATGAACCGTTGAACAAGATAGACCTACATAAAGTCTACCCATACCTGGTAAGACAGTCGATAAACAACTCATATAGATGGGAGGACAGCAATTTATCTACAAACGCAACGGTCGAAGGGACTGGACTGTTGATACATGCTTGAGGGAACATCATAAATTATGACCACAACACTGTCTACTATGCCTTATTGCCCTTTATAATTTGGCGCGAGTTTTAAAAGCACGGGTCCTAAACAAAACAGGATGCGCGCGCAAACCGCCGGACAAAGAACAATGGCAACTACCGACCAAATGCCCGGTGTGACGTCACCTGTCACCAGTTCGCGTCGGATAAGTTTGAAACAGTCAAGCTTTCGTCAGGATTAGCTCTGACTTCTTCAGGACCAGAAATTATTTAAGCAAAACATCATAGAGATTGCCACTTCTCTATTATTATCATTTACTTGGGCTGTTCCTTGCCCGATAATTTGTCATGAGTAGGCCTAGGTGCCCCTTTCCTTCTTGTGAAAGATTGGTGGTTCTGAATTTGTTGTTGTTGAAAATGTCAAAAATTGCTGAAAATTCACAAAATTTCCCCGAAAATGTTGGGGGGAAACCGCCCAACCCTACCTGATTGGTCCGTTTGCCCGTAGAACAGCGTTTTTTCCCGTCACCTATATTGGACAAATCCAAATTGGACTGAGTGGCAGAATGAGAAATGTGGTAGTGCGCGCGAAAATGTTGGTTTTAATGTTATATTTGCTTGGAATTAGACATTTCATACAAAATTTTACATTTTTAATTTCATTTTAGAGGTATTCCTATTGGGGAAATATGGGATAGGGTGGGCATCCCCCATACCCCGTGTTGCCGCCACAGTGTTTTATACAATTGTCTTTATTCTCTAGTCTAATTGCTATGACATTCACATACAAATTTACAATTTACAGACGACCTCTCGCGCCCTATAAATATTACACCGATTACCGAATTCAAAACCTCAAAAGTCTGCCATCACCACACACACCCCTACCAGTAACCAGTTCAAATAGCAACAAACTCAGATTATATTGGCTACCAAACAATGCTGCCGGTAGCATTACACGCAAAAGTATGCTATTCCGTATTAATGACGACAATACCATTGTAAGGTTTGTCAAAAAAGGGGTCAAATATGAAAGGAAAGTTCAAATGCCCCAGATTGGGGGGAATGTCACTTTCAATCGTCAAATTGTGTTTAAAATCAAATCGCATTATTAATAGACTTACTAACAGCCCCATTATTTAGGCTTACTAATACTGTATAACGGGATTTGCCAGAATCTACCGGTCATGCCGGTGATTGGCTATTTTACTTTCAGGGAGAACGGATCAAAACATAATTCGTAAGAAGGACTTTACAGTTACAGAATGCTTTAAAGGGTTGATTTAAACCGAATTTAAATCTACATTTTCTTCTTATGGGTGCATACCACTATTACGCGCTAACGTGTGTTTCTATGGGAAAGATGCCTCGGGAAAACGGCAATATCTTGAGTTACCTTGCGACTCATTTAATGAAATCTTGGAATATTTATTAACACACATAGATCTTACCTGGGTCAAAAACTCAGATGGGGTGACCGTTTACATTTTTCTATATTTCCCCCTTTATACGGAGTAGTATTTTTTAACACGAAATTACACCTTGTAGCCCGTTGTGACCAATGTGTATCCCTCCGCCAATATTTTCAAATAAAACAGTAGATGTATACTCTTTTCATTCGAATTATCTCAGGTACACTCCAGTGAACAAATATAGACCAAATTCAATAATTTTGAATGACATATCATGTCAATATTAACCACTCTTTCCGTTATTTAGGAACTACATTCGTGATCGCGATCGACGGAAGCTGGGCGTTGGACTGTAATAGTGGTGTGCACCCTTATAATTACTTAGGTGTCCAATTCGCTTCAAAGCTGATCAATATTGTCACAGATATGTATTTTTATGATAGATAAATATCTCATATACAATAATTCACAGACATGATCTTTATCATGTTTATATTATCTTGCGAAATTATCGATGATGGAATTCTTAAGTGATAATATTTTTGTTGTTGGTTGTTGTTGTTGTTGTTGGTTTTTTTCTCTATTCTATTGTCAAAAGGTTAAAGTTCAAATATTTGATGAACAATGAATAACTTAGTTACAAAAATGAGGCTTTGAATATCCCAGTATAAATAAGTACCACTTAATTCGCTGAACGGCAGACGTGTTTAAGGGGTGTGTGGACTCTCAGGTACAGTCTCCGTAAAACTGCCGTAACTTCTTCAATACTCATTTAATCTTTATAAACGTATACAGTTTTTTGCAGAAAAGGGTTCAATGAATCCAACCATGATAATGAAATTGACCATTTTGAAAAAAATTATAAAAAAACACGTTTTTTGACCCATTTTAGGTTTGGAAAAGATAACTCAAAATATATTTTGTTAAATTTTGTCATACTACGGTAGTTTTACAATAATCCTGATAACATTCCCCAGGAGCGTTTTTTTGTTCGTTTTGAAAATCTTATTTATTTTTTGAGTTACAGACCAAAAAGTGCCAAAAAATTTTCATGATTTTGGCGGTAATTTTTGTTGTTGATTTTTTACCGCCAAAATCATGAAAATCACATTTTTTTGGCACTTTTTGGTCGGTAACTCAAAAAATAAATAAGATTTTCCAAAAAACCGTTCAACTGTCAACAGCTGGTATGGAATGAATATTTACAAATATTTGTGTTACCGAACCTAACTTAACAGTGCCAATGTTTTGTATTAATGAATAAACACATTTTAATGTTGCCGTACTTTTGGTACCCCTGTATCTCTACCACATAATTTTCTTGGAGAGTACAAGACCAGCAGCCAACAACGTAGGGCGAGAAACTTTTTTAAACTGGGCTTAGACATGTTAGAGGGCGGTATTTATGATCGATTGCTGTGCTGTATGTCGTTTAAAATCATATAGTCCAGGCAAATGACCAAATCTGGAAATGTGCTTTATCTGGATATCGATTGCCTGATCTGGAAATCAATGCTTTGCATATGATGGTCTGATTCAAAAACTACAAACTTGATTATTACATAGATTTCAGCAATAATGTGTACTTTTTTAGTTTAAAAATGAATTATACATAGCTACAATTAATAAAATAGCAAAAATAATTACCCAACGACAATTGATTGATCCACTAATTAATGCTTAATTAAATTAATTAATTAATCAAATAATTCTTTTATTTTTAAAACGGCACGATCAAATATTAAACGCCACGGTGATTATTTAGTGAATTTTCTTTTAAACATGATTTACCAAGAATGAGTCAGTCCTTTTTTATAATAACCAGTCCCTGGGCAGAAAACTGCTAATATCGTGAACTATTTAATTTCGCAGAAATTGCTAGTGCTTAAATTCGCGAAAATAATCACCTACAAAAATGTCAGTATATTTATAATGATATGTGTGTATGGTTTCGAATCGCAAAATTAAAGGACTTTGGCAATTCACAAAAATAACTACCTGCAAAATTAATTTATCACTACATTTTCAGATTTGGAAATATAACCTTATTTCCAGATTTGGTCATTTGCCTGATCATTATGTTAATTCGTTATATCAGACTATATGAACTATGATTATGAACGTCATATGAACTATAAAGACACGTGCTTTAAATAAATTGTTCTTCCAAATCTCTGGCGTTACATCACCCTCCATTTTGCTGGTCTATCGTTTTAGTACAAGTCAATGATGACAAACTGTTTGTGGCTAACCAATTTTTGTATTATGGTCATTGAAAATCATTGTTTTTTTAATTTTTAAAAATCATCAAATTTGAACTTTGTTCATATTATTCGAAGCAAAAGAAAGTTTTTCCTTAGAAACTATGCAATTCATGAAAATAATAAAATATTCATATGACAACTTTCTAGTTTCTAGGCTATTCTTATAACACGAAGTGCACATATCATACTTATTTACCTCTTTGAATATGTATACAATTCTTAAACACAACATCAATATTATTTTAGAGGGTAGCAATAATCCAACCAATACAAAACAAGTAGGAGGAAGGTTGTTGCAGCAAAGACAAATAATCTGTTGCGCTAAAACTCTTTAATACATCGTAAAACGACTGAGAGGTATTGTATTTTCACCGATTGAACTTATTTTAACAAAGAGAATGGTGAAAATCATGTGTTTGGATGCATTTTAGCCCAGCAATCTTTGGCCTAGTGAGGGCGCTGTTTGTGCTATGGAATAGAATTATGTAGGACGTCATAGTAACATTGGGGAAATGTGTATTGTTTTGTTTCATTTGAAAGAGGACACCAATAGCTACAATACAAAGACAGCAAATACAATGGAATGGAGGTTTAAATATTATATAAGTACGACCCGCCCCCTAGCGAATTAGTTTTGAAAAATACGTTGGTACATACAGGGTTAGAGAGGGTTATACCAGTGTTCAGCGAGTGGAAGTTGAATACATCGTATATCAACAGAGAAGTTTAATTTTTTTTCATAAATTGTACTACACAGCACCATGTGCATACTGAACATAATTTGCATGCTGGTTATTAGTCAAATCACGTGGTTGATTGTTTATCGTCGTCCGCCCCTCATGCCCTGTAATTCTACCGACTTCCTGTTATTCAGGAGACTAAGTAGAGCTGTACGAACAGCCGCCTGCTCATCATCATCTAACCGCTTCTCCACAGACTTCAGCTCTTCTTGACCTTTCTTGAAACGCATGCCATGGCTGTGGCTGAGATCCATTGGCTGACGAGTGTCAGCATGTTCGCGAAGTTGTTGCATGATTGCCAACCGAATCAAAACCTGGATATCAGGTTCCGGGCGTTTCTCCCGATCTAAGGAAGAATGTAGCTCAGACACCCGCTCTTGCGTTGGCAGTAGGTGATCGGCAGAATGAGGTACGTTTACCTGTCTGTTCCCAAGTGAAAATGAAATTGAAGGCGATCCTGTTGGGGTTTCCGGTAAAATGAAGCGATACCTCTGTCCTAAGAAGTCAGCGACGACGGTTGCCAATGGATCGGCAGCATCTATAGCGTTTATTATATCATTGTCTGTACTGCCGATAGTGCTTCTGTCGAATGGAAACTTTGTGCCCTTAACAACTGAAATTATTCCAAGCGATAATGCTATCATCAAGATGGTGCTTGTCATTGTGGAACTCTGTATCATTATGTTTCTGAAAATAAAAAATGAAGAATAATTACATTATCATCATTACAATGAATTGTCTTGCATTCCTTTAGTATCATGATTGGGAAACGTGAACGTTTGACTATTTCATCATTACCAACCAGCCCCCATCATTCCCAACATTCCCTATATCAGAATCATGATGATATCCATTACAAAATATATCAAGGCCAATACCGGATCTAGACCCACATATCTTGTTTATCGTGTAGTGAAAAACAAAGCGAAAATTCTGTAAAGGTATTCTGCCCAATGTCATAAATGTATACATAATTGCTCCTGGGAATGGAAATTGCCAGCCATTAACATCGATCAATGTTATCGTATCAGTTTAGATATGTGGGTATTTCCATTACTACATGTCATAATGCAGATCAAGATCTCTGACAGTGTAAACTTGTACTAATACTCTTTTTAGACACGTTCACGCTGCCAGATACTAGTGGAGCCAACGATCAGTGTTCTATTGGTTCATTTGCTCACTCTCCGTACTATACGTTGTGCTTCAGTTCTCCTCCCTTCACCAGAGAACGTATAAATGGTAACATGGGAATTTTTGTCAAACATTTTCTGTTTATCTACTCGCCATTCAAATGCTTTATATGGCGTCAGTAAGATCAGTCCATGCGTAGTAGGGTAAACGGAGAGGTTCCTGGAATATTGGTCTACTCTGAGATAATTTAAAGCGACTTGATTCAAAACAATCACGAATTCCTCGGGTTGTTTATAAACCTTTTCACACGGTGACGTTTTGCATGGAAATCCGGGTATAGGAAAATGAACGTTATATTACATTTTAATCAAAGTATTCAATTATTTTAAAATAATCACATCATAAGTAATTGATATAAATGAACTGTATAAAACTGTGACCTTTTGTCAACATCTCTATAGTGAAGTAAGGTGGTATAGTATATAAAGCCATTAGCCACGAAAGTAATGTGGTTTGAGAGGTGATAAAGTTAGCCACATCCGGAAAGGGTTTAGGATAGGCCTAGGGTTATGATAATAGTGATGTGGTATAAGTACCGTCGGGCGTGGGCCATTAAAGCAACCTGGTGTGGGGGTAGAGTGTTAATGAAGTAAGGTGGTATAAGCCATATAAGCCACGGGACCAACTGTTAAAAGAAACGTGAATATTTGTTAAATTATTTGACTGATTTGGTTGATGCGTATCAAATATCGGATCAAACAAAAAGAACATATACACTAAGCCTTACGAATCTAAAACAATAGTTAACAAATGTTTCATTCTATGGAGCCAACAAGTAGGATTAAGGTTTTGGTATGTTATAAGAAGTCCCAAACTGTATAAACATTATCTCACTGAATAAAATGTCATGCTCTACCACGAATCTAACACAGTACTAAAAACGAAATAAATCTCATTATGGATGGAACTTCTAACCAAACCTCTTTACAAAACCCGTTTAGAAACCTAACCCTAAAAGTTCCTGACCAGGTGCTGCGCTGCCATTATAGGCCTACTAGGCGCTGTAGTGTACCTTCTGGGGCCCGGGGACAGGGGACAGTTTGACAAGTTTTTTAAGGAGAGAGAGATAGAGAGAAAGTGGATTGGATGAGGGGGAAAAGAAAGGATGTCCATCAAACGTTAGTAAGGTCCTTTACATTGGTATGGGACTACGGACCTTGACGTCAAGATGGTGCACATCAGGGGAAATATATTTCATCCCAACCCCAGGTATCGGGTATTCGAATTCTACCTCATATCAAAATCGGAAATGTTCATTTGACTAGTAAATGTCTTCAGTATATAAGACACCTTATTCATTTGAGTAGATCATTTGGAATCTACATGTATTGTTATTTGCACATAAGACGTGATGTAAAATACACCAAATCAAATTTTCTATGTGGTTATTGGGCTCATTTAGTGAAATCAGTCGTGCAGTCGTGTACAGTGATATTGCGTGTGTACCAACCATTCCCAATGAACCATTTAACCACACATGCCTGACTGCTTCCGGTAGCGCACAGTGTAAACAAAGTAATCTCATATTAAATTACCCACTCATTTTGGGATGAGGGGTGTGTCAAATTATGATGAGGAAATTTACCTTGCTGTATGTTTTAGTTTTTTGACATGGGTTGTAGATTTTAAATAATATGGCAGGATACAGTCTGGTCAGGAACTTCTGGGTTAGGCGTATGTCCAAGTATATGCATTTATTTCGCTCTAACTGTTGACAAATAGACACGTCATTGCTTCCACTGTTCAAAGGGATTACATTTACGAGCCATATCTTTTTCAGTTCCCGTTAAATGTACTTTCAAAAATTCAGTGTCAACAGTGCGTATAAGTGTTTCATGTTCAAATGTTGACAGCTATGTCCGTTAACTAAGAATTATTTGAATAATGCCGAAATCGAAGAATATTCCTTGTTCACATAAGCGGAGTGGTACTTGACCATGTACTCAAGTGAAAGCAACGTTCAAGATGTTTGATTTTTATATTCGTGTCTCTTAACGTATTGTTCCATAGCCATGATATTGATAGCATCGGTTTCACCATAGATCTATGGTTTCACAAATGTGAGCTATTTCATATATTCATATATTCATATTTCATATATTCAAGATTTAATATGGTATACAAGGAATATGCAAGGAATAATGCTTGTGGAAGGAAACATTTATGTGGAATGACATAGACATTTTGTATGTTATCATGGTCTTTCAAGCTACCAACATAAGAATTTATAGATATTATCCATAGCGAAAAGTATGTGTAAAATACCTTGGAAAAAATGCAGAGATGAATGGGTTTGGATGATTGTATGGTGTAGGATAGTACATTTACTGCTTTTAGAAATCATTCATATAGTTATCCCATTTTTTACCGAAACATATGTGCGTGCGAAGACGGTTAATAAATGTAAAACAGGACCGAAAATGTTAAGAAACATGAAATTTAAGTAGAAAAGCTGTGTACACAATCCATATCAGCAGTATAGGACGTCGGGAACCGCGGGTAGGATTTTGAGGTGGCTTGGCCGGGTTAGGTCATGATTTAAAGGGACACTAAGAGATGTGTTGGAGGCTGCGCCCTCAATTATGATAAAAACTGGTATTGGTATATTTTGACAATTGTATTATACGTATGAACTTCCACCGATAAGGATTAAGAAAAATCAGCTCTCTTTGTACAACAAAACGTCGATTCAATAATGCTGATCGAGCCGCGATCAGCATTTTACGTCAGGTAGTGTCCCCCTGCAGCACGCGTGATACATAACGCGAACCATATTTACATAGAGGGCGTTTTTAAGAAAAGGTTCAATAAATAGCGATGCCATGTTTTGATCAAGTTTTGCTGTGTTTTTGTGAGTAGAAACAACAATATTGGTAATTTTTAATGTTCATCTTGAATTCTGAAGTAAATTAATTTTTAAAAAATATGTCAACACCACTTTGTGCCCCTTTAAGGTCAAATGGCCTCTGAATAAGCATTATGTATTGCGTCGTTTGCTCTTTCTTTACCCTTCTTGCCCTTTTCCTCTTTTGTTACCATTATTGTCCTTTCTTTACCTGTTTGCCTTTTCTTTGCCCTTCTTGACCTTTTACCCTTTTTGTTACCCTTTCTTTCCCCATCATGCCCTCTCTTTACCCTTCTTTCCATTTGCTGCTTATTCAGGGGCCATTTCAACTTCAGATTTCACACCGGTAAATAGGTTACCATACTTTTACATGTTAAAGGGGTTATGGTTTACTCAATCGTGAGTAAAAATTTCTGGTTTTGAAAATGAAAATCTCAATTATGTTAGAGGGGTATTACAAAACGTCAATTTTCTCGCGTTTAAAACGACTGGATTTTTCAACTTTACAATTTTCTTCAAGTTCATGATATTTGTGATCATTGAAGTGCAACATTTACGTACGGTCACCCTGAAAGTTACGAGAAATAAGCCCCAAAATTGGACAGCTGGTGTATCGCTCTCATTTATCATCTACCAAAATTGAGCAGTGACAGAATATACAATCAAAAATCACCCAAAACATACGACTGAACTGTAAATGCGGTAGCGTAGCCAGGGTCACTTGTCGGGGGGGGGGGGGGGGGGGTAGAGGCGTTGCGTCCCCGTACAGGCGTGAAATACTGCAATTTCCAACTAATTTGCCTGTCTTCCTTTCTCCTTTCTGTCCGTTGGCTTTCCCTCTATGTCTCCCCTTCTCCGAGTTTCTTTCCCTTCCTTTGCCTAGGAGTGGGCACTCTGCCCCCCCTTGCCTTGCCCCCGCCTGGCTACGCTACTGTGTAAATGTCTTTTTTGCACTTTACTGTGGTAATATGTAGTAGTCCTAAAATTAGGATTATATTCCAACCTTAATAATTTGGGGGCAATAAGTACCTTTCCTGGTTAATACTTATGATTAGTCTTGAGCCACATGTTGCTAAAATAGAGAGAAAGTTTGATTGTCGTCTGCAAGAACTTTTTACCGGTGTGAAATCTTAAACCTTAAAGGCATATTATGTGATCTTTTCCAGAGAGCGCCCTCTATTCATGATTTATTTTAGAAAGTAGATTTTCTTGCAGATTTACATTTCTGATCATAAATCATAAATATATTCCAAGTTACAGAGCGATACGATTCCTAATTACCTCAAAATCATGGTTTTAGAGGGACTTTAGACTAGAGTAAAATAAGTTGTCGGACAAAAAAAATCGACATCCGACAGTTTATTTTCACTCTAAAACCATGATTTTGAAGTAATTAAGAATCGTATCACCCTGTAACTTGGAATGTATGTCCGATTTATGATCAGAAATGTAAATCTGCAAGAAAATCTGCTTTCAATTTTTTTTCGATGTTGAGGGCGTTCCCTGGAAAGATCACATAATATACCTTTAACTTTGAACCCGACGAAACCTCAAAACCCTATACAGTTCCCAACGTCCTACCACTCATATCCAACTTGCCAAGTAATGGCATTATTCCTTTCTAGACGGTGCTACATCATCAGAAGTTTCATTGGGCTATTCCATTTGATATCCATACACCCCCTACGGAAGACATGTCATTAATCTTCCACACAGGGAGTGTAGACATCAAATGGAGCTGAAATTCACACTATGGCTTATCTTCCATGGAATAGGCTATTATACTTTGGGATCGATAAAAGTATTTTTAAGAATGAAAATGTCATACTGATTTGAAAGATGTCTAAATGCTCGTAAAACTGACAAAGATAAATAATAAGGTAATAAGGCCCCGAAAAAGAAACCCTGTTCTACGGACAAACGGACCTCTCACGATGGGTTGGTGGGTCGGGTGGTTTTTTAAAACTATTTATTAAAAAAATCTTTAAAACGGCTCTAAAAATCTTGCCGTATTTTGACAAGCCAAACAAAATATTTGGGTCGATATTAAGTGTTTTCACCGATTTCTTAAAACATTGATCGGTCGGGCTCGTAGAATAGGGTTTCTTTTGTTCGTGGCCTATAGGTATCATATTACCTGCACGGGTATTTTTCTTTTCATTTCACCTTTATCGTAGTTGCACTTACGATGTATCGTTAGTGTCACACTATCGCGATGGGCATGATGGGGTTTCAACGTAATTTGAATGCAACACCATCATCGTAAGTGCAAATAAGTGGTTTTAGTATTTTACTTATTTCAATAATTCGTCGGTCTCATCACATACCGATGTAATCGACGCAACACGCTTTTCGAGAAAATCGAGATTGAAAATCCTGTCGTCAGATTTGGCTTCAAACTTGCTTATTTCTTAACCAATATTCCTTAGATAGGATATATACATGAAGAGTACCCTTGGTACTTTCTATTTAGGTCATTTCTGTGTGCCAATCTTTTGAATAACATTGATTAAAATGGTACCAAACTTATAGCTCTGTATGTGAAAATATTTGTTTCCATTATTTACGATGATTTCTCGTATAGAGCGCATATAAATCTCTATGTGAAACGCGTAGAATTTGCGATGTTCAAATAGTTTACGATGATTTTTCGTATAGAGCGCATATAGATCTCTATGTAAAACGCGTTGAATTTGCGATGTTCAAATAGCTCATGGAATAGATCTGTATGTGAAACGCGTAGAATTTGCGATGTTCAAATAGCGTGATGTGTCGTCCACGTTATATCCTAATCTATATGGAATAGCGCTATGTGTGAAACGCTGAAATATAAAAAAACAGCAAATACACCAAATTCAAGGACTTATATCTCATTAATTAAACAGAATTGAGGTCTGTAACTTGGGATATTGAAAGAGCACGATACAATATTACTAAAAACCGATTTTCTCACAAATTCATAATCTCTCGAATAGATCAGTATGTGATGAGACCGACGAATTGTACAATATATCGTTAATATAACACTTAGATAACAGTCAAAGGAATATTTCTAACTAAGTTTTATTGGTAAAATGTTTTACCTTACGATGTTATGACGAACTGGTGATAGGGGGACTTACTTTTGGTAATGTGTTTTTATCGTTAGTCCCACACGCATGGACTTTTTTTTGTTTATCGTTGTGTTTATACGAACATGTACCATGTGTACAGTCTAAATTTATGATATAAATGGTTTGAAAGAATTTAATGATCAGCTCGGAAAAAGTGAAGGCCTACTTTAGTGGGACCCAAAACTCTAGGAGAGGTATTTTTGGTCAAAATTTTTAAAAGTAAGGCCTAAAATAGAAATTTAAAAATACCACTCCTTGAGTTTTGTCTTAACATGGTTTCTAGCAAATTTCAGCATTTTTAACTCAAAATTGACTTTTGTAGTCTGTCCAAGATTTTGTTTACCAAAAAAGTGATGTTTTGCCATTTTGTCAAAAATCGACATTTTTAGTGAAATTTGATATCAAAAATGGAATCTCTGACTCATTTCCATTCCATAATTGTATACTTTTACATTCATCACAGTTATAGTTTAAAAGTTACGGTGCTATCTATTTTTCACATTTTTGGGGTTGACACCAACCTTAACACTTTCCACGCGGCTATTATTTTTAACATACACAAAACAGATTTTTCAGAAACCTTTCACAATTTTCAAAGTCTATCTCAAAGATTACTGACCCAATCTAGGCATGTTTGTACTTATGTCAATGCATTTCGCACGATGATTCCAAATATGGTAATCCAATTCCATAATTTTGACTTTTTGAAACATTTTGTGAAATTTTGGAATGTCGTCTGCAGCTGCCTGCCGCGTGGAAAGTGTTAAGGCTTCTCCAATTTGTAACTGATCAAACTATATACAAACTTTCACACAACAATTTGATGAATGCTCTTTTTCTTTTTTTTAATTCCCCCCTGTTTTTAACATGAATCATTGTTATGAATTTGGATTAATCAGCAGTATACACCTAGCAAAAAAGTCCCTGACCAGGCGCTTTGATGTTGGCTTTGATGTTGGCATTGTTTAGTATGATTCACCAGCAGCGAAATTACAGCGCTTTGAACCTTTGGAAAAGGCGCTATATAAATACTGATTATTATTATTATTTATATTATCCAAAATTAATAATCGATACGAAAAATCTGAGACGCATTTCATGAGCAAAATTTCTTCTCCGTAGTTTGATACCTTTTATTCATAAAAATCGCTAAAAGTGGGTTTCAATGGGATATCCTTGCTTAGTGTGTGATTACGCATTGGAAATGTGTGTGTGTACCGACTCCCTGTCGATGCCTGTTACCCATTTATCCCCATACCTGACTGGTTGAGATGGCACACAGTGGACAATACAAATCAATGATATCCCATAGGAAACTAATTCTAGTTCAACTTTGTTGTCGTTACGTGTGGTTATTGAAATCATCATAATTTTTCAAAAGTATCAATTCGATCTTTATGAATAAGGTATCAAACTACGGAGAGGAAATTTGCCCATTAACGTATATCTCAGATATTTGGTGCCGATTATTGATTTTGGATTAGCCAACATCAAAGCGCCTGGTCAGGGACTTTTTGTGCTAGGTGTAGGTTATGTAATATGTTCCCGCTTGTCTGTGTATAAAAGAATTCAGATTAAACATGTTGAAGAGTATCATAAAATAGATTGATAATAATTGTTTTACCAAGTTTGAACATCATTCTCTCAGTTTGAACATCACTCTCTCATCATTCAAAACTGGCCTCAAAACTCATCTGATGTATATTGCGTATAATTAAGCTGTTTCAATTAATTTTGTGATTTATTGCATTGTATAATTGTTGCTTTTTTATGCATTATTTGTATATGTATAATGTTCTCTGCTCTGGTTTCATTGTTTCTCTTGTTTAATTGTTCATTGCGCCATGAGTGCTTCGGCAGATTTGCGCGCATTATAAATGTTCAGTATTATTTTTATTATTATCTAAACTTGCACTTCTGAGAAAATGAGCAAATGTACCAATCTTAGTATTTGCGTTCCAGCCAATTAATTGTCCATCCATACTGGAAAAGGTTGCGTGTTGATTGTTTGACATAAACGATCAACACCTTCCATTTGGGGTGGGTCAGTCAATATGTATTGAAAGTAATAAATCAATGCCACGCATGGGTGATTCTATCACATGATATAATAGATACAAGTGTGATCCTTAGCATTTTGTACTTCACATTTCTCGAAACTCTGGTTAACGTCATTTGCATAAACACAATAGCTTGCAACCACTCTGCTAGTATAGATGGACAATTAATCGAAAAATCAAAAGTGTGGTCGTTGCTCGTCCTCCATCCAAGTACATAAATCATTCAACTTACCTTGAGATCGCTGGTCGATCGTTAGCCGAAATGTGGACTTGATCTTCAGGTATCCACTCCTATAGTGAAGGTTAATTCTCCTGCCAACATGTATAATTCAAATTGTATAAGAGTTTCTGTGTATATGTTTAAGAAATCTATGTTTCGTGCATTATCGACTTGCTCATATTGCAAACGTATGATGGACCACAGAACTTTGTCGACTGAGGTGTGCGTGAAAAATGAGAAAGTGTTTCAATTGAGGCCAATTGTATTCAGAAAATAACTCGCGATATTCACCTTGAAGGACGTGAAATAGGGATTGCGACAACCAATCATCGGCTGCAGAAATCATACGGGACTGGTTGATAACCATACTGACGCCACTTAATGTATTTGCTCAAACTGATAAAATATGTTTCGAGGTCGATTGTTCATCCAAAAAAGTCGTGGCAATAAATCCTCCACATTGGCGCTGTCGTGTATTGGATTTAGAAAATACTATATTAATAGGATCTCTGGGTATAAAGTTGCTATGCTAAGGGTCATGGGGTACTTATGTAAGTTATTTTTGGCCAAATATGGGTCATCCAAGGTCATGTTTTGGACTTTGAAACGATTTTTTTTTAATTTAAAAATAAAAATAAAAATGGGGCGGCCCCATAAGTTAGGCGGTCGAGGACAACATTACAATGTGTTGGCCTAAGAAGGATGGATTAAAGCGCCTCTGTCTAGACTATTGCAAGCTTAACGATGTTACCGTTAAAGACGCCTATCCGTTGCCGAGGATTGACGATTCCCTAAAGTCTAAATGCCCTTGGTGGTGCGAAATTCTTTTCGACTTTGGATGATGGCTTCTGGGTACTGGCAGGTGGAAATAGAGATGAAGCACGCGACAAGTCGGCTTTTGTGACTACAAGTGGATTGTATGCATGGAACTTGTTACCTTCGGTCTATGCAACGCTCCATCTACTTTTGAGCGCTTGATGGACAACATTCTTTCCAGGTTGCGTTGGGAGACGCTGTTAGTATATCTGGACGACGTCATTTTTTTTTGGACCAACGATAGCAAAGTCAATAGAGCAATTGACCATCGTGTTAGACAGATTTCGAGGTACTGGTCTGAAGATGAAGCCCTCGAAGTGCTACCTTTTACAGAAGGAGGTGGCATACCTCGGCCATGTAGTTTTCAGATAAGGTATTCATACCGACCCAGCAAAGATTGAGGCCGTCAAAGATTGGCCTGTACCAGTGACGCAGACACAAGAACGCATTTTTCTTGGACTGGCGTCATATTACAGGAGATTTATTAAAGGGTTTGCAAATGTTGATGCGCCGTTGAATAAGTTGACAGAGAAGAATGCCAAGTTTTTGTGGACGGGAGAATGTACAAAGGCATTTGAAGAGCTGAAGCAAGCGCTGATTAGTGCCCCAATATTGGCCTACCCTCGAGCCGAAGGACAGTTTGTGTTGGATACTGATGCGAGCAACTTTGCTTGGGTGTGTGCTATCACAGGTGCAAGATGGTGAGGAAAAGGTTGTGGCACATAGTAGCAAGTCACTTTTAAAGGCAGAACGCAATTATTGTGTAACTCGGAGAGAATTGCTAGCGATCGTAGTAGAAGTACAATCATTACGTTGGTGGTAGTCGGGTAAAGTCCGGACTGACCACGGATCCCTTCGGTGGCTATTTAGTTTAGAAGTGTTGTCAATCTTTGATCTAGATATAGAGCACCGGCCCGGCAAGAAACATCAGAACGCTGATGGGTTGTCTAGCCGTCCTTGTCGTCAGTGCGGTCGTTGGGAAGGCGTGATAGCAAAGGAGAATGAAGAACAACAAAGACATAAGACTGAACTTGTAGAATCGGTATAGCAAGACACACCTGTTACAAGTGATGTCGGAAGCCAGACGTAACATGCCGATTGTGACCGGGACCACATTGTATGTGAAGATGAGAATGCAGAGCATGTGGTGACCATTTCAACTAAGACAGAACAAAGTACGCAGATTGAGGAAGAAGTAGACGATAGTGCATCAATTGGTTTTGAACCAATGCTCGATTCCACATGGATGGATAATTGTTAGTGTGATACAATTCATGTTCGTAATATCGGTAATGCCCCAGAGATCTCATTGACATGATAAGAGCTGGACAGTTAGCAGATGAGACTAATTCACCCATCTTAGATTGGAATGTAGCTGGAGGAGAAAGACCACCTGGGAAAGAAGTGTCAAGCAAGTCGAGTGCATTGAAATGCTACTGGAGCCAGTGGGACTAGTTGTCCGTTAAGGAATGTGTGCTTGTGAAACGCTGGGAGAGTGACATTGGAAAAGTTGTGAAATGGCTAACGGTACTACCGAGAGAACTTCGTGAAAGAGTACCGTATTATACCAGTTACATGCGTCGAAGACAGCTGCCTACTTAGGACGTGAGAAGACCCTGCCGAAAGTCTGTGACAGATTCTACTGGGTTGGAATGAGTGCATATGTGGCCGCCTCATGTTCGTAAGTGTGTGTCGTGTGCCAGGAAGAAGAACCCATCGAAAAAGCGACGTGCCCCACACAATGTTCTGGTCGTCGGCGATCATTTTACAAAGTGGATGGAGACGTACCCAATTAAGGATCATCAAACAGTAGCTGAAAAGTTGGTTGCAGAGTTCGTTTGCAGATTTGGTGTGCCGGTAGAGTTACACAGCGACCAAGGTCGAAATTTCGAGTCGCTTGTTTTTCGCGAGATGTGCAAGATATTAAGTATTAAGAAGACCAGAACCACTCCATATAATCCCAAGTCAGAGGGCCTCGTGGAGCGATATAACCGTACAATAGTGAATGCAGTCTCCCTAATGATACAACCCCATCAACATCAGAAGGACTGGGATGAATACATGGGACAATTATCCAACTCTAAACGTGCAATCATCATAATGGTTTACTGCAGGGCAGGTCCCTTTTATATGAATATCTATTTTTAATGTTTTAACATGTCTGTTTTGTTGTCATGCTGTGTTTAGTTTGTCCCCATTATCCATGTTATCCCTGCGTTCGTCCACCTAAATGGAGAACTGATCTGGGAATTACATTTATTGTGTATCAATTCTGTATGTGTAACTGGCTCAAAAATATGAGGAGTCCCATACAAAATTTCGGGACCCTTTAAAGACTGCGAAAACTGAATTTAAGGCCGGGGTCCCCAAAAATATAAGGGGTCCTGAAGTTTTAGAGCCTATGAAATAGACAAAAACCGATTTAGAGAAATTAGAGGTCACAAACTAACTTATGGTTTGGTTAGGGGTTAACGATCTCGGGTGAACTGCAGGCCGTGTGCAGGGTCGCAAGAAATTGCACTTCAGGATCAGGAGTGCACTGGCTTTTCTTTGTTGGCTAGAAAGAACACCGTATGAAACGCGGTCATGACAGCGATTCTATGGTTTAGTGCATCTTTTATCCTACGCCTATTCTGGATTTCAAGGAGGTTTTTTGGCTTGGTATGTCTGCAGTAACGACAGCAGGTACGAATGGTCGCTTTTTGGGCTTCCTTCATGTCGGTTCAGCGCGGAGAGTTGGAAGAAGTGTATTCTTTTTGTTTTAGGAACGTATTTTTACCGTTTGGTCTGAAGCCCCTCGACGCTGCTTCGGTGCATGATGCCCACCACATCTTCTCCCCATTAAACACTAACCATTTAAATTGGTTCTTCTAATACGGCTTATTATGCTCTTATAGTTTCTTAGCTGGAGCCATTGTTTACCTGGATAAAGTTGTACAGGGTAGAGAGTGATATTTTCAGAATTTTCAGAACGTCCATACATCGTCAGATTTAAGGGTCCCTCCGTTTTTGATCGGGACCCGTTAGTTAATTTCAATATGTAAATTGACGCGTCAAACAAGAAAATGAGAGGTCACACGACGCGAGGGCGCGTAAGAATGCGACCCTTGTGCTATTATAGTGGTTTGATTGAACAGAGTGCAGATAAGGTTGACTCAGTGACTCAGAAGTTGGGTGATGCAGTAGAACAACCTGGCGAAAAAGTCACGAAGAGTGTGAAAGATCTATCAACTAAGGCGAGAGAAACTCAGCAGGAGCACGACGATAAAGTATAGTGGCCAATAAAATACCGAAGGTGTGCGCCGAAACCTGATGAGGACACGGAAAATCCCGGCGAGATATGACGTGTATTTCGTACAGTGTGAAGGATTGTTAGTCAGATTTGGCAGTTGGAGTCCGTGAGTTTGTGTGCCGGGGACGGCCCACACTGAGGAGGGGGCAGGGCTGTGTGATGGGATCGAGAAATACGCAGGGTACGATACCCTTTTACAGTCTGAATTAGTGAGGGCACTATACGGATACGGCCTCACCGCTAATTATATCATGACAGTTTAATATTATATTCAAACAAAACCGTATACTTGATTGACAGGTCCCGTTAACCTGTACATGTATGTCCCCTTGATGGAATATAATTGGAGACATTGTACATTTCTAGAGCATTGACCATATAGGGTCAATGTAATGTTTACCCTTTTATTGCATATAATATGTGCTGAGGGCCCCATGATTTAAAGGGGCATTAAGAGATCCTTCATGGAGGGAGCCCTCAAATTTTTCAGAAGTTGGGTTATTCACATACGTAATGCTTATACGTACTAACTACCACCCACAATTATAGAGCTTAATTTGCAGTATTTCATGTGAAATTCATGGATTTTATAGCGTTTTGAGTTTCTATGTCATCACATCGAAACTACCCCCAATTAATCTTGAAGACCACCCATGGCTTGTTATGTGATGCATAGTCATGACCTCCCTGATTCAATTGGTGGTGACTTTTAACTAAAATTTAAAAAAAAGTGAAAAGCACTAATATACATTCGGAAACGCTGAGAAAATGTCTTTATTTGTCATTTGTACTATATTTTTTATTGAAGAAATCTTACATGAGAGGGTTTCTATGTATATCATCTATCTAAACAAGGTGAAAATATTGAATTTGATTTTATGAGAAATCTCACTGTGCCCCTTAAGGGAGTGTTCATAAATACTTTGGTGGGCGGTTGGAAATTTTTGAGGCTCATACTTTTTTTCTTGATCCCCCCCAAACGGCGTTTATTTTTTTCTTGATCCCCTTTGACATTGATTTTTTTCTTGATCCCCCCTGTATGTCCAAGTAAGCGAGCAATAGTAGATTTGACTGCGCCCGACGCGTTAAAATATGAATCTTCTATTGTGCGCAAAGCACAGAAAAAAATTGCCTTTTTTTGTTCCCACCAAAGTATTTATGAACTAAGGGACCGTTCATTATTTATGGTGGAGGGCGGTTGGGTAAAATATAGGGGGGGGGGTCATGTAACTTTCATATGTTGAAATAGGGGGGGTTATGTAACTTTTTATTCTTAAACAGGGGGGGGGTGTGTAACTTTTTTAGGGAGCACATACCTAAATAGGTATTGCGACACGCTATCGACGCGATCAATCAAAGTTGAGTACGACAATAGTTCCTATTTGGCGGGAAAGAGAGTTATTTTTTGACGGTTTATGATATGATTTTTCACTAATATGTTGTGTTTGAAATGTGTAGTTGATGTTCTGACATTTAAACTAGGTGATTTGAGGTCTATTTTAATTTCACGGACCGATTTACAAATGCGGTAATATCCAGACCGGAGACCGAATTTAGGTAGGCATATCACTACGTTATTATGCGGCGGCTTATATCAAAAAAAGTGCACGGTGATGTTACCTTCATTTTCAGATATATGTTGTAGATTACCCTTGTGAGTAAAACATATCAAAATGTCATTGAACCAAACGCACTAATATAGAAACTAGAGCCATTTAAGTAAGCCTTTCCTAACAGTAAAGTCTATGGAGAGCGTCTTGGTGCTGTGCTCCCTTTTAAACTAAGATGGTGGTGATTAGGGTGATTTTAGAGGCTATTTTGGAGTGTAAATGCCATTTTTTTGTGCGCTTCGCGCACATTTTCTTACAACCTTTCAACTTCAAAACATGTATAGGCTACTTATGATGACACTACATGTACTTTCGTACAGCAAATCTTATTTGTGCACGCCCTGCTCGGACGATCTGTTGGAAAACACCTATACGTCAATGGTTGAAAACATTAGAGCCATAAAAAACATGTTAATAGCCTAGGCCTATGTTCCAAAAACCAATTTGATTAAAAACGGTAATTTCTTGCATGCTTTTCACCTCGTCTCACTCTCTGCACCAAAGCTCACAAGAATATTTCATACGTTTTTGCCTGGATGTTCTAACTTTTTTTCGGGTTATAAAGACTCACAAAACACCCAAAATGTATAAATATATGACAAATGTTCCGCCTCGCTACGCTCGCAATGTATTAAGTCATTAAATTATTGGCCGTTCAGAGACACAACCAACGAATCCATGGACAAAAGAAAGATACATCCCCTAAGTATGTGACAAGTTGATTTTGAGGGGGAGGGGGGGGGGGGGCGTTGTGTAAAAATATATTGGTTAGTAGGGGGGGTCATGTAATTTTCAGTTTCAGCTGTAGGGGGGGGGGGTAGGTAATTTTGACATACGAGTCTCGAATTTGTCCCAACCCCCCCCCCCCCCCCCCCCCCTCCACTATAAATAATGAACGGTCCCTAATGAACACTCCCTAATATGACAAAATAACCCTAAAGGGCTAAGCAGAATCCACAACGCTTCAATCTTTGAGCGCAAGCGTTAACCACCGTTGACCAATCAAGCTGCGTCTTTTAGTTATGGTGGAGCTACTACGCATGTGTGAGAGCGCAAAAAGTTCAAGCGGTGTGAGTATGCTCAGCACTCCACACACTTTAAATTGATTGATTACAGGGATTTTACAACAATTCAATAACTGGCCGGCAACTCTGAGTCCAGATCTGGGAAAAAATGGCGGGCGGTTATGTTGAAATCATAACTCTGGATTCGAGTAGCGAAGATGACGAGGAATCAACTGAAAAAGTTGTTATTCCTGATGGAAGATATTTATTTACGAAGGTATAATTTATCCTTAACAGACGTCTTGAATTAATTAGCATATTCGTTCACTGTGTGTATGTAAAATCTGTAATGCTTTCTACACAAAACAACAAACATGACAAAAGATAGTCACTAGTCACAGTGTGTCGACTGTCGAATTCTGTTCCATATTGGCATTGCAGCATTATAGCCAGAGAGATGTAATGTTATTATTACACCTCCCTGATTAAGCTATATATTTAGTAGACTCGATCCTCATATCTTCCCCATTTTTTCACACGACCCCTGCGATGGTGCTCAAATGTGAAGACTGGAAAAAATACAGTTCTACTGCTGACTGTGCGCTATACTCTGTAGACTGTAGTACAACAAATCATAGATAGGCTTACTTAGTGATATTTGTCATCAGTTGGTATTATTCATCATAGGGTATTTTGCATGTTTCACTATCTGTCCTCATCCTAAGTATGACTCCTTCTAAATATGATTTTTGTGGTAATTTCTGTATCGCTTACCAGAGCTCAAAAAGACGCACTATACAACCCCCGGGAAATGTGCGTTATGGGTGCGTCGTTTACCACCACATTCTTGACGGAGGGTATGCGCTAAGGATTGCTTTAGCCGATAGTCATGTTTCATTGTAAAAATAGCCTCCAAAATGGTTACCCTTTTAGTTTAATACCTGGGATAGACGAATATACTTAACAAAACTGAATCATACAATTTCTTCATTATGTTAAATTTGCCTGGAGGGCCAGTAGCTTTACAACCTCACTGGCCCTACATGGCCAGTAGAATAGAAAACATAATCCGAAGTCAACCATGGTCAGTGTCCACTGTACGATACCCTTGTAGCAGGGGTAGAATTACAGCGCGAATCCGTGAATCGATTCGCGTAAAATCACTACAGCGCGAATCCAGTAGGATTTGCGTAAAAAAACAAAACAAAAACCCACAAATCGTATTTGACCCTTAATAACCCACATAATACCCCTTGATAGGGATGTTCATATCATTGACTATAGAGGGCGACATATTTGACCAAAATATGTCGAAAACTCATGTTTACCTCTTTTAAATTCAGCGGAAAAGTACGAAACTGCTGGGATGTATTCACTGATGTATAAATAACCCCACACAAGCAACTAGACATCATGAAAGTAAACCCTTAATTTACCTAAAATGGTTTTAAAATGTGCATTACTTAAACTACTTTTGGTTATAACTTTTTTATTATTCAGCCTGCAGACAAGGTTGAACCATCATTTTTTATTGTAAAGTACTTTGTTTCCATGTATTCCATTTTCAAAGAGATAATTTTTTTTCCAAAATTTTATGAACATGCCTACCCTTGACCCACACCATAAGGGAATGGGATAGTAACTCCTAACCTAAGATCATATTTATTTCAAAAGCAACATCTTATTTTAACATCCTCAGTGGGCATGCTAGGAGTGGAAAGTGTACATTACATAACATTTGTCCTTACGTGTGCATGCAGGGAATTTTTCTTACCACCTTTTTTCTCCAGGGTGTAGTGAACTGTATAATGTCATTCAGATAACACAAATAATTAAATTCAACACATTGGTGAAATGGAGATTAAAGAATTCTTGTAAAACACAAAGTATTTTATGACAACATCAGGCCAACAATCATGGAAAATCACTTTCTCAGCCCGACTGTGAGATTGTAAATATACCTCATCAAATATATGCCCTTCCCATTGTTGAAGAAGCCATACTGTACATGTACATTACTGCTTAAAGATGAAATATGACGACAATAAGGGTATGATTGATACCATAACATACCCTGCACCCCTGCATTGATTGCTCCTGCACATATTACTACAGTCCTTAACAAAAGTAACTGGCAGACCAGGTAATAAATACACTCTTAACTCCAAAATTATGCTCCTATGTTAAATTATAAACGTGTAAAGAAATTTCTCCTCTTCGATTTGAGATATTACTTCCAGGACCTTAGAAAATAAAAAAAACATTGATGGTTTGGTGGGTGGTGGACTGATGGCCTAGATATAGCATGGTTTCCGTTAGCACATTGATAAGTAAATTCGTGTTTCTACGTTAAATTGTATTTATCTCAAAATGGATATTATGAGCAAGGTTAGATATAGCTGGTAAATCTACTTTTCATGTAAGTTACATGTATTGTGTATTAGACTTCAGATGCTTTATTAAAAAGTGTGCACTAAATTTAGGGATTTCTTTGAACCGTTGCTATAATTGACATAATTTGGTTAAAATTAGGCAAAGAATCATGTAACAGTAAGTGGTACAGGTAAAAAGCTTGCTGGATGGAAGATGGTCTGGCTGTGTTTATTTGTTTTGATTTTGCACAAAAAATATGCTAATGAAGTACATGTACCTCATTTGCATATTTTAGTCAAAATCAAGCCAAAAATCAAATAAAGCGTTAGCTGGTGATCCGTTAGATATTTGTGCAACAAACTTGGAGGAAGAAAGGTGCCGGCAGGGTGGTTTAGCTGTTGATAAGTTAATAAGATTTTATTAGCTTACATTGTAGTATGCAGTATGCTAATTGATAATCTCATTTGGATAATTTATGCATTATCTTAAAATTGCTATGACCTCTAAAACTTCTAAACCTCTAAAACTTATAACAAATTCATGACCAGTAGAATATTTTGCAGGGGTCAGGGGAAAAGGTCACATTATGTCAAATTTAAAACTACTCCAAATGGCCTCGAGGTGACAAAAGGGCTCTTAACTCATGGAAATATTTTACAGGGGGCAAGGTCAAATGTAATCCAGGGTTCATATGTCATCTACCATCCACGGGTAAAATTCTGAATGGCTCCAATCAGCATCAGACTTGGTGTACTAATAGTAATCGTCATGAATCAGGAACATTTTGCAGGGGTCGGGTCAAAGGTTACCCATTGGGGGGGGGGGGGGGGTCAAACACTCAAATGGTTTAAACTGGCTCAAACTCAGTGACAAATACACATGACCAGGAGACAAATTTTCAGGGGTCAGATCAAAGGTCATCAAGGAGTCTGATCAAAGGTCATCAAGGGATCAAGTAAGTCCATGTTGTCAGACTTCAATGATAATTGAAGGAAGGAATCTCATTCTGATAATACAGGGTGACCAAGAAAATGTTAAACCCAAAAATCACAAAATTCAATATATTTTTTTACATTAAAATAACAAAATATTGCATAACTCGTTCAACAGCTATGTGCACCATACATTTAACTTTCTGAAACATTTTAGATCATAAAAATAGGCCACACGAAACTTAAAATACATGTAATTTTGAAAGAAATGTTGTTTTGTAGTGTAAGTGAAGTGAAAAAAATGGTTTCATGCTACATGAGCAGAACAAGTGCCTGTTTGAAACCATTTCTTTCCGATTTGTTTTTACTTTTATCAGGATCTTTTGTTGTGACTGTAATGTATATCAGAAGTGAATTGTTTAAAGATCAATACAAACAATTTAAAACAACAAAAACTGAATTCCCCTTGACTTGAAAATGTTAATTTGATAAATACAGATCAGAAGAAAAGATTACTTAACTCACCGTACTTAGAACAGAATTAAGTTTCATATCTGAACCAAGTTACAATTTTTTCACTTTAACAAAAGGGCGGAAACACCCCCTGTCACACAATTAAGTGTATCTTTAGTTTGGTAAGGCCAATTTACATGATCTAAAATTCTCCAGAAAGCTGAATAAATTGGTTACATAACTGTTGAAAACAGAATGCCATATTAATTAATTTTCATTTTTAATTATTTTTTTTAAGTTTGTGATTTTTGGGTTCAACATTTTCTGGGTCACCCTGTATCTAATGGACCTACGGCACATAATCTCCTGGCCACAGTTCGACATACGTGGGCGCACTTCGATCAGGCTGCGCATGCATGCTTGAACTCACTAAATACTGCCAACCAACAACACCAAAGCACCTGATTGGTCAAATTTAAACTGAAGCCTTTTTAACGATCGTCACGCTGTGCCGTATCCACCAACGCAGTGCTCCCGTTGCGCCATAACCACCAACGCAGTGGCGCGTGATGGTGCGGGGAAAAGCTCATGAGTTTTTCAGTTCTCACGTTTGAGCACCAACCAATCAGAGCCTTGAGGTCAAGATGATGTAGTGCGCACAACAGATAACCACTGCACCGTTTTGGGGTGAGGTTGAGCAGGCGTACTTTACGCGTGCTCAACCTCATGTGACGTGGGCCCATTGGCTCTTACACAGATAAAGAAAAAAATGTTTACCTCAAAAGAACCTGAAAAATGCTACATGTATGCAAACTATTGCAAAGTGTGATTTAAAAAAAAAAAGGTAAAGAATGCTATGCAAAATGTGGTATCATTATTGTTTTACAGGAGACGGGCTCTGTGACTGTGAGTGTGAAAGGTTTTAACACTACCATGATAGTAGAAACGTATCACATTTTGTATTTAACTTCTATTTGTGTGTGTCCATTTTTGGGTGGCGAGTTCAAAATGCATGGCCATATAGCTGGTAAATCTACTTTTCATGTAAGGTACATGTATCATGTGTATTAGACTTCAGATGCTTTATTAAAAAGTGCGCACTAAATTTAGGGATTTCTTTGAACCGTTGCTAATTGACATAATTTGGTAAAAATTAGGCAAAGAATCATGTTACAGTAAGTGGTACAGGTAAAAAGCTTACTGGATGGAAGATGGTATGGCTGTGTTTATTTGTTTTGATTTTGCACACAAAATATGCTAATGAAGTACCTCATTTGCATATTTTAGTCAACATCAAGCCAAGAATCAAATAAAGCGTTAGCTGGAGATCCGTTAGGCATTTGTGCAACAAACTTGGAGGAAGAAAGGTGCCGGTGGTTTAGCTGTTGATAAGTTAATAAGATTTTATTAGCTTACATCGTAGTATGCAGTATGCTAATTGATAATCTCATTTGGATAATTTATGCATTATCTTAAAATTGCTATGACCTCTAAAACTTCTAAACCTCTAAAACTTATAACAAATTCATGACCAGTAGAATATTTTGCAGGGGTCAGGGGAAAGGTCACATTATGTCACATTTAAAACTACTCCAATTGGTCTCGAGGTGACAAAAGGGCTCATAACTCATGGAAATATTTTACAGGGGGGGCAAGGTCAAATGTAATCCAGGGTTCATATGTCATCTACCATCCACGGGTAAAATTCTGAATGGCTCCAATCAGCATCAGACTTGGTGTACTAATAGTAATCGTCATGAATCAGGAACATTTTGCAGGGGTCGGGTCAAAGGTTACCCATGGGTTTAAACTGGCTCAAACTCAGTGACAAATACACATGACCAGGAGACAAATTTTCAGGGGTCAGATCAAAGGTCATCAAGGAGTTTGATCAAAGGTCATCAAGGGATCAAGGCAAAGAATCATGTTACAGTAAAGTGGTACAGGTAAAAAGCTTACTGGATGGAAGATGGTCTGGCTGTGTTTATTTGTTTTGATTTTGCACACAAAATATGCTAATGAAGTACCTCATTTGCATATTTTAGTCAACATCAAGCCAAGAATCAAATAAAGCGTTAGCTGGAGATCCGTTAGGCATTTGTGCAATAAATTTGGAGAAAGAAAGGTGCCAGTGGTTTAGCTGTTGATAAGCTGATGAGATTTTATTAGCTATTCTCATTTGGATAATTTATGCATTATCTTAAAATTGCTATGACCTCTAAAACTTTTAAACCTCTAAAACTTTATAACAAATTAGATTTTGCAGGGGTCAGGGGAAAGGTCACATTATGTCAAATTTGAAACTACTCAAATTGGCCTCGAGGTGACAAAAGGGCTCATAACTCATGGAAATATTTTGCAGGGGGGGCAAGGTCAAATGTAATCCAGGGTTCATATGTCATCTACCATCCACGGGTAAAATTCTGAATGGCTCCAATCAGCATCAGACTTGGTGTACTAATAGTAATCGTCATGAATCAGGAACATTTTGCAGGGGTCGGGTCAAAGGTTACCCATTGGGGGGGGGGGGGGGGGGGGGTCAAACACTCAAATGGTTTAAACTGGCTCAAACTCAGTGACAAATACACATGACCAGGAGACATATTTTCAGGGGTCAGATCAAAGGTCATCAAGGAGTCTGATCAAAAGTCATCAAGGGATCAAGTAAGTCCATGTTGTCAGACTTCAATGATAATTGAAGGAAGGAATCTCATTCTGATAATACAGGGTGACCAAGAAAATGTTAAAACCAAAAATCACAAAATTCAATATATTTTTTTACATTAAAATAACAAAATATTGCATAACTCGTTCAACAGCTATGTGCACCATACATTTAACTTTCTGAAACATTTTAGATCATAAAAATAGGCCACACGAAACTTAAAATACATGTAATTTTGAAAGAAATGTTGTTTTGTAGTGTAAGTGAAGTGAAAAAAATGGTTTCATGCTACATGAGCAGAACAAGTGCCTGTTTGAAACCATTTCTTTCCGATTTGTTTTTACTTTTATCAGCATCTTTTGTTGTGACTGTAATGTATATCAGAAGTGAATTGTTTAAAGATCAATACAAACAATTTAAAACAACAAAAACTGAAGTCCCCTTGACTTCATTTGAAAATGTTAATTTGATAAATACAGATCAGAAGAAAAGATTACTTAACTCACCGTACTTAGAACAGAATTAAGTTTCAAATCTGAACCAAGTTACAATTTTTTCACTTTAACAAAAGGGCGGAAACACCCCCTGTCACACAATCAAGTGTATCTTTAGTTTGGTAAGGCCAATTTACATGATCTAAAACTCTCCAGAAAGCTGAATAAATTGTTTACATAACTGTTGAAAACAGAATGCCATATTAATTAATTTTTTTTTAATTTTTTTTTTTTTAAGTTTGTGATTTTTGGGTTCAACATTTTCTGGGTCACCCTGTATTTAATTGGCTCTTACACAAATAAAGAAAAAAATCTTTACCTCAGAAGAACCTGAAAAAGGCTACATGCAGGGTTTTAGCCAGAGTTCAGCAACTGCCCGTCCAATTTATCAGAAAAGCCTGTTCAGAACTTGACCCTAAAATATAAATCAACCTGTTTGCCACCTCTATGGGGTCACAAGGTTCAAATATGTACTGTTTTAGCCCAAGTGATTTGTCAGTCAGAACTAGTTTCAAGTTCATTAAACTCTTACAACAACTATTTTTAGAAGATCACATCTGTTAAATTCCTTAAATCTGCCCGTCCTGGGAGTAATCTGCCCGTCCAGATGACGGGTGGACGGGCCTCTGGCTAAGACCTTGGCTACATGTATGCAAACTATTGCAAAGTGTGATTTTGAAGAAAAAAAGTAAAGAATGCTATGCGAAATGCGGTATCATTATTGTTTTACAGGAGACGGGCTCTGTGACTGTGAGTGTGAAAGGTTTTAACACTACCATGATAGTAGAAACATATCACATTTTGTATTTAACTTCTATTTGTGTGTGTCCATTTTTGGGTGGCGAGTTCAAAGCGCATGGCCATATAGCTGGTAAATCTACTTTTCATGTATGGTACATGTATCATGTGTATTAGACTTCAGATGCTTTATTAAAAAGTGCGCACTAAATACCATTAAAATAACAAAACATTGCATAACTCGTTCAACAGCTATATGCACCATACATTTAACTTTCTGAAACATTTTAGATCATAGAAATAGGCCACACGAAACTTAAAATACGTGTAATTTTGAAAGAAATGTTGTTTTGTACTTTTGTAGTGTAAGTGAAGTGCAGCAAAATGGTTTCATGCTACATGAGCAGAACAAGTGCCTGTTTGAAACCATTTCTTTCCGATTTGTTTTTACTTTTATCGAGATCTTTTGTTGTGACTGTAATGTATATCAGAAGTGAATTGTTTAAAGATCAATACAAACAAGTTACAATTTTTTCACTTTAACAAAAGGGCGGAAACACCCCCTGTCACACAATCAAGTGTATCTTTAGTTTGGTAAGGCCAATTTACATGATCTAAAATTCTCCAGAAAGCTGAATAAATTGTTCACATAACTGTTGAAACAGAATGCCATATTAATTAATTTTCATTTTTCATTTTTTTTTTTTTAAGTTTGTGATTTTTGGGTTCAACATTTTCTGGGTCACCCTGTATTTAATTGGCTCTTACACAGATAAAGAAAAACATGTTTACCTCAGAAGAACCTGAAAAAGGCTACATGTATGCAAACTATTGCAAAGTGTGATTTAAAAAAAAAAGGTAAAGAATGCTATGCAAAATGCGGTATCATTATTGTTTTACAGGAGACGGGCTCTGTGACTGTGAGTGTGAAAGGTTTTAACACTACCATGATAGTAGAAACATATCACATTTTGTATTTAACTGTATTTAACTTCTATTTGTGTGTGTCCATTTTTGGGTGGCGAGTTCAAAGCGCATGGCCATATAGCTGGTAAATCTACTTTTCATGTAAGGTACATGTATCATACGTTAGACTTCAGATGCTTTATTAAAAAGTGCGCACTAAATTTAGGGATTTCTTTGAACCGTTGCTATAATTGACATAATTTGGTTAACATTAGGCAAAGAATCATGTTACAGTAAGTGGTACAGGTAAAAAGTTTACTGGATGGAAGATGGTCTGGCTGTGTTTATTTGTTTTGATTTTGCCCACAAAATATGCTAATGAAGTACCTCATTTGCATATATTAGTCAACATCAAGCCAAGAATCAAATAAAGCGTTAGCTGGAAATCCGTTAGGCATTTGTGCAACAAACTTGGAGGAAGAAAGGTGCCGGTGGTTTAGCTGTTGATAAGTTAATAAGATTTGATTAGCTTACATTGTAGTATGCAGTATGCTAATTGATAATCTCATTTGGATAATTTATGCATTATCTTAAAATTGCTATGACCTCTAAAACTTCTAAACCTCTAAAAGTAAACTTATAACAAATTCATGACCAGTAGAATATTTTGCAGGGGTCAGGGGAAAGGTCACATTATGTCAAATTTAAAACTACTCCAAATGGCCTCGAGGTGACAAAGGGCTCATAACTCATGGAAATATTTTACAGGGGGCAAGGTCAAATGTAATCCAGGGTTCATATGTCATCTACCATCCACGGGTAAAATTCTGAATGGCTCCAATCAGCATCAGACTTGGTGTACTAATAGTAATTGTCATGAATCAGGAACATTTTGCAGGGGTCGGGTCAAAGGTTAGCCATGGGGGGGGGGGGGGGGGGGGGGGTCAAACACTCAAATGGTTTAAACTGGCTCAAACTCAGTGACAAATACACATGACCAGGAGACAATTTTTCAGGGGGCGGGTCAGATCAAAGGTCATCAAGGAGTCTGATCAAAGGTCATCAAGGGATCAAGTAAGTCCATGTTGTCAGACCCATTTCATATTTTGACTAAGTATTTTTGGAAAAAATGAATGTGAAATTTATTTTCCCCATATCTTTCAGAATGTCATAATTCTGTCACAGAAATTTCTTCAGACACTTTTTCTTTAAAATGTTGCTTAAAATCCTTAGTCAAAATCTGAAATGGGTTGCCAAATTTAGCAGTCATGATACATAGAAAATGGGCAAAATACCCCAATTTAAAAGAGTTGTCTGTCTGACCATGAAGGAGAAGAGTCTCCAAAACACTTTTTGATTCATATGAAAGGTTAGACATGTATTAACAAATGGTGTGAGTATAAAGTTGGAGATTATATGTTGCAAAGGTCAAAGGTCACAAAGAATGTTGATGTTTTTTCGATATTTTCTCTCTGGAGCCTACTTTAGACGCTTGCCAACCACAAATCAAATAAGTCAGGGTTCTATCCTTGCTTGTGGGTAACAACATGTGACTATACAATACACATATTCAATATGAAGCTTTTTTGTGACTATCAACCTTAAATGGAAATTAATTTGTTCGACGGACTAAATTGGTGTTTTGAGCTGCCTGTAGAGAGAAAGGGGGATAAGATACACTTGTTTTGAGGCAATTGTTTGGGTTATTTGAGTTATGGTCATCCTAAGTACCAATTTCCAGCGTTGTATCTTATTTCAAAGGTCCTCTAATAGGCAATTATAAACACAAAATATTCAACGATGCGAATCGTGTCACTGGAAGTGGGGGTACCCTCCAAATGCGAAGACCCATAATTCCGAAACGACTTGGATTTGGAATTTTATATTTTGCATGTGTTCATTATACCTATAGATGTATAAGAAATGAATTACAGCCAAATCTGAGAGGTGACCCGTACCACCATTGGTTGATTTGACACGGAATGACCCTTTAGCTTATTTCCATTGCATTTTGAGGCGCGCGACTGACGGCGGCGCAGTCTGACGCAGCTTGATTGTGGAACAAGTGGTACGAATCCACATACGATAAGTAAAACGCGTTCTCACTAGCGATTTTGATACCACGTCCTAGGTGCGAGACTACCTCTTCGAGTAGGATTCGACCCCGAGTAGGATTCGACCCTACATCGTGGATGTAGGGTCGAAACCCCTTATTTCGCGTTCCCACTAGGCTTGGTAGTAGACTCGGTATAGCATCGAGTCCACATCCTGGTATCAAACAGCCACAGTGGGAACGCGCCCTAAAACACATAATTTAGTCTACACTCTACAGTCACATTATAATCAAATTGTCTTTTTTGTTGGTTTTTTGCAGTTTGTGTCAACATGTACACCACTCATAGCTGACGCGAAGAAAAGTGCTAAAATGTCTGATCTCCTTGTAAAACGATTCACCCAAGCCAAGCAAGTGTTCCAGGAATCAGAAGAATTTGCTAATATTCTGACAGCACACATTGCTGAATTAGAAACCAAGAAAAAGGATGCCTTTAAACACATCTTAGACATAGTGAATGTTCTGAAATCTGCTGCTTCGGAAAATTCAAAAAAGAGATCAAAACATAGGAAAAAGGATGTTAAAAGATTGAGTGATCAAGAGCAGAAGAAATCGGACAAGAAAAGAAACAGTAAAAGTGGGAGTGATGCAGAGAGTTCCACAAAAACCAAAGTCAAGTTTGAAAGGTTTCATCAACTTGTCACAAGTGGCAGTGAGCATGAAAGCTCGGTTGTAGAATCTGATTCTTACACACAACTTAAGGAGGATCAGAAAAAAGAAGCGAATGATCAAAAATCCTCGGAAAAACATGCAAAAGACATTGGTGAAACCGCTCCTCTGGATACAACAGCTGACAAAGTTGTTTCAGGTGATGTTCAGAGTTCATCGACAATTACACACAGATCGGAAGATGTATCTGTTGTAGACTCATTGGTGCTATCGGAAGGGGAGACAAACAAACAACAAACCAAAGCTGAAAATGAAAATGTCCATCATACCTCGGACCATGATGAACCAAAAGGTGCACCACCTGTAAGCAAGCCTTTACGGAAGAAGAAAAAGGTTACAAATAGACAGATACGAAAGTATGAACGACTCCTCCATAAACTCTCACTTGAGATCAAAAGACTTAGCGAGAAAGAGATGACCCTAGATGAGATGGGCAAGGACGATTCAACTCACATAATGGAATACCAGCTGCGGAAACGCATTATGAAAGTATACGAGAAGCTTTGTGATCTCAAAGAAGTGCAAATCAATACAGGGCGTGTTGGTGATCGGCGTATTAAATTTCAAGGCACGCGTTATCCAGAAATCAATAAGAAGCTTGAAAAGCTTGCCAATCTTCAGGACTATTTTCCCGATTTTCCTGATGTGTTAACTATAACCACCAAAGTAAATGACAGAAAGGGACTAGGCATAGAAAGAAAACGACTTCATAATATTGCCAAGGATGCCTTTGAAATGATCGGAAAAAAGCTGCAGCAACGTCGGCAGGAAGATTTCTTGGCTAATTTTAGTTCCCATCCAACGTTAGACTTTGTAGAAGCCAGGGATCCAGCAGAAGCTGATCTCGAACTTCAAATGAAACTCAAGAACAACTACAGTCTTGGCAGCCAGAAACTAAATGAAGTTACAAAATCTTACGAGGAAAGACAAAGAACTAATGAGGAAATGGGAGTCAACATGGAAGTAGGCTCGGATGCGGAGCATTCTGACGAGGAGTCTGATCATGAACCGAAAAAGAAAAAGAGAAGGGTATGTCTCATAACATTAAGCGAAGATGATGATGATGTAAATGAAAACTTTGTCAACAATGATGCAGATAGTCGTATTGCCACAGAAGATGATGACACGGCTACAGAGGATGATACGGCTGATGAAGCCAACGCTCAAGAAGCTGATGATGAAGACGATGATGATGTTACTGGTAATAAAGTGGAGGAGAATATACAGGTGCAAACTTTGTCTGATGATGATGAGGAGGAGGTGGATCAAGAAGATAATGAAGATGATGATGAAAATGATGATGGTGCAGATGACTTTGGAGCGCTTTCACCGTTGTCTGTGTCTGATGGGGATGATGAGGAGAATAGCGATGGTGGTATTTCAATTGAAGTGGTACTGTTGCCGGGCAAAAATGACAAGCCAGAGAGTGAACTGTGTGAACCAGTCCTGTTGGATGCAACCTCAAACAATGTTTCATTAGCAGAGGTCAATTCTGCAGATTCAGCATCCAATTCTGCAGATTCTGAATCCAACAAAACAACGTCATCAAACGGTCTCAAGAATTCTAACTGTCCGGTACCAATTTCATTATCCATGAACAACGGATTAAAAAACCAAACACTACAGGACTCGGCAACAGATAAACAGAAGCAACAAACAGACATTGATGATCACCATAAGAGCTGCAATGAAACCAAAGCAGATAGTGATACAACCAATGGCAGCTTGGAAGTTCCCTCACCATCAGTCCCAGAGTGCCCACCGCCTGCAGTGCAGGTAGTAGACTCTTCATCCTCCTTGCCTATTAACCGTAATGTAAAGAGCATAAGGCACAAGGCTGACAAAGAGACTGGTACTACTTCCTCTGGTCCAGGTAGGGTTCCCCCAGTACCCTGTCCTGGTGCTATGGTGGTAGTAGTTGATGCATGTGAGGAATCAGGTGTGCCTATAGAGGGTAAGTCGAAGGTAGGGAGTGCTATACACTACTAATCAGAAAAAAGTAATGCCAATCACTAAATGCTATACTAATTATCTGTACATAGCAGTAGCACACTACTTAATCTATATTTCAGTCACTTCCAAATTGGCAAACCTGCTTACAGTAGCGAAAATTTAATGCAGAAGAGCAAGAGCACGCAACATGGCTCACAGTGCATCGTTTGTATGATGCATGCGTATGCCAAATTAACACACATACGTTTGGATTACTTTGCGCGCGGATAGATAAAAACAAATTTCTTACCAATTTGGAACTGAGTAAACTATAGTTAAAAGTTGTGAAGTGGAAATAACACTTCAAATGTGGCAATTGAGATTTAATCAAACTATAAAGGCTAACAGCAATCCCTTGATTTGTATGGATGGCTCATTTTGATTTCTTCCATCTTTTACTTTTTCATTTATTACAATCAGCCTAGTGGTATAGGCTAATTGTTACCATGGCTCAATCATCTGGTCAAAGACCCTTGTCGAGTTCTCAGGATCCAAACCAACACGGTCAAAAACTCCAAACTAATACGAAGAAAAACAAAGTGAAATATTTGAAAATTAATTGAAATGGATATCTGATAATTAATTTGAGGAATTTATATCATATTGTCACAGAAAAGGCATTACTTATTTCTGGTAGTATTTGTATCACAGCTAACTGCCTTCATCAAACCCAATTGATGAAATGAGAGAGTTAGGTGATTATAAGACAATTTGGAGTGATTTTTTTGTCATGACTTGCTATCAACTCAATAAGTCTCTTGACTATACATGTAAGTCAAACAAAGCATCATTGATGACTGCAAGATATTCACGAATAGACTAGTGAAAGACTTCAAACAGAATAAAGCTATACATAAAAGAGTTTAAACGCTATGCTAACTGCATAGTCTTGCCTTTGCTCAAGCATAAAGCATATCTTGGGCCACCAGTCAACATGTTTTTATACAAATTTGGCATCATAATTAACAAAACAAAATAACCAAACAATCAAAAACAAAAGATAAAATAAAATCCCAACTCTCTCTTTCCATTAATCATGTTAATTAGACTTCTCCACCCATTGACAAACAACAATTGCTTTGGTCTCATAGCATTGGAATGCAATTAATGTAACATTTCGCAACTGTCGAAATAATCCATGTTAATAGGCAGACATGTCAGTATTTTGATTAAGTTTCTGTAATTTTTATTTTTATATTTTTCATTTGTTTCACTAATACATTTTAAAGTTTTTCACACAAAATGTATGCAACTAAACTAGTTCTGTTTTATATTCTGGGATTTGTATTTCAATAATATTCGGGGAGTACAGTAGTAATGCTATATCCTGCAAGGGTTTGCTATAGCCTACACGTATGGGAGTCAGAAAGAAAGGGCTTTACTGGCCATGGATTAATTTGCTATAAAGCAAAGAAAAAAAGAAACTCTGTTCTACGGGCACGACCGACCCATTTTTTGGGGGAAATCGATTGAAAAAAGATTCATGTGCAAATGAATACCGACCCAAATATTTCTTTTGCCATGTCAAATTACGGCAATATATTTCAAGATTTCATTATTTTTTAACGTTCATTTTGAAGGGGAAAAAAGAAAAAGGGGAAAAAAAGCCAGACAGACCGTCCCAACCTGAGAGATCTGTTTACCCGTAGAATAGGCTATATATTTTTAAAGGCCTAAACATAAATATTTTTATTTGATTCCAATTGTAATAAATGCCTGCTAAACTTAAATTAAAATGTTCAATGTTATATGTCAGTGGAGGAGTCTAATAAGGCACACCAGATGCATGTACATGTCACATGATGCCAGTATTTGTTAGATGTATTTCACATGAGGTTGATTTTGCATGAGTTGGTGAGATTAACCTCACTCCAGAAATGGGTGCATGTGCATGTCTCATTCATTTGATGTCAGTATTTATTTCAGTAGATGCATGTCACATGAAGTTGACCATGCATCAAAATATTCCGAAGTCAACTTCATCTTAAAAAAATGGTTTATATGTTATGTCACATTCTTTTATGTTAGTATTCATTATTCAATTATATATCACATGAGGTTTGGCCTTCAGTGGCGTAACCAGCGGGGGGTGGGGGGGGGGGGGGGGGGGGGGGTGGAGCCCCTTGGGACACTTGCCCCCCCAAATGAATCATGGAATAATGATGGTACAAAGCAACAGATGAAAAAAAATTGCGATCGTGCAAAAGGTAGGTGTAAAGTCAAAAAAATTTGCACGCTACGCGCGCATTTCTTGACACTGGAATGGAGCCCACCCATTAGGAGCCCCCCATTTCAAGTCATTGCCCCTTCTTGCCCCCCAAAATGAAAAAGTCTAGTTACGCCACTGTTGGCCTTGCATGAAAGTAAGGTTAACTTCAACATCACAAAACGGTTTATGTGTAATGTCACATTCATTTGTAACATGTCGGGATTGAATAGATGTATATCACACGAGGTTAATTTTGCATGTGATTAAGCGAGGCTAACCTCACCCCAGAAATGGGTGCATGTCATGTTCATTTGATTTTATATCAGTATTCAGTAGAGTCATGTCGCAGGAAGTTGACCATGTATGAAAATATTCCGAAGTCAACCTCATCCTAAAATTAGTTTGTGTTATGTTGGTATTCAAATAGATGTATGCAACAGGAGGCTGACCTTGAATTAAAGTATAGGTTAACTTCAACATCACAATGCATTTCACATTCATTTTAACTGTCGGTATTGAATACATGTCACATGAGTTTAGGTGAGGTTAACCTCAACCCCAAAAATGGTTACATGTGTATGGCGCCTTCATATTATGTAAATATAATAGGGCTATCAAAATCTATCACTGATGTTTTACATTTTATTTTATATTTTACTGCAATGAACTCTGAAATTTTCAATTCTTTCTACAAGTACAACTTTCATCAGCATCATTGATTCAAACATTGTTGTGATTGGATGTTTGTGACCTTCAGGAAACATTGTGTCCAATTGAATCATAGATTCTTTACACTGTCTTCATTGTTGAGTGAATCTATAGTCTATTTCCCTTCTACGGGACAGTGACAACACTGTGTCTTTACTGACGCAGTTATAAATGTGCGCACATTCCCGGAGCACTGGCGTGTATACTGTATGCACTTGCGTAAAAATACAGAAGATACATACGCGTGCCTAAAGTGCTGTGTGCATGTAAAGTTACGTCACTTTCCAGGTAAAGGTAAATAGACTAATATAGTTGGCTCTGATGTATTGTATAGCCACCATGATGTCCCTCTTAAACAACCAGTATCCCTATCCAATATCTTGACCTTGCCTAAGGCAAGTTTCTGTAGCAAAGGCGTTCAAGCTTGTTCTTGTCTCAGGAAAACAGATCTATAACAGTCTTTGGGACATTATGTGAGCTCAGACAGAGTTAATTGATTAGGATACTTTTTGGATTTGACGGATGTTACGAGAGTGCATATGAATGATTAAAGCCAACTAGCCATTGCTCAATAACGACGAGGTCAGGCCCACTGCTAATATACCAAAGAATCTTATGACTTGATACTGATACTGATGTCTCATTCACAAAAAAGGTCACAAACATCATCTAGCGAAATCCCGCCGCTGACGAAAGTTGTAGAAACCACTGAAAATCTCACTTTCCATTTTGTGCTAAACCAAAGATTAATTCCTCATCGTATTACTACCAACTCAAATTCAAACTTTCATGCTTATTTATTATACTAATTCCTTTATGTACTCCTGCAAACATTTCAAACTAACTATCCAACTCATTTTGAGATGTCAACTTCAATCAAATAATGATTCTAAAGTATGCAAATTTTTTCTTTCAATCAAGGATTACATTGTGGTCCTTATCATTTTCTTGCCGTATAATTTTATTGTCAACAGGTGTAACTAAGCAACACAAATTGTGTGAAAAATCATCAGGAAAAAGTCTACCAACACTGCCCGTTAATGACAGCAACGCCAGCGATACCACCTCAAATAGCCCAAGTACATCAACGAAAGTTTCCAACTCGCATAGTCCATCATCAAAATCCAAGCTGCAACATTCATGTATGACTTCCGCACAGGAAGAAATCACGCTTCTTTCCGATGACGAGGATTCTGATGGTCTAGATTCTAGTAATGATATCAGTAAAGACACCCCAGTGTCAGCAGTCGTTCCTCATAGTCCACATATGTCACTTGCCAATGTGAAACGTAGAACTGAACATACGGTAGGAACGAGCCTCTTTGCGCCTGGTACCTCCTCAACAAATACCCAGGAATCCACCACCACAACTAGCAATCGGCAGGGTCAACACACATCCTCAGGTAAACCCACGACAGTGCAGGGACAAAATGATGATGTTTCTATCAAACTGGAACAACAGTCTGTGACAAATACATCAACTCCTAGACAAAGTGGTTTCATGCTGCATTCTGTGTGCTCTCATCATAGACATTTTGGGCCAGCTTCTGCACCTTCTCTGCGTAAAAACGGTGAAACACAACTCATAACCTTGTCGGATTCAGATTGAAATCATTTTGTAGATTCCTCACACTGACATACAGGGTGTTTCCCAAAAACCAATTCTCAGAGTTTATGCAACACAGTGTCAGTGCTGGTGTCTATTCTTCAAAAATAACTAAATTCTCCAGTGCCACCATCGTCTGAGTAGTGAGTTCTGACCAAATCATACCCCAAATTCTTCTCAACTTTAATGCTACAGCATTGCCACCCAACTGACCCATAAATCAACCATTTAATTAAAAATTGTCTGTTCAAATGGGTCAGATAACATAAAATTACCAAGGGTTTGATACAAATAATCAAAACTATACAAAAACTTGACATTCTTCCCCAAAAAAGTAAAATTATTCCTGAGCGTTTGCAGCGAATTACAGAAGAATAGACACCCCCATACTACGTAAATAAGATATCGAAGGGCATTCTCAATGTGAATTTTGTCTCATTTTATACCAAATTTGATATATTATAGCTAGGGATAATAGAATTTATGCCCGTAAACCCATGGTATTCTAGAAATCTGCACCTTGATGTTCCTTCAAAAAGTTTCATCGTTGTTCTGTCAAAACCTTGCATCTCCCTCCGGCCCTATAGCATGTATAAAGTAATACTATCAAGGTATAGCCCTTCGGCAGTCTGCTTTAAACATGTTCAAGGGGCCAAAAATACATCTGTCAAACCCTTGTAAGTGCCCCCCCCTGAACATGTCTAAAGAAACACTTCCATTGGGCAGTTGTACTTTATACATGCTGAAGGGCCAGAAATACATACAGGTTTTGACAGAAAAGCAACGTTTTATCTAAAGGTTGATGCTATCAATTGTCAGGTTTGTGGTGGTACAAATTACAACTAGTTGATGATTACACAATCTACATGTACAAGTTAAAATCGATCAAGCCTATTGTTCAGTCAATTCCAAATTGGTAAGCCACCTAACAATGGCCTGGGGGTGGGGGGTACTCAGGAGTACTCCCCAGTAAAATGAAAAACTGACCCATACATTTACCGATTTTCGGGGGGGGGGGGGGGGGGGGGGGGATGGACCCATGTGTTAACCGGAAACACATAATTTTCCTATATATTTTACAGATTTTGCTAATGTTGGTGAAAAAGCAGATAAATTCAAGATTTGAGACCCATACATTTACCAAAAATAGCTTTGAAAAATGGTCATTCATTTAACAGAGGGTTAAAAATGGGACCCTATTTGGCGGCACATCCCGGTAACCTCGTATCCACTAAGTACTCCCCCCCCCCCCCACCGGCGTAACGGCAGCCAAATTAATGCAGAAGAGCATGAGCGCACAAAAGGCTCGCATAACCTCAATAGGGCACACTGTATCATATGCATGACACATGTGTTTTAATACCATAATCGCATGGTTATTCTTTAAAATTACTTTGGCATGCGGAAAGCTAATACCCGCATATTTCTTGCCAATTAGGAACTGACTGAACTATACTAACAAATTTATCATGCAAAAAAATATGAATTTTAAAAATGAAATCATAATCTAAATTAAGTAATTTGATCATGTGCATTGTATTTGTGTAGACTGTTACTTTTGCTATAATCAAAACAAATGATTGTCAATCATAGCGTCATGATCTGAGCGGTAGCGTTTATCCAAAGGTTGAACGTGGTCTTGCAATCCACTTTATTCCAAAACAACAGGCGCATAGAACCGTGATAGAATTGTATTGAATAGTGCAGTATGTGATGTGACCAATGTTGGTTCTTGATTCAGAGGACACTTTGTTTTTTAATTTGATGAATTTCTGATGTTTCAAAAAGATGAATTTGTCCAAATTTGATTATCACAATGTGATGACACAAATTCCTTTTGGGCCAAGTAAAATCCTGTTCTACAGGCCCAAATTATCTTCTTTTTTTCTTCAACTTTTTCAATTTTTCAATTTATTTTATATACTCAAATTTGTTGAAATATTGTTTAGAAAATGTTTGATTAATTTTGAATAAGAAAAAAGCCAACCGACCTGAAGAGGTCTGTCCACCCGTGGAACATAAATTAAGATTCTAGGAGGTGTGTAGTTGGCATCCTTGATTATCCATCACTGATAACACCATGCCATGAAGTCAAAATCTAACTTAAAATTGTTTTTCTTGTAACTTGACTCAATTGACCATTTTTGGTGACTTATGACACCAATTCTGCTAATGCCCAGACTTGATTCAAATCTAGACATAATTGAGTCACTGGTGAGGGCAATTGAAGGCCTATTCATACACCTGTTGTTCAGCGGTTGGCGATATCTGTTGACGTTGGCCTGTGTGCAACGACAGGAGTATCCCATTATGGTACTCTATCATCTTTTTTTTTTAATATTTGAAAATTATTTATGTACTATTGGTCGACAAAAACAACACTCTGTTCTACAGGCCCGAAAACCATTTGTTTGAAATGTTTAAAAATTCACCATAATGTTCACGAACATTTTGAGAAAATAACCAGACCGGCCCTACCTGAGAGGTCTGTTTGCCCGTATAACATCGTTGTTTTCCCCTCGTCTTATTACAATTTGTCAAGCTGTGATATAGTTTGCAATGTAGGTGCTTGTATTATATTGCATTTTGTAAGAAATTTGTTAATGAATACCATAAAAATTAGTCTGCAACTATGAGGTTTATAGGCCGTCTTATGTCAAAGGTGTAAGAAACGTTCAAATGAAAACATTTTACCAAGCGACAATGGTGTCAAAAGAATGGCATATTGTTGAGTTGATCTTCTTACATACTCTTCTTGACCACTTTGATACACATTCATAAAAGAACACTACTACTGTTCAGGGACTCTGATAAAACTATTTAACCTTTTCACACTGGCCTGACGATCGATCTTTGGATGATTGATCAATGATCATCCTTATGTAGAAGCAATAACAGTCGCTATGATGATCGATCGTCAAATAAGAGCCACTTCTCTGTGTGAATCCAATGACAGATGATTGATCGAAGTTTGTGCACGTTTTAGCTCAATTAGTATCCATATAGCGATGATAGATCGTCCAAAGATCGATCGTCGGGCCAGTGTGAAAAGGTTTATTATGTCTGTACTCTCTCTGTGCAGTGATGTTTGCACATATTTCAATGAAGATGTAGCATATTTGGGATAATGCTGCAATTTGTCTTTGATTTTCAATTAAAATAATGTCATGTGTTATCGCTGCAGAGCCACTGGTGTCTTATTAAAAGGCAAACATAAATTTGTACTTGCATCACTGCTCAAAGGTTAACAGAGTGTCATTTTAAGGCCAGTGAAAGATGAGGAGTTTGCATAATTATCCTCTTTTGTGACCTGTATGGCATTTTGTACTACGGAGTGATATTCTGCGTTGTATCCAAGTTGTGTATTAAGTTCCATGAGGCATTAATGTATGTAGATATTGTATTTATCTAAATGATATCAGATGAAATGTTTCTCTTTGTATCAAATTAACCTACCTGGGGTTTTAATGACATGTCTGTGTGTAATTATTGGGAAGATAAACAAAGTCACCCATTTGTTTTGGGAATGCTTAGAGAGTCTATGTATACCAGTTCATGATATCCACATTTAGCGATGTATAACCTATAGTTCAATCATCAGTTCCAAATTAGCGAGCCTCCTTAAAGTTAAAGCAGCGAATTAATACCAAAGAGCATGGTCGCGTATAAGGCTCGCATTATGCAACACAGCGCACCATGCATCATATGCGTGCATGTGCGCTTGGATTTTGTGTGCGGAGAGATAAAAGCCGCATATTTCTCGCCAATTTGGAACTGACCAAACTGTAGAAGTCATCCATATGTTTAGGGTCCACTTTTGAAGTCCACACTAGAGCATGATTGGTATCCACCTTTGTATTAAGTGAACCCAGGGTTTTAATGGCATTTTTGTGTGTAGAGGAATGGGAAGATAAACTACAAGTTACCCATATCTTTTATTCCTGCCATTATCAATATGTAAATTTGAAAACACATGATTAACATCTCTTTACATATTTTAATATGAATGAAATTCATTTTAGTTTACACATTATTTTCTGGTTCTCCCATGAGTAAGCTATCACAAATTATTATAGTGCAAAGACAAGACTTCTATTGCATTTATAAGTTATACTGTTAAGTCTGTTATACAGGTTTATTTTGTAATACACAAGACTATGGGCTACCCTACCTGTCTTGTATGATTGAAATCAATACCTTCAGCAGGCTCCGACAAATCGCCTGTCCGATAGCCTGGGGCAACCAGATTTTTTTCTGGCTAGCTGAACCACAGGACATGCTGCCCGATCGGGCAATAAAAATGCCCACAAGAAAGCATAATAAAGTTGCCAATTTGGCAATAATATCCTAAGTTTGTAGTCATTTGTAAATATAATGAAACACTAATATGTACCCATATTCCTTCTTTAATTCCCTTCCGTTATTATTTAATAAATAAAACAATGCCGCTCGTGGCTTTTCAGTCATAAAAAAGAACCTTGCCATCAGATACCGCAATTTCGACGATCGAAGGCTTAATGTGCATGTTTTGAACTGCGCCTTTACCGACGAGTGACGATTTCGCAAGATCTCAGAAAATCTCAAGTCAAAACATTGAATTACTATCTTCTTGGTCTTCGGGAAAGTTGTAAGAATCCAAAAAAATGTTATGAATGAAAAAATGTAAATTGACCTTTTCCACGGTCACAATGCATGCATAATGATGATTTTGGTCAGTTAAAGATAGCGACTATTGCATGATGGGAAGGTAAAATGGCGACCGTCGCGATTGTGTACTTTACTACCGATTGCCAAAATAATGATGGCAAAAAATGGCATAATTTTCAAGAAATCTGACCCATCAATACCATTTTAAAAATATTGTGATATTATTCGCGCAAGTAAAGGTTAGCCTTGCCCGATCCGGCAATTTAAAAAAAAGTATCGGAGCCTGCTACCAAGGCACTGACAGCCAGCTGGTCTAGTGGCTATAACATTCACTTTGGGACCAAAAGGTCATGGGTTCGAATCCCAGCATTGTCAAGGTGGGAAGACTTCTGACTGGGCTTAATTTGTGATTGCTACTCATAGGTAATACCTATTGTCTTGTAGATTATGTACTCCAGTATCAGGTTGGAGATTAAATTTGTTTCTCTTAAAGTTCAAAAGAAAGTAAGAGAATTCAATTGATCTTTAGCAGTTCAAAAAGAGAATTTGTCTCAGCTTCTTAAAATATGAACAGAAAGCATTCAAAATATTTGTTGTACATTTTATTTTACATTTACGGTAAATGCATCTTTTGAATATGCAAGATGAAATATATTTATTTATTTTGAAAATTATGTTTGGTCACCCAAACCACTCATCAAATAGTTGCTTTGTTTTTCCCTGTGAAAACGGATTTAACAAATTATTCTTTAATTTTGGAAAATGTTGAATTTGCTGGATGTTTGGGTTTAATTTCCAGGACCTGTTGGAAAAAGTTGTTTATGAATCCAATAAGATCATTGATTTATTTATCCAAGATATAAATGTGCCCAGCACACTAGAAACAACTTTTATCTTCAAGCTATTATCAAATAGGCATTTTGCATTTTGTATAAATCAAAATATTACTTGAATCATGAAATGGTCATGTAACTAAATGTTATCATCAATCATCATATTTTATTTCTGTACTCTTGTTCTCCCTATGTCAGCTAACGGAATGTTATTGTGAATAGGAAAAATGGAATGAATTGAAAAACAACAATTATGAAATAAAATGAGATTGTATATAGACAGTAAGAAATGTTTTGTGCTTCAATTTTGTTTTATCTTTAAGATTGTACTCAAGTATGTAAACCACTAAAAAGTTGGGATGTTTATTTCTCTCGTACATTTTGTTATACAGGATGAGTCAGAAAGAACAGGCACTTTTTCCCGCAAAAGCGTCAGAATCAAAATGAAATAGGCATGCACATTCAAAACCTATGGTAGCCCTAAAAAGACCTATAATTTGGCTTTCATTCGAAAGAAGAATTTTAAAAATCAACCAATGCGTTATGATGTTACACTAAATTTTAGTAAAGCCCCAAATGTTAAAGCCGATCCACAGAATTGTCGAATTATCAAGCCATTCCTCAATGTATTCTAATTTCTAAAGGTTTGCTTTCTGAATCAGTTGAGATCCCTCTTTTCAATTTTCTATCTTGAATTCAGGAATTTTATTACTCATAATTCCAGAGTGATACGTATTTCCAGTTATTTCAAGAATTTGTAACCAGCATTCATGTGCCTTTTCGGGTTTTTATCTAGTTTATTTTATTGTCGTCTCTGAATCAGCCACCCAACAATACTAGCCTTATTGCCAATTTGAGGAATGGCTTTAAATACCAGGTTCTTCTAAAATTGTTGTAACATGACGTTATGTTTGAATTCATAATTCTTTCTGACTCCCTGTATGTTCACATCAATGGAAAGCTGGTGTGTTCTTTACAGTGATGCTAAATTTGTAGCAATCACTTGATTCAGTGCTAAGTTTAATACTTGCTTGTGAATATGGGGAAGTCTCAATCTGAATGTGCCAAAATCATCACTATTTGGTGCTCATAAGTCAATAGAGCAACTCTTGTCAATGTAACATCTCATTGAATTGATGACAGATGTGTTCTTATGAGCATGAAATAATGAACTTGGCACATTTTCAATGAAACCTTCCTACATTCATAAGCAGGATAAACACCGAAACCAGTGATTGCTACAAGTGATGTATAGTAGGAAAGAGGAACATGCCACCGTTTCTGCCCCCAAAGAAGGGGCAACTTTTAAGGATCACTTTCCATTCACCTATCTCCTATCTTTTAACACCTCATTAAGACCCATATCCTATGAATAGACCAATCAGAAGGCGGGATTTTACTCAAAATGGCGTGATTTCCTGTCATTTACTCGATTTCCTCTAGGTCATCCTGATCCTGGAATCTTGCCCCAACCCTCTGGTAAAGGTACTTATATAACTACTTTACATAATTTTGCACGAACCTTGTGAACACGTTTTAAGCAAAACCATAATGTTGGTAGTTACCAAACGTTCAGGAAAGTACAGGGGGCTTCTGAACTTTCTTCTTTTTTTGGGGGAGGGGGGATAAAGCACGTTAAGTTTTCATTTTTTAAACTGACATTCTGTTTTGACCCCACCTTACAATGGTAAAATCATGGCCCCCAGTGTAAAAAAACTATGTCCCTCTGCACCCAGAATATTTAGGACCCCGCTCCTACCAAAGAATGGTAGCCCCCTTACAAGCGATTTTGAAAGCAAACACCTCTCATAAGAGGAGCGTCTATCAAAACTGCACTTGACTACATTAAGTACCAGAAAAGAGCCGACCTCATCCAAACGTATAGGTCTATAGGATAATAAACCAAATTGGAAAGATAGACCCCGACACGATGTTCAAAAAGTCTGAACACCAGAAAACAAGAGGACACTCGCAGAAGTTTGTCAAATCAAGATCAAGACTAGACTCGTAAATACTTCTTCAGCCAGAGAGTGGTAGACAAATGGAACCAACTTGGGGGGGGGGGGTCAGAAGTCACAAACTGGTCCAAAAAAATGTTTCACTTCTAATAATGTTGAGAAATGCACCAATTCTGATTAAACGGGACAAAACTTAAGTTTTACATACTTAATGACCCACAAACTATATATTGTTGGAAAGCTTATGATTCAAGGTTTTTGATTTTTGCAAAAAATAATCAAATTATACAGGGTGTGTAACATTTTTACAGGGTGGAACATAAACAAATTGATCATTTTTGCTCCTCACAAAATATTTTGATAGTTTGTTCAATTAGGGTTTAGCTGAAGATGGTCACCAAAATCAGAACAACCGCAGAAGGTGCTACCAAATTTGCTAAGAATCACCTGCCCAAAATGTACACAGGAAAAGTACAGGGTGTCTAAAATTATGATGAAATAATGCATAAAATGAAGGTTTGTATATAATATTCTAAGAAATTTAGTTAGCATGGACTATTTAATTTAAAGGAAAATGGTTATCAAAATGAACTACATGAATATAATTAAAGTTCCTTTTATTTTGAATACAGGGTGGTCCAAAATAGGTCTAAATAGCAAATTTTTCATAAATCTATGAACAATTCTGTGAAGAAACACTTCTGGCTTTTTTAGTTAAATGTTTTACTACCCAGGGTAGAAAAGGACCGAAGAGTCACACAATTGAAATAGAGAGACTGCGATTTGGCCATTGTTTAATCAATAAAATGAATACAACTGTGTATTTTTTACATTAAAACACTCCCTGAATTGAACATCATATTCTAGTAGAGAATGTCTAGATAACAATTCAATATTATTATTCATAGTAGCAAGCACATGTTATTAACACATATGAGAAGTTTGAAAACTTTCCTATGTATACTTTTAAAATGGCATCAATTTCAAAAGTTCTAGTTTCCGCTATTTTGTGTAGAAACCTATGGGCGCCTCATCCACCGGCGCCTCATCCACCGGCTCCACCCTTGACTCACTCGACGTTTATATTGATAACTTCACTGTTGCTAAACATGTGGCTTTAATCCTTTTTTATTCGGTAGCTGGATAAATTGTCTTTAATATGATACCAAAAATGTTATGTTTTTTTGACAACTTCTATTTAAAATAGAGACACGTATCACGATTTTAAGGATTTTTTGAAACGGCCCCACCTTATTTGATATACCTATTAGTGACCTGTGACCGGGGGCACTTACATTGGAAAGGGGTGCATGTGCAGTGGCGTAGCTAGGATTTTTTTCAGGGGGGGGGGGGGCAAGATTTCTAAAATGTTCGTAAAAAGTTGCCCCAATTTTTTCCCAGTCAGGGGGGGGGGGGGGGGGGGGGTGAGGTCAAACAAAAATTGCACGGTCACAACATTTCACACGGTCACAACATTTCACACGGTCACAAAATCGCACAGTCCAAAATGCAGCACAGTCAACATATAATGGTCAAATCTTAGGGTTTTAATCAATTATTTCTATAAAATGTTCCTTTATTTATAAAAACCAGCCGAAAATTGGTAATTTTTAAATGGTTATAACGCATATAAGCACTACACCCGGAGAGTGGGGCGGGGGCACAAAGGGGGCGGGGGCACAACAAATTCTGTCGGGGGGGGGGGGGGGGAGGGGAAACTGCCCTCCCCCCTGAGCTACGCCACTGTGCATGTGCTGCCCTGAAGATCCCCTTTTGCTAGCTATTAAGACTACCCTTTTGAGCCTGCATCAGTTCAAAAATCGCGAAAAATGTGCATTCTAAATCCCAAACTTTACTTATCAAATTCGAAAGAAAAAAACCCCAAACCAGTTCTTTTATTAATCAAAGTTAAGTTCTGAAGCACCCCCCCCCCCCCAAAAAAAAAAAAAAAAAGAAAGAAAGAAAGAAGTGAGCCCCACTCCCTACTCATCAAAATGTCACTCATGGATTGTTATCTCGAAGTGATGGACACGACACTTTAACAATCTGAAAGCAATGACGCCATGGTCCCTAAGGGCTGGAACTTTTTTTGCAACCAGCCAATCCAGGGCCGGCGCGGCAGGGTAGAAACTCACACAAAATTCCTGCCCGACAGAAATTCACCAGCTAGTCAAGGGCGTCCCCAGACCCTTTTCATTGGGGGGGGGGGGGGGGGGGGGGAGGGGGGGGGGGGGCGGTGTAAATGTCATCAATTGCCGACAGAGCCATTTGTGCCGACCCAAAAAAAATTCGGCTCGCTTCGCTCGCGGAATTCATACACGCATATTTTAGTATGGACTGTATGGTCAGGGCGTCAATCAGTTTTCAGACATGGGGGGGGGGGGGGCACAAATTTGATAATGATAATTGAAATGTTAAATAAAGCAGCGTATCCAGGACTGTTTTGATAGGGGGGCATACAACCTCAAGCCATCTTGTTTATCTTAAATATAGAAACGTTGAAACTAATACAACGCGCGCAAAAACCCTGCAGAAAATGTGCGCGCTGGGCGCGCAACATTTTTCAGTTTTTAAACTAAAATGGTCATGGAAAACTGTCCTGAAGCTTTCTTGAAGCGCGCAAAAATTGGCATTTCTAACACTTAAATAGTCAAGTATGACGTTTTCGACGGTTTGATATTGCATAGTTACACATATCAAGTCCTGATCCAAGTCATATGGTTTGAGGGCCATTTAATATAATGTTAAAACCTGTAGGAAATATGCGCGCAGAGCGCGCAAAACTTTTCAGTTTTTAAACTTAAATGGTCATTGAAAACTGTTTGGAAGCCTTCTGATACTATAAATTAAGCTTAAATAATGAAACAACTTTGAAACTAATACGCGCGAAGCGCGCAAAATTTTGCATTTCTAACACTTTAACGTCACCCATATACTATTTGGTTTGGTTCGAGACCATTATAATGTTGATACCTGTAGAAAGAATGCGCGCAAAGCGCAAAAAGATTTTCAGTTTTTAAGCTAAAATGGTCATGGAAAACTTTCCTGAAGCCATCTTGTTCAGCTTGAATAATAAAACATTGAAACTAATACGCGCGAAGCGCGCAACATTTGGCATTTGTAAAACTTAAAGGGTCCAGTATGACGTTTTTAACGTGTCCCTAATATTTAATTTGGTTCGAGATCCATTATAATGTTGGAACCTGTAGAAAGAATGCGCGCGAAGCGCACAAAGATTATCAGTTTTTAAACTAAAATGGTCATGGAACACTTTCCTGAAGCCATCTTGTTTTTGTTGAATAATGCTAACAAAACATGGTCAAATGTTCAGTATAGGCATGATAGGCCTACAGCCTGTATGTCCGACATCGACATAGACCTATACCATTACGTAAGATATCGATTGTGCCCCTGGTGCACACACAAATCCTGGTCTCACGCAAATAACGACAGTGCTTATTGTCTTAATTAAATGTTCAAGTCGAAGTAAGTTAGGACAGAGTCTACTTAAACCTAAACGTTGGAGTTGGACTTACTTTTGCGATAGACTGATAGTGGGCTTGCAGAGTCTACAATCAGTACAATGACAGCAATTGGCCTACATCAACTTAAATAATTATAGGCGAATTATTTACTATTTCGTAACATGATTGGCCATTGGCGACATTATTGACTTGGGTTTGCATTGACAACGACAATGAAATAGGCCTAGTTAGTATAATTAAAGAGCAATACAGGTCCCATCCCACACATTGCCCGTTAGGCCTAGCCTATACTATTCCGACACATTTTTTTGCGTGTCTTGACAATGAGCAAAACAAAGACTTGGGCCTAGGCTGTTCATGTGCGCTGACATAAAATCTCATGAAAATGGGCTCATTCACAGTGCCTACAAATTCATATGCCTACATTGCCTTTGTTCATTTTTGATTTGATTTGTGTTAACATAACATATGCCGACACAACATTATCATTTGCGCATACGATAATTGTTATAGGGCTTTCTTTCTTTCTTCGCCTTTTCCTTTCTTTCTTTCCTCTTTCCTTTCTCTTTCTTTCTTTTTTTTCTTTTTTTTCTTTCTTTCTTTCCTCTTTCTCTTTCTTCCCTTCTTTCTTTCCCTTTTCCTTTCTCTTTCCTTTTTTTCATTCTCCCTTTTCTTCCTCCTTCACATCCCTTAGAGAGGAATTATTTTCAAGACGCCCTCGTTTGACTTGCGTGTTGCTTTACTTTAAAAAAAAAGTGATTCTAAGCGGATTCGAACCAGCAGCAGCACAGCAATCTTTGCATTCATAGACAGCGCTCTTATCGATTGAGCTACGGAGGGAACTGCCAGAGTAGCGCAAGATTATAATCTATAGGTATTACATTCTCAAAATCGATTACTGGTGTCACTATAATAGACGATTTAGTTAGCCGATTTTAACGATCTATACACAAAATTGCTGAGAAATCGACGAAGCTCAACGCAAGGTACTACATGAAAATTAAATCTGATGAAGACAAATTAGGAAAGTTTAAGCAGCTGCTGTATTTCTTCTGATGAGCAATTCTCCACGAAAATGTTTTTGCGTTGAAGTTCAGTATTTTCTTCATCCAATGCGTCAATGATCTAAGGTCTATCATTGGTGAATTCTCTAATTTAATGTCACCTTTCATTGTTTCAACACCTGTAGCGACCTATGTTTATAACATGTAGGCCTGTGGTCGTATAATTTTCATCCATGAATAGCGCCACCAGGCTCAACACAGCTAAACTTGTTTGTGATAAAAAAAATCAACAAGAGGGCGGTTGCTATTATGTCCCAAATTTCAAATTTCTAAGGGATGTGCCTTCCTTTGATTTGCCCACAGCACCAACATTTTTGCCGACAGATTTGATGAATGGGGGGGGGGGGGGTGACACCCCCCCCCCCCCCCCCCCCCCCCCCCCCCCCTCTGGGGACGCCCTTGCAGCCAGCGAGTAGGCTTCACCAGCTAGCCAGCCAGTGAGTAGGCCTACTGGAGAGCAACTCACTTGTAATAGTAGGCCTACGTGTGTCTGTGACTAGTTTGAGCAAGGAGTTATAATGGTTTGAGCAAGGCATTACACACTGTGTAAAGTCTTTGGTTTGAGCATGTCTTATTGTATCTTCACCCGAACGCAAAATGTTAACCTACTTGCTATGGGCAGGTAGCCAGGTGCTATTTGCAGGCCTGGACGCCATCATGTCAAGGGCCGCCGTTTCGTGGAAAACCACAGAACCAGGAAACCCCCGCCTTAATTCGGGAATTCCCCATTACGTGGCGGAAGACTACATGATGCAATGATGTAATGCGTAGTGGTCTTCTAACGTTGCAATTCTAATAATAGAATCAATTCCAGGTTCTGCTCGTTCTGAAAACGCTGCCAACAGTGAGTTGGAACTTACCGTGTCGCCCACACCAGCGCACCCTATAATCGAGGCTGACTCATATTATATTAAAGCATGCATTATCGACCCCGGGAATCGACCGTGGACCTGAACTGAAATTTAGCAGATCCACATCCACACAGATTGTCTGGCGGCAACAATCCGGCATTCTTATGCTTTATTGAACCAGGAAAGGTGATTGAACGAAGGTTAGTAGTATAGTTTAGTAAAGTGGTAAATGAGTGAAGAGGACTGAAAACCAGTGGATAATGCAATAATGGTGTGAACTATGATGTGATCGTGAATCGTTGTAGGCCTATACATAGATGTCAAAATGTATTTTTTTAAACCATGAAACTGAAATTTTGACTATTTTTGTTTTGACCCCTATCCTGGTGGTGTTTTGAGTTTGACCCCCACTTTTTACATGACTCACCAGTTCAAAAACGCCACCCTTGACATTCTAAGCAACACAACCAAAACAGGTATAACTAGTAAACAGCTCTGCGCTTCGTCAAAACTAGCGGGATGCGTTTTTTATCGATTGGTTGAAGTATAATGCACTATCAATTGCATCCCCGGCCCGGGGGACCCGGGGATAGCAGGGATTAGGGCCGGGACGTACAAATTGCCAATGTGATGGTACACGGGTACAATCGTGTACGGTCCCCGCAGGGCCGGGCACCAATTTCTGTACGTCCCCGCTACAGTCCCGGCCCCCCTTGGCCGAAAGAAAGTGTACAGTCCCGTCCACCCATTTCCCAGGACAATTCACCCGGCTACAGTCCCATGGTCGCTTATTTCTTTCTGCAACCATAACGGAATGCATTTCTATGTGTTCCCTATGTGTTATTAGGCTTATTTCGTCAAGCATATCGCATCTCTAGCTTATTTATAGCAAGCGCCCGGGTTTACATTTGTGTACCTTAGCGTACGTCCCCGCTACACGCCCCGGCTAGCAGGGGCACAGATTGTATGTCCGCGTACACTCCCTGCATAGCCGGGCATCAATTTTTGTACACTCGTGTACGGTCCCGCATGGTCCCTGCCATGCCCGGGTCCCCGGGGGCCGGGCTTGTAATTGATAAGTGCATAACGCTTACAATACTGTTTACAGATGTATGGTAGCCTAAAGCCTAGCAATGCTTTTAGGAGAATATTCATTTGACAATACAGCTATATCAATATCGATGTATTCAACTACTACTCCCCATATACCAAGCAAGGCATTGTAAATTTGAGATACAAACCAAAACCATGCTGCTATAGAAAACCAGCACGCCGATCAAACATGCGGATAGTGCTCATAGCTCTCTGTCTGAGTTCGGTCTGACTCTGATGGTATATACACAGGCTGAAAAAGTAGGCAATACGGAAAGCTCCTTGCAGGGAAATTTGAGCATTTGGAGGGAAATGTTGCCCCAATTTTTTCCCAGTCAGGGGGGGGGGGGGGTGAGGTCAAACAAAAATTGCACGGTCACAACATTTCACACGGTCACAACATTTCACACGGTCACAAAATCGCACAGTCCAAAATGCAGCACAGTCAACATATAATGGTCAAATCTTAGGGTTTTAATCAATTATTTCTATAAAATGTTCCTTTATTTATAAAAACCAGCCGAAAATTGGTAATTTTTAAATGGTTATAACGCATATAAGCACTACACCCGGAGAGTGGGGCGGGGGCACAAAGGGGGCGGGGGCACAACAAATTCTGTCGGGGGGGGGGGGGGGAGGGGCAACTGCCCTCCCCCCTGAGCTACGCCACTGTGCATGTGCTGCCTGAAGATCCCCTTTTGCTAGCTATTAAGACTACCCTTTTGAGCCTGCATCAGTTCAAAAATCGCGAAAAATGTGCATTCTAAATCCCAAACTTTACTTATCAAATTCGAAAGAAAAAAACCCCAACCAGTCTTTTATTAATCAAAGTTAAGTTCTGAAGCACCCCCCCCCCAAAAAACAAACAAAAAAAGAAAGAAAGAAAGAAGTGAGCCCCACTCCCTACTCATCAAATGTCACTCATGGATTGTTATCTCGAAGTGATGGACACGACACTTTAACAATCTGAAAGCAATGACGCCATGGTCCCTAAGGGCTGGAACTTTTTTTGCAACCAGCCAATCCAGGGCCGGCGCGGCAGGGTAGAAACTCACACAAAATTCCTGCCCGACAGAAATTCACCAGCTAGTCAAGGGCGTCCCCAGACCCTTTTCATTGGGGGGGGGGGAGGGGGGGGGGGGGCGGTGTAAATGTCATCAATTGCCGACAGAGCCATTTGTGCCGACCCAAAAAAAATTCGGCTCGCTTCGCTCGCGGGAATTCATACACGCATATTTTAGTATGGACTGTATGGTCAGGGCGTCAATCAGTTTTCAGACATGGGGGGGGGGGGGGGGGGGGGGCACAAATTTGATAATGATAATTGAAATGTTAATAAAGCAGCGTATCCAGGACTGTTTTGATAGGGGGGCATACAACCTCAAGCCATCTTGTTTATCTTAAATATAGAAACGTTGAAACTAATACAACGCGCGCAAAAACCCTGCAGAAAATGTGCGCGCTGGGCGCGCAACATTTTTCAGTTTTTAAACTAAAATGGTCATGGAAAACTGTCCTGAAGCTTTCTTGAAGCGCGCAAAAATTGGCATTTCTAACACTTAAATAGTCAAGTATGACGTTTTCGACGGTTTGATATTGCATAGTTACACATATCAAGTCCTGATCCAAGTCATATGGTTTGAGGGCCATTTAATATAATGTTAAAACCTGTAGGAAATATGCGCGCAGAGCGCGCAAAACTTTTCAGTTTTTAAACTTAAATGGTCATTGAAAACTGTTTGGAAGCCTTCTGATACTATAAATTAAGCTTAAATAATGAAACAACTTTGAAACTAATACGCGCGAAGCGCGCAAAATTTTGCATTTCTAACACTTTAACGTCACCCATATACTATTTGGTTTGGTTCGAGACCATTATAATGTTGATACCTGTAGAAAGAATGCGCGCAAAGCGCAAAAAGATTTTCAGTTTTTAAGCTAAAATGGTCATGGAAAACTTTCCTGAAGCCATCTTGTTCAGCTTGAATAATCAAAATTGAGCTATAAGCAAGTTCTCAAGACCTACCTGTTGTGAAAAAATCAGTTCCTAAGACCCTATTTTTCGTCATAAAATCCAATCAGTTCAGTTCTGTAGCCCCCCTTTTTGAAACCCTGTGCGACACACTCCTACCAAAAAAAAAGTTGAGTGCCCCCCCCCCCCCGGGATTAAGGGTGTACTTTGTCAAATAGGTTTATTCAAGGCTGTCAACAGACTAATCTGAGTGCCGGCTAAATTTTTAAATACACGCAAAAATCAGCAGATAAAAGCACGAGGTCAGGAGGTCATAATGCATCGCCAAAATGCAGTGGATCATGGCATGGGATCCAGAGGCCTTCTTAATGTCTTTTTAGGTTTTTTTAATGCACTTTGAGGGTTCCTGCCATTGAAGTGCCACATAATTTCTTGTTTTATGAGGCAGTTTAGGGCTGATATCCAAACTCTCAGCGGTGTTACACCGGTATTACACCGATGTTATACCGGTATTACACCGATATTTGTATAGAATATCGGTGTAATACCGGTATAACATCGGTGTAATACCGGTGTAACACCGCTGAGAGTTTGGATATCAGCCCTTAAAGGTATATTATGTGATCTTTCCAGGGAACGCCCTCAACATCAAAAAAAAATTGAAAGCAGATTTTCTTGCAGATTTACATTTCTGATCATAAATCATGCATACATTCCAAGTTACAGGGCGATACGATTCTTAATTACTTCAAAATCATGGTTTTAGAGTGAAAATAAACTGTCGGGATTCCGACAGTTTATCTTTTTCACTCTAAATTCACTCTAAAACCATGATTTTGAGGTAATTAGGAATCGTATCGCTCTGTAACTTGGAATGTATGTATGATTTATGATTGGAAATGTAAATCTGCAAGAAAATCTACTTTCTAAAAAAAATCATGAATAGAGGGCGCTCTCTGGAAAAGATCACATAATATGCCTTTAATGATTTTATCCACAAATTGTAAAAAAAAAAATTAAAAAAAAGTAGTGACAGCCCTGGGTTTATTGACCACCCCCTCCCCCACCTCTAAACATATCAATAACCGCTGGATTTCCAATATCCGAAGTTCAAATGTTTAAATACACTTCAAATGTTTAAAATACACTTTTGAGAACCCAATTTTGGTTAAATACACTTTTGAGAACCCAATTTTCAACTTACCTTCTGTTTATTGTAAATACATGTATAACAAGGGGTAATAATCGGTAGACATTTCACCAAGTTTGGTATACCGATCAATTTTGCATTATGCAGGTATATTGAAAGTCGGAATTTCGAAGTCTGGGAGGCACATCCATGTATAATTTTGGTAGAAGAACCCGCCCCCCCCCCCCCCCCGGGCCAGGCGTGTGACAGTTCCTCTTTTCTGCTGATTTTAGTGTTTGTTTGTTTTTGTAAATGCCAACATTTTAGCCTTTTATTTTATTTTCAGCCCATATTTTGTGATCTTTTTTCCAAGTTTACGCCATTTTCTGTGTTTTTATCTTCATGTTTTGTGTGTTACCTCTTACACTCCTAACAAGAGTCTAACAATTGTCATAACTCAAGAACACTGTACATAAACATCCATATTTAAAGGTATATTTTTGATTAGGGATCAACCAATCCCGGGGGGTCGTGTGAACATACCAAGTGGGTACGCATCCGCATCCAAAGAAAAATGTCGAAAAGGGTCCAGATTTCACCACACGACGTCGTCGACGTCTTTTTGAAAAAGGGGTACTTTTTAGTTGGCATCACACTTTAGGGTATCCATTACAGCATCGAGGTATCGACATTTAGGGGTACTAATTGTTGTATATATGTGTGATTTTTCAATAAACATGCAAAATGTTGAAAAAAATCTTCAATATTTCCCTTCTTGAATTGTATATCCCTGGTATATGATTTTTCAAGCCTTCCCCAATTTCGATGTAAACAAAGCACCACATAACTGAGCATTATTGAGTGTCGGTAACGCTGTTTAGGGTAGGGTTTGTATGTGTTACTCCATCTAGGGGTATCAAAGTAGTGTTCTGGTTTACGCCATTTAGGGTCCGTTTCAGAGGTTTGGACGCGCATGTGTACCCGCTTGTATTGTTCACTGACCCCCCCCCCCCCCCCCCACCCCCCCCCCCCCCCCCCCGGGCAACCGATGTGACATTTCCCTTCCGATACGATAACCGATAATTAATTTATAATGTCAGCCGATATCTGATCCGATCTGATACTTTTATTGAGTCATTATAAAATAGGAAATCACGTGGGGGATCGACTCAAAAAGGTAATAATGGTAGAAAAAACACGGATTACAATTTACATAATGTATTAGCAAATTAGTAAATAATGGATTAATGGGGGGAAATTGTATTCAAAGGAACTGAAAAATGCATTTAACAGACACGTTTTGGCATAAAAACCCATTGTTGTTGTTGTTGTTGTTTTTCATTGGCAAGCAATATGGGTGGCATGGACAATTTTCTACCGATTCTGATATTTGTCCGATATGTCTAAATATCGGGCCGATCCGATAACTGGTTGATCCCTAGTTCCGATCACATTTTCATTATTTCATAACACAGATTTTCCTCAAACATATGGAGATTTTCATATCATATGAAAGATCATATTTTTCTGATTAACATACTGAAATTTGACGGTCCAAATTGGTATGATTACGGAGAAATCGGTGAAATAACATCGAATTACCGCGAAAGGTGGTTTACCACCAAATTGATTGTGTACTACACAATGGACACATTTCAAGGCATCTTGTGCGTCTAAAATAAGAACCATTAAAGCTATGCAACTCAAACTTTGGAATACGACTTTTTTAAGGATGACCTTTCATGTAGAATAGAAAATTTCAAGTTGAAAAAGTAAAAGTAATAGTTGATAGCTCTGACACATATACAATGTACTAAATGTAGCCCGGGGTGCTCAGTGGTCATTACAAGAGGGGTATCATGCGTGTCCAAGAAATCACGTAATTAGAGTAGTTTTTCAAGCTGGGGCACGTTACGTACGTAACGTGAATAGGGTATCAAAACAAGCCAAATTAAGAAAAAAGGATATACTTTTTAAATCATTGCCTTTTGTATTTAGTATGACTTATAGCACGAGGCAGCTACGCTGCCGAGAGCTATAAGGAATTAATAGCACTCATCGACAGTACTGGTATCAGTGATGATTGATGTGGCAGAACTCTGCTGTACAAACCCCTGCACAGTTGGACACTGATAGAACTTAGAAGTTTTGATTCAAGCAACACTGATCAAGATAGACAATCATCTACTAAACACACACACACCAAGTTGTACTGAGCACCCCTGGAAATGTAGCTCTATTACAATATTACACGCTGCTTGAGCTTCAGAATTTTTGGTAAAGAAATCAAAAGAGAAGTCATACATAACTAAAATTAGCCTTTATGTATTGGTTCAATGTTAGACTTGGCTCTTATCATGAATGCGTGATACATTTCGTAGGACATGATCATCTGTGCCAGTTCCACTAAAGCTAAGTACATTGTAATAGGAGTGGGCTATAAATGGGTCCGAGAAAAAGAGTGTGCAGTGGGATCTTGAATCATGTTTTGACCTGTGTGAGGGTCGAAACCATTCCTCATTTATAACTGGGTCATTTTACCATGCGTGGATATCTAAGGATTTTTCTGTAGATATAAACCCTTACCCATGTCTTAAGGATTTAAAACAATTATACTTGTCTTACCCTTTTCATCTGTCCAAGGATTAATTTTAATCTGACACCTATGTCTAAGGATTTCTCACCAAACCAGGACCTGTGTCTAGGGATTTTTCTAAAAAAACCAATAATCTGGAGCGGCACATCCCTGTGTGTGATATGAGAATAATCCCCACTCTCTCCTCCTCCCCCTCCCCCACCTCCCCTGGGGTTTTGCGATATTATTCTGTGTTGTTCTGCTTCATGGCATCTTCTAATTAGCCTATACTAATGAGCTTATAAGTGATGGCTATTTATTAGAACTCCAATATTAGGTAATTTTGAGTTTGAATCTGGCACCAGGAAACTATATGGCATAGTTGACAGCCATACAGGATTTCCTGTAATTTGATTGGCAAAACATATGGACTAAAATGAAATATAAAGAGACATCATTTATCATTTTATGGGCTGCTCCAAAATATACTGTGGGTCATATGACACAGTGGCGTAGCTAGGTTATTCATATCGGGGGGGGGGGGGGGGCGAGACATGAAAATGAACCGACAAGTTATTTGTGAGTTAAGAAATGCGCTAACATTTTCGACTTTACACCTATCTTTTGCACGATTGAGCTACATTTTGGCTCTAAACAAAGAATTTTTGCATTTTGGGAAGACATATGCGCGCGTAGCGTGCGAACAATTTTCATCTGTGTACTTTTGACCATCATAATTCCATGATTCATTTGGTCAAATGAACCAACAGTGCCAATCTCAACCGACACGACGCCAATATTGGGGGGGGGGGGGGGGGTCCCCTCTGGCTACGCCACTGATATGACATATTTGATAGGAGGAGCAGTCACAATGTTTTACCATAAATAGAAGAGGTCATGAATTTCTGGCTAGGAATATTCTAATGTGTTGCCAGAAAGGTTTAGAACCTCATAGCAAACATGATGCCACATTTCTGGATAACTACACTCACCATTGAAATAATAAGGCACCTTGATCAAAGTAATTTCAATAGAGAGGGTTCCAACAGTTGGCATTGGCAGCCTGTGTGTAAATTCACATCAAAAGGATGAATCTGTCTTCACCTGTATGTTATTGATTTGAGCAAAACAGTATAATATATCAATTAAGGCCAAACAAAGAAGATAGTCTGTCTCAGAAGCCCGCCCGCATTGGTATGTGAAATGAGCTACGGCGCGTAGGTCTATGCGCTGAGGCTTAAAAAACGCTGTTTGTTTTTTTTTAATTTTTTTAAATTTGTTTTTTTTAAAGTTTTTTTAGAAAAAAGTTGGATTAGCAACAAACAAAAAAAATTGCATTCCACATAGCCTATTTTCTAAAAAAATAAAATAATCGCACAGCACTTAGCTTATTTGCAAAATGTTTCTGAGACAGACTATCTTCTTTGTTTGGCCTAATTAGGGCCTATGTTCTATTGTGGCATCGTAGAGTGGGGATACTTTGATCCTTGATGATGGTGGGTAACTTTGGCCCACCAAAAGTAAAGGGTTTATTTGTCAAATTTTGAGAACAGTTTAATTTATAATGAAAATGTTTATCCTCCTGGCTAAAAGCCGGAGGGGGATATTGTCATCATGTCATTTGTGTGCGTCCGTACATACGTTTGTTCCCTTTTGGTTAAGGTCGTTGTTCTCTTTTGGTTAGGTTGACAGGTAATTTTGTGAGGTGTCTTTGACAAAGAATAGGTATATAACCAATCAAAATTGTACTTCGATGCCGATTATAGGCTGGTGGTTAGTGCTCAGGGAGTTACCCTTTGCATGGTGGCTTTATGAAATGGTGAAAGTAAAAAGACAGAGGGAAATATAACACCTTCAGATTGTGAATAGAGACAGAAGGAAGGAAGTGGTACTTTTGAAAAGTCATTTACGTAAATACATGAAAAACATTTCCATGAAAAATATGGTGTATTGAGCAACAGGTATAGAACAGAAAGTGTTATCATACAGATATTTCATAACATGGGAAACATTTGACTTAGGGGGTCCACCATCCACAATTCAGGAAAATTGGTGTTGGAATTAATAAGGGATAATTTTCAAGTGCTGATTTGGCAACAAACTTGTATGCAGAGCTTGAGCTAGCTAATTTAATTTACTCATATTCCTCCCCTGCGCCCACCAATTAATGTTGAGGGTCCCAAACTCCCAACGACCGTGAAGATGAAGATGAAACGGTTATGAACAACATTGAAAACATTGAATACATTGAATAAGGTGGGGGGGGGGGGAAGATAAAGAGGGTCTTAACACTTTCCACGCGGCAGGCATCATGCAGACGACGTCAGTTCTAAAATTTCACAAAACGTGAGAGAGATTTGCACTTACAGCAGCCTGAATTAAACAATGAACTCAAAAGATATGTAGTTTTAAAGACGAAGAAAGAGATAGATAGCAGGGATAGGGTGAGGGGGGGGGGGGGAGAGAGTTATCTCTCACCATACGTTTAATCTTCCCTCTCCTATTCCTATCCTTTAATTCCGCTTGATATTCTTCCCATGCGTTATACCTATATTTATTATTTTATTTATGCTTTCTTTATTGAGGGTAATATGCTTCAGTGACTTGCACTGCTTTCCAAGCAGGCCCTCATTTCGATACATGAGTACATACAAATAACAAATGTTACAGTGTTTAAATGTAATACAAATTATGATACAATGGAAATATATGATTTGGATTGACCGAGTGACAAATTTTCTAAATCAATACGAATAGATGGTGATAAATTGTTCCACAGATGGCTAGATCTGAAAAGAAAAGTGTGCATACCAGAATTTGAGTTGATTTTAGGAATGATTAAAGTATTACTTTACTTTATAACTTCCTACCTCTCAAAACCAGATTACTTTTTTAACCCCTACCACCCAAACCAGGTTGCTTTATTAACCCCCACAAAACGGTACATACGACATCATTATATACTCCTAAGGCCTCCTATCCTAAACCATTGCCCATGGTTTAACCTCCACCCACGGACGGTACTATACCACATTACTTTATAATCTCGAGGCTCATCCTAAACCATTTATGTGTGACTGATATTTATTTGCCCGCCGTATGGCGCTGTGTGTGGGAGTGCGCCCCTTGAGTAAACATGCTCGCGGCGCGTTACCACGGTATGATTACGCGGGTACCGTAGTATGCACAACACACATCAATATCATACAGTTCTAGTGACATCTTTGAGCCAAATTCTAGCATTTTTTTGCTGTTTTGGAGGCAATTGTTAAACAATGTCACTGGAATAATACTTCTTGTATTTTCCTCTATCTTTCATGCAAATTAGGCATCACTTTGATCTAAACTAACAGAGTACTATTAAGGATACAAATACACAAACAAACCCTCACCATCAAATACACACACACACACCTACTTGTAATGACCTGCAAACGAGGACCAAACGTGCCACGTTTAACGTGGTACTATCCATAATCCAAATGAGGACCCACCAACCTGGACACACACCGTCACACCGAGGATGGCGGTTGTGTTGGGTGTCAAACCGCCAACTAGACTGTGTGCTATCCAACAGAGGCCTTGAATGGGTGTATGGGGGAGAGTATCACCAAAGAGGACCTCGTTTAGATAGCGTTTTTATGTTGTTTGCAATACTTTGCACGTATCAGGGAAACGAGGACATCAGCATTTAGCGGTGCGTCTGCAGTTGGAATGTAAAAAGTTGGTGTGCGTCCTTGTTTGCAGGTAATTACAGACGCACAAACACACATCATTTCCAGATTTATAGTGAGATGTGAAAATACCAATTTGCAATGATAGCCTGAAGGTTCCCCTTCCACATACCCCTCCCCTCCCCCACCAATCAATGTTACTTATAGGCCGCGGGCTGATGGTTGGCAAGTTGGGGGACTCAACATTGATCAGGGGAAAGGGGGATGACTTTACATTAGGCCTATTAAACTTAAAGGTAGATGTTCCGATTGCTGGCCCGATTTTCAACTTGATCTTTTCTATTTTACATGAAAGATCATCCTTAAAATTGTCACATTCCAAAGTTTGAGTTGCATTACTCCAATGGTTCTATTTTTAGAAGCACACGGTCACAATATATTTGCTCATTGAGTAGTACACAGACTGGTTGGTGGTTAACCACCTTTGGCAGTATTTCACCACATTTTAGCCTATAATTTCTAAAATGGAACATTTCTGGCCCCTAAGATTTACAGACATAATGAGAAAAATATGGGGATTCTTCCGATATCAAAATATCTTGATGTGAAAAAAAAATCCTAGCCCCAAAAACGTGATCGGAACATACACCTTTAAGTGTTCAAACAATTTTTTCTAACATTATAGTATATTTTTCTACAATTTCTCTGTATATTGCAGATTTAAGGCAAATTCACATAATCTGGTGTCGAGATGGCTCACAGAAAACCAACAGAAAAACACACCGGCCTCCTAATGGAACTCAATAAAGCTTGTGGTACTGATACATTTAATGATCTGAAAAACCATGTCAAAGCCAAAGAATTTGGAGGATTAAGAGCTGGAGAGATAGAAAAACTCACAAGCATGAGGGAACTTCTAGACAAACTGGAGAGAAAACGCATTTTCAAACCAAACAGCTACGACAAGCTCAAAAATTTGTTTGAAAAGGCAGAGTTTAATGATGGTATTGAGATTATTGAGGAATTGTGAAGAACAAACTGAAGGTATGTACATCTACAGGGTGAGTCAAAAAGAAGTTTACCCGGATCGGTGATGTTTTAAAAACAAACAAATGACACTCGAGAGTTCAGTAAAGCATATATAGTTAACAAGCATTCTCTTCTGCTTATTAGGAAAAAAGAATGACACAAATTGATGATTGCTAAGAGGAGTTATGCCTATTTTAATAAAGGTACTCATTTTGCAAGCTGTCCACGGAATACTTGACAAAACAAATGTAAAGTAAGCATTTTAGCTGTGTACTTACCTACAAACATGAGCGCTTTCAGTAAAACAGGCATAAACTTCTCTTAGGAATGATCAATTTGCTTCATTGATTTTCTCTAATAAGCAGCAGAGTATGTTTGGTAAATAAATGCTTTACTGAACTTTTAAGTTTCATTTATTTGTTTTGAAAAACATCACCAATCTCGGTCAATAGGGAAGGTACGCAGCTAAAATGCATACTTTACATTTGTTTGGTCAAGTATTCCGTGGACAGCTTGCAAAATGAGTACCTTTATTAAAAAAGACATAACTCCTCTTAGCAATGCTCAATTTGTGTCATTCTTTTTTCCTAATAAGCAGGAGAGAATGCTTGTTAAATATATGCTTTACTGAACTCTCGAGTGTCATTAGTTTGTTTTTTAAAACATCACCAATCCGGGTAAACTTCTTTTTGACTCACCCTGTATACTTTGATTACCAATTGGATTTCTTTCATCATCTAAATCTGTGTTGTGTAGCATTAAAGCATAATTATTCTAGAGATTAAAAGGGGGTGTGGACCCTTAGCATAGCCTCCGTAAAACTGCCGTAACTTCTTCATTATTCATTTAATCTATATAAAAGTATACATTTTTTTGCAGAAAAAGGTTCAATGAATCGAATCCAACCATGATAACGAAATTGACCATTTTGGAGAAAATGATAAAAAACACATATTTTGACCCATTTTAGGTTCTGCAAAGATAACTCAAAACATATTTTGTAAAATATGTCATACTAGTTTTATTATAATCCTGATAACATTCCCTATGAAGCATGTTTGTTTATTTTGAATATCTTATTTATTTTTTGAGTTATAGGCCAAAAAGTGCCAAAAAATGTGATTTTGTTACCTCCAAAATCATTAATTTTTGGCAAGCACGCATTTTGGCAAGCGTGCATCTTTTTTTCATGCCCCTAAAAAAATGTCTTTCCCCCTTTCCCCCTTCAAATTATGAGGCTGGTGCCGCCACGGTGCTTAGGTTCATCCAATATTTGGTACATTAATTGTGCTTACAGGTTCACCCAAGATTTGGTACATTAATTGTGCTTTACAGGTTCACCCAACCTTTGGTGCATTTGTGCTTATAGGTTCACCCAAGATTTGGTGCATTTGTGATTATAGGTTCACCCAAGATTTGGTACATTTGTGCTTATAGGTTCACCCATCAAGCTTTATTATATTTGTACCTACATGCTGAGACCATGGTCTCAGCTACATGTATGTTCACCGAAGTATAGTACTTTTGTTCACCTACACTTAAATAGCTATGTTAGTTTATGTTTACCTATGAGCTATACAATGGTGCTGACACGGGAGAGGTTGGATTTATGCCACACCATTTCCTAGTGTCTTGGGGAACTTGTAAAATCAAGAAGATATATTTACATTTAGAAATTTGGGAAGGGAGGGGGCAGTGAAATCTTAACATATTTAATTACAGCATCTTGAATTAAATGTCAAAAAAGTAAAGGTTCCACTACACTATTATTATTATTAATAAATAAATAAGATTTTCATCTTTCAAAACTAGAAATTTTACTCACGATTGACAGTTTTATGTGTTATGATACACACTTCCTCAGAATAACCTCTTCTGACCCGTGCTGCTTCCTGTTGAGGGCGCTATTATTATTCTTGTTCAACATTTGTTATATTTCAATAATCTTTCTAAACTCAGATCCCATGGACCATGAAGATAATGCGCATGCTGACACCAACCATAATCAAATATTTGGTCTTTCAAGTAACCCACCAAGACATATTCCAGTATCATCTGGGCCTGCAGCCATGCAACATATTCCACCACCAACAAGAGGTAAGATATCTTAACCCTGGGGGTCTACCTGTGTATCTTACAGTGGTTCTGATTGGTTAATAACAAGATATACTCATTTGAATAACCAATTACGATACAGCTTTTAAACGGCCGGTAGTTTATCAGGGGGTTAAATGCTATAGTATACAAATAATGAATGTTTATTAAACTATTCATACCATTGCACGAATGAAAGTATTCATACCATTCACGAATGAAAAACTATTCATTATTTGTTTTATATAACACCTTCGGTATATTATTTGTCATAAAACAGAAGCTGACAGGCCTACGCTACGCTATTTTGATTTGAAATTGATTGTGATCCATTAAGTTCGTCCACATCATTTTCAATCAGAGTCTGGATTTTTTTGCACATTGTTACTACAATTTTGACACATCCAATTTTTAGCATTTAAAGACTTGAGTTGTTTTGGTTTCATTTGTGTGCATTTTGTGTGTGAATATAGCCCTTGCATGATTTACAAAGCAAATCCTTATGGCAATTTCTTACAATTTTGAACATACAATACATTTATCACCAGTTTTGAGCGACATAACACACACATAAATACAACACAATTAATATCAAAATTGAAAATGAAAGGGAAAGAAAAATATTAAAAGTCAAAGTGGCAAAAGAAAATTGAGCTTCAATAACTTTTGAAGTATCAAATGTTATAAATGAGCAAAATAAATGTACATCCAATGTTTCGTCATCACAAGGTCACAGTCATAAGAAAAAAACATTTTTAGCCACATGGACAAAGTTTTAAGTATTATACACAATCATAGAGTATTCAACTGTAAATTGTATAAATATGTGATTTTAAACATAATTTTTCTTTTGCTTTTTACATTGCATTGTTTTTACCAAGTAAGTGTAGTTCTGACAGTTTCATTTAGTTAGTTTATTCATTGTGGTTCTGGACTTTCCTTATGGTCCCACACCACCAAATCAGTTTTCTATTGCTTTGTGTGGTTAAGAGGTCAAGTTTGTGTTAATTCTTTTCACCTTTAGAGCAAACTGGTTTATTCAAATCAT